>JNDP01001284.1:0-233637 GCA_000696975.1 Apophysomyces trapeziformis B9324
CCCCTTGATTCTTCTCTCTGCTTCATTCGCTCTTCCTTCTTTTTTTCCTCTTGTTACTCCCGATTAACATCTCCCTTTAACCTCCATCCTCAACGCAAAATCGGTCCTACGGAAACAATTTTTGTTGATACCATCACGTGTGTGTGTAGGAGACTAAAGAAATATATAATTCTGTACCTCTGTTTCCTTTCCGTTAATGACAATACCATGGACACTGCTCTGTTTAATGTAGATCAGGGTGTCAGTAGTGAAAATAGATTGCATTTGTGCTCCACAACTCCACTAAGTGAACGACATTTAAGTCAAAGTACTTTGCACCAGAGTTTCTGTGTTGATTAGAATATCCAGGCTTCTGTAGTTCCATCAACTTTTTCTATCGAACTTCGCTTTCTACCCCCGGGCATTGGGAACATGGCCAACTTTACTGTATTGCACCGGCCACGAGGAGTCTTTTGAAGTGTTCATAAGATATAATTTTCGCTGAATGCCCGAATGGGTGATAATGAGCGGGACAGAAATTGTGCATACGTTTGTATGTATACGTACATTGACGCATGTAGATCTATCAAAAGAAAATAAAGGATGATGCTCGAGCTGAAACTCCTCACATCACAGATATTTCAGGTCCTGGATCAACTCTTTAAGAGCAACGGGAAGTAAAATCAAAGAGTTATCTAATATAGTCTGCTCCACAGCAAATAGGAAAGTTCTGGTGATTGAAAAACGGCAGACAGAAGAAGGAACAGAGATGATGACCAGCACCAAAGTTCAAACCGCTGACAATATAGCAAAAGACATGACCATGACGAAAAAAGACGTTTGCGCGGTATCCGAAAGAAAGCCTCGTGCTCAATACAGCAGTAAGTTAAATAAGGCTCATTCTCAGATTATATTGAAAACAACTTATTTAGTATTTTGACCGATATTAGAAAGAGGCTTTGCGAGGCATTAAACAAATTTACGATTTGCTTCAGCATGCATAGACATCTAACCAATAAATACTGCATAACTTTGAAAAAGACATTGGGAACGTTACTTGCAGTTAAATACCTGATAAAACCATCGCCTTACGGAAGGAGTGATTGAGGAGTAGAGAGAAAGGAGAGATCTATGTTTCAGTAAGTGGTGTGCTGTTGTTAGAAGCTAGCTTCAATTTGAACATTAAAAAGATGTCCACCTCATAATTAAGTGCTCTATATGAGACTTATACGGTTGACATGTCATTAGTACGCTCAGCATGTAAAGCAACATGTCATACGTTTGACTCACTATTTGAATGCAACATATGTCGGTTAAAAGCAATATAGAGAAGACATCCTCTGACGGATAGGAACGGAAGAGACAAGACCTTTTTTTTTTTTTTTACTCTTAGGCTCTGTTCTCTAAAGATATCTCTGGTATATATTTTCCTTGATACTATGTGTAGGGTGACTCATGTTCACTGTCTATATTGTAACCTGTATAACCTCTCGCCCAAATTAGCTTGATTATCCTGCTTGTTTTTCTTTGACTAAATACTGCTGAAATATACCGAACTTCATGATGGAAAAGCAGAGACCATGCCAATCAATAGCAGCTCACTGCATAAGGACAAAGAATGTCCTCGGTATTGATGCCATCGCAGCATGACGAATTCGCACATAGAAGCTACTATTTGCATGTGTTTGCCTGGTACCAGTCCTATTCTTAGTGAAGGCCTTATTCCGCTCTGTTATTGTGAAAGCACTCAATGGAATACTGTCGCATATTCTCTATATCCTGATCCACCAGTGTCAGGTATGGCAGCGGTCTTTATGCAATAGCATGAATACATACAAGTACGTTAAACAACACAAATGTTTTAGTTGCTCAAAGTAAGGTTTACTTCAATAAAGAAACAAGTTCAAGTGTATGGATATTCAACGTAATTCGTCTACTAATAGGACTGTTCAATTATGGTGCCTGCTAGCACAGATTGGAACTCCTATCTGGTGCGAGATTGGTTTTAAAGGGTAGTATATATGTATATATATACTTTCAAATAACGATATGCTAAGGTAACACTTATTCATGCTAAAGGAAGAACAAAATCAAGATTATCCATTGGTAAGTCATATGTTCGAGTAACCCATATGAACGAACTGAGAATTGGAAAAAAGGAAAAAGAGTTGATAGGTTGGCTTACAATAAAAGAATAGGATAAGAAGACATACAACTAACTAAAAAGTGATAATGGCGAAGCAGATCATTGCTTGTTCAAAAGATATCGGCCGATGCTGCTGGACTATATCATGCTGACTTGGCTGAATTGTTTGGCTCCTGGAGTGGCTTTCTCGATCCGATTGCATTTCAAGTCCGACACAAATTGGGGACATGCTTCCTCGTGCTCGTTTCCCTTGGTTTACTGTAGATCAGAAGCTTTGATTTTCAAAAGATGATGCTCTACAAACTTGTCGTACTAGGCGATGGTGGTGTTGGAAAGGTATACTCTTAATTATCGCCACTGTCGATCTCCTTGTCATTCATCATTCCTGTTCGCTTCTTCCCTTTTTTTTAGACAGCGTTGACCATCCAGGTATAGACACCAAAGAAAGAACTGTTGAATGTTAACGCTAACGAATTTCATAAACTACTCTATTAGCTTTGTCTGAATCATTTTGTTGGTGAGCTTATCAGTCTGAATCCTTATGAGAAAGTTCGCTGACTCAGTCCTTAACCCGTTTTCTCTTTCCCTTTCTCTCTATTTTCTTACACAGAGGTAATGAAATTGTACTTAATAACTTATTCAAACCTAAAAAATGCGCTGTATAGACTTATGATCCAACTATTGAGGATTCCTATCGCAAACAAGTTGTTATTGATGACCAACCATGTGTGTTGGAAGTATTGGATACCGCCGGTCAGGGTAAGGAAAACGAACAAAGCAAATGAAAGGTTGTATCTTAACTATATCGAGTAGAGGAGTATACTGCTTTAAGAGACCAGTGGATTAGGTAAAGTGCAACCGAGAGTTTTGGAAACTGAAGAGATTAATGAAGGTAAAAAAAAAATACACTAAACAACAAATACTATGCAACAGAGATGGAGAAGGTTTCTTACTGGTCTACTCGATAACTTCTCGTTCGACTTTTGAACGAGTGGAACGATTCCGGGATCAAATTTTCCGAGTTAAAGATGTCGATAACGTGCCACTGATGTTGGTTGGAAACAAATGCGATAAAGTAACAGAACGTGAGGTGACACGTGAAGAAGGATATGCCATGGCTAAACGATTGGCTTGCGACTTTATCGAGACCTCAGCAAAAACATGTGTGAATGTAGAACGATCATTCTACCAGGTAGTCAAAGTGATCCGTGCCCAACGTGAAGGATTACGCGCTGGCCCCAAGGCAAAACCCAAGAAGGAAAGGAGGAATAGGTGTTTGATTCTTTGAGATTTATTATATATATCTTGTGTTGTCTAATGGATATTGTTATGGTACGCTTTTTGCTTGTATTTGCGGAAAAGGACGGATTTTTAAGGACGCTTGTGCTCCATATATAGAGGATTGATTAGAAAAATGATACCGAATCCTCTCTTCACAATATGAGCGTACCAGCAATTGATTGATTAATGAGCATGAAGCTATTAACGTATCGTATCTTATCGGTGCGACACGGTTAAAGCATGCTTCTTCCGAATAAATGAAGAGAATAGCAAGCACTTTCATACTATTGAAAAATCTTTTGTACTAACAGGTCATAAAATGACAATATTATCCAGTTATCCAGGTGTAACATCCGACAGCATTAAGGGATAATCGGAAAAGGCAAAGGTCATGGAACAGTATCCTATTTTGCCAACTGCTGATACCAAGCGATTGTCGACATAAGTATCCAACCTTAAGACATATCGTACTTTCTATGACATACCTACGAGTCTGTTCTTGTCCCACTGAATGGAATCTTAGATAAACATATCAGGACCGCATAACTTAAAGTGCTTAAACCAAGCATCCTTTGCACTTTGACTGCGAATTTACGTTCACTGTATAATCGTTTCCATTACATTCCGTAACATGAAAACGCATTAAGGTGGGTTGGGCTTATACTGTGTAACGGAAAACGAAGATTGTCTTACTGGTGATCCTTTGGTACATATGGGATTCCTGACGTGGCTGAGAAGGTCATCTTATCGTTACGAGCTAATATGAAAATGAAAGAGCGTAGGTTTTATCGGATGGCAGAGGATGTTGTAGGGCAAAACAAGAGAAGCGAACTAACTATTTCTGGTACGATGGGGACGCCAACATATGGATGACGCTCTGTAATATCCTTAAGCAAGCAAAAGCTATCCATTCATCTGCTTTATTCAAACCCATCGTTATACATTCAAATTCTGAGTATCCAGACACTCCTGGACACAGGCCTCTGCTTATGCAAATTGGAAAAACTGTATCATTTCATTAACATAACAGAAGCCAGACATAACACAGTGTGATTTACAAGGTCTCAGTCAGTAGATTGTCGATAGAAAGTGCTACTGTCTTTGAAAAAGATGAACTCACATTCGCGACGTACTTGATACAGTTGATATTGCTTGCTGTGTCACGGAAGTTGAAACTACCCTCTCTCATGGACTATTTTCAGTTAAGACTTAGTGATAATTCGTCTCCCTACCGTTATGAACCAAGAGCGCCATCCTCTGCCGGTTGGTACAAGGGGTAGGAAGAATAGAGCTATTATTGACATCCTACGTCCCACATGCCGCGCCTGGCCTGTTCTGTTGGCGTACAGGTCCAAATGGAAAGTGCAGGTATCCGAAGCTGGTTGTCGTGTGGCTCGAGTTATCGGGCAAAGTCCCTACCCATGGCATTGGGAGTCGTGCAGGCTAATATTGGGTCTACTACTATGGATGACTTCCACCTCAACCATTCGAGCCTAAGCTACTTGTAAATTTTTTGATAAGAAGTGGTTGATCTCACTATGCAGACAACCGTTGTCCATCCATGTGTTTGCTTTATTAGTCCAGCTCGGTTAGGATGTATTGGATATGCTCTAGGAGGGATTCTTGGCTTCCAAGCGTTGGATTGGAGAAAGTTGGTGGAACAGGCACCATTTGAGAGGGGTCATTTGCTATGGTTATGTCATGCTTGGACTTGGCATACGTGAGATTGATTCATTGATATAACTCAGAGATGGACCATTTCAGGCGAAATTCGTTTATTTAAGGCTATTGCACTAACTAAAGAGCTTACATTAGCGGAGAGAGATACTTTAGATTCAAAGGAACATTCGACAACCATGACACTGAAAAGATAGCATGCTAGAGTCTTTATACAGGAATGCCTATGTGCATATAGGGGTTATTTAAATATTTATAAGCAAAAGATGTAATGCAGCGTTGATCATTCTTTTTTCGATGGTGAAGAAATTCTGTGAAACATCGGTTGTGGGGAGCAATGGTTTCTATGGAGCCAAGAGAGCACTCAGCATCGTTGAGGCGGGGTATGAACAGCGCTGTCGTGTTGCGGGGTTTAAACGGAGGACATCCCGATGCACTTATTCGGTTCGCTGGCCTTGCCTCTCAAACAAAGGCGGTGCTCAGGCAAAGTTTCCTTTTCCTTTTCCTTGCCACTCCTTTTTTTCTTTTGTATCTTCATTCAATATGGGTAAAGCTCAAAGCAAACTTAGCCCTGAACAACTAAGCGACCTTCAGAAGTGCACTTATTGTAAGTTGCCATTGGGTTGGTACCTCTCTGCGTCAAAACACTCACTGTCCAATGCTTTTCGCATCTAGTCGATAAAAAGGAACTACAGCAATGGTGAATATATACAGTCTGCTGCACTACAGCTATGTATCAACATATTCGTAGGTATAAAGGCTTCCTTAAAGATTGCCCTACCGGTCAGTTGGACAAAACCGAGTTCCAAAAGATCTACAAACAGTTCTTTCCATTCGGTGACCCATCGCGATTCGCAGATTATGTTTTCAATGTATTTGACGGCGATAAAAACGGCACCATTGATTTTAAGGAATTTATCTGCGCGCTGTCAGTAACAAGCCGAGGACGTATAGATGAAAAGTTATATTGTACGGGGAGCCTCATCATGGTATCGTGCTGTACTAACGTACTTTTGAATAGGGGCATTCCAGGTCTATATCATATATTAGAAAAGAATATTTCCCAAATAGTGAAACTCACGTTTTTTTTTCTATTAGTTGTACGATATTGACAATGACGGATTCATTACCTATGATGAAATGCTGCATATCGTTGATGCCATTTATAAAATGGTTGGCAGTATGGTAAAACTGCCGCCTGACGAGGATACTCCAGAAAAAAGAGTGACGAAGATCTTTGATCTCATGGATACAGTAAGTTCGTAGCGCTGCGGAAAAGTTTCCCTTTTTTTTAATTTGCGTCTGGTGGGAAGGACAAGGACGGACGGCTGAGTATGGACGAATTTAAGGAAGGAAGCAAGAAGGATCCCACCATCGTGCAAGCTCTCAACCTATACGATGGACTAGTCTAAATTATACCAATGGATTCTTTCATCCCCCTCTTCTTCCTTTCCCTCGCAAATTAATGAATCCCCAGCTTTCCATCAGTGGAAATAGGAACTTTCCATAATTGGCAATGATCTTTATTTAGTTCGTGTTTGGTCAATCATTTCTGCTGAGTCTCTCCAAAAGTTCAAACTCAACAGCGTGACAAAGGGAAAAGCCTCCCCCTACCATGATGTTTAATTTCACCAGTCATACTATAGTTTTCAATATTGATATTGGTGACACAAATGGTTGATCTACAGTATGTATATAAAGGTGCGCATTTCAGAAAGCATGAAATTGATGGATTCTATTTAAGTCGCATGTGCGAAGCGAGGTATGGAGGCTTATATAGATCAGCTTTTTATTTGCTTCGAATAAATTTACGTTCATTAATGCGGTTTAGTTACATTGGCTAAGGATCTTTTTGGCGTCAGTTAAGAGAAATATATGCGCCAGATGGTTGACGATATATATTTCTGTCATCTGGATAAGTAAAGGAATAAAAGACATTGACTTCTAACTACTGATTCTTCACTTCAAGCTTATCGAATAATATGCTGTCCTTATCATATCATCTTGCAAAAGATTGCATTTGCAGCGTAACAGCTACTCTTCCATAATGTTGCCAAGCGAAGTGGCTGGTTTATTTCATATCGCCGAAAGATTTGCTGTGCTCACAGTAAGAACGACGAACGATTATGGTTTCCGGCCATTGTGGCCTTGCAGTTCATCCGTGTAACAGCTTGTCAATTCGATTACACAATCAAAATGCAAGTCTACTGCAAGTTGCATAAGGTTTGTTATACAGAACATTACATATTAGATACTGTAATTCTCATTTGCCCAACGGTACCCGTGAATGAGCTTCTCGCATATCTCTCTGATTCAGTGAAAAGCTGATCTAGAAATGTCATGGTACCGGTTGATAACTCGGAAAACTAGACGCAAAGCATATCCTGTCGCAGGAAAATACAATTTGATAGTTTTCTTCAGAACTTCGGACTTTCTTTGTGTCTAAAATGTCTAATTCTAAGAGCATTAACTAACGATAACCCTTGCTTCTTCTAGTGTCAACAGCCATTGAGCAGATGAATCCTTTGCATCGAACAAGCATTGTGTCTCTGCTTGCAATATAGTCATTGATTCTTTTCCTTCTTCTTGCAATTGTACATCCTATGTGTTGAATCCTAGTATTGGACACATTTTCGCTGAATGAAATTCTTTCAAATCATATAACGTGAGAATACATTGCGACACCTAGACATCGTACGCTGTTCTCAATGATCATCATTAACCCTCTTTTAGCATCGAAGTGGTTCTCACAGAATGGCGCGGCAAAATATATCTGCATTGGCAGTCCGAGTCTATCTGTGAGGGTCTAGTTTCCCTAGGCAACCGTAAGCCGCTTCTAACATTTTGTCCGCCCACTATGCCTCGCATTAAGCAAATCAGCAATCTATCGTGCTTCGAAATGGCGTATCACAAGAAAAAAATCTGTAGACTCCTAATGTTTCTAAAGTCGAGATATATAATTGCCAGCTTTATTTTTTTTTTTTTTTTATGAGCCTGGTGAGGGCTAAAATTTTATTCCGATTGTATGATCACAGAAGGGATATGTTGGGTGTGGAGCTATATAAAAAGAAAACGATGCATATACACCGTAAAAGAAAAGAAAAAAAAAAGCTAAAAAAAATAGACACAGAAGGTTAAAGAAAGGAGAGTCTGGTTACTGTCTAACTTGCAGGGAGGCCAGAAGTTTGCTAGCAGACAAAGCTACATGGGCAGGTTGAAGGAAACTGAATAAAAAAAAAAAAAAAAGGACTAATAGCAGCCCCAAATCGCCAGCAGCGCACCTCAGGACGCTTCATAACAGTTAGCTAAGGCTGCGAAAGCAAATTCTAGTTCAAACATCGAAAAGTTTATAACAGTGATGTAGAATCTGGATACCCAGAAAGTATGGGCCGCCCACACACGACACCAAACAATCAACAGGAGGAACTATCGTACCAAAAAGTGGTCTTTGACGTTGAAATTATCGCGACAGAGCTGGCATATCCCCGATGATATGAAAGACGGACGAGGGTAAAGCCCCATTCAGCAGTCGGAACAATGAGAGTTAAATAGTCCATGTATTTTCCGGTTCAAACCCTGTTTACCAGTAAAGAAGCGAGCCTAATCCATAACTGTATTTACTAAAGGTTAAATGTAAGCAATAATCGATGTTTACATGCTCGAGTCAACGTGGACTGGAAAACCGAAAGCACGCAAATATTCAAACGAACGTTCATGACAAGCTTAGCAACGCTTTGCTAAATACGCGGGCGCTGTTAAGTTGCAGTTTTACCTTGCAATTCTTAGCGAAATGCATAACGAAAACGTTCTGTTTATCGCCTTATTTGAACAGTAATCCTTCCCTAGACTTTAGAGCTTCAACTGCTAATAAAAACGCAAGACATATTCTGTTGAAGGCAACACAGATAACGCTTGATTCATTAGCAGAAAAATTAGCATGCGAAATGAAGAAGCGAAGTTGTGTAAACAATATGTGTCGGTAAGTACTAATACCAGTGAGCAAAAACTCAACATGGAAGTGTTGCATGGTTTTGCTGGTATTCATGCATCCACTTATTGTCTTATCCAGCTTTGAAACCAGGAACGCAAAACCGGATTAAATAGAAAACTAATGGTAATCGCACACATGGAGGTCAACATTATTGCATCGCGTCGTGCCTCTCATAAGCGGCCAAGTTCATGAATACGGAACTGATAGATAGCGTTTGGGTACTGGGAATCCGGGAAGATCCCCATGACGCGACCGGCGCGGTCACTTGGTGCGGATAGACAAGCCGGAACTGGTGCGGATAAACGGTCCCCTTATTACCGGTATTGTACTGTATGATGTCACGAAGCCAGTTTTCCGCTCCCAGCGCTGAGGGGGAACAAGCCGTCCCATCATTTTTGTTTTCCCTCTTCACTTTGTATTGTACACCCCCCCACTCCATTCCTAATGTTGCGCGTCATCAACAAGACCGGTGTCGTGCGTAGAGCGCCCGCTATTCTCAACGCTACCGGAGGTACGACACTGATATATTGAACGATTTGCGTTTGTCCGTAGTTTTATCGCGACAAAACGAAAATTAACGACTCGTCACGGTCGCTTCGAGAACGTAAGCGTGCTGACTTCCTATCTTTCCTTTTTAGTACGAGTTTTCTCTGCTACTTCAAGCAAGAAAGAAGAAGTGGAAGTCTTCATCGATGGCAAGTCGGTCATGATTGAACAAGGCTCAGCCTTAATTCAAGCTTGCGAAAAAGCCGGTGTCGATGTAAGTACAGATAACGCCTTTAGTCGAACTGCGACTGAAAAACTTGTGTGATCAGATTCCCCGCTTCTGTTACCATGGTTCGAATCTTTTTAGTCAGCATAGACTTCGTTCTAACTCCAACTTGATTTTTATAGAACGTCTTTCTGTTGCTGGTAACTGCCGTATGTGTCTAGTGGAGGTTGAGAGAGCACCCAAGCCCGTTGCTTCTTGTGCATATCCTGTCATGCCTGGCATGAAGGTGAAAACCAACACTCCTATGGTTCATAAGGCCCGTGAAGGTGTGATGGAGTTCTTGTTGTACAACCATCCTTTGGATTGTCCTATTTGTGATCAGGGTGGTGAATGTGATCTTCAAGACCAGAGCATGCGCTACGGTAGCGACCGTGGTCGATTCCAAGAACCCCGTGGCAAGCGTGCTGTTGAAGATAAAAACTTTGGACCTTTGATTAAGACAGAGATGACCCGTTGTATTCAGTGCACACGTTGCGTTCGTTTCGCTAACGAGGTTGCTGGAGCACCCGAGTTGGGTACCAGCGGTAGAGGCAACGACATGCAGATCAGCACCTACATTGAGAAGACCATTGATTCCGAAATGTCTGGCAACGTTATCGATTTATGTCCCGTCGGTGCTTTGACCTCTAAGCCATACCAGATGACTGCCAGACCTTGGGAGTTGAAGAAATATGAGACTATCGATGTTTCTGATGCCATTGTAAGTGGGCATTTGATTTATTATCGCAACAAACTTGACGAAATCCTGTAGGGAAGCAACATTCGTCTTGATACACGAGGTGTTGAAGTCATGAGAATTCTTCCTCGTTTGAACGACGAGATTAACGAAGAGTGGATTTCTGACAAGACACGTTTCTTCTACGATGGCCTTAAGGTCCAGCGTTTGACCACTCCATTGATGCGCCAAGGTGATCGCTTTGTGCCTGTTTCCTGGGAGAGCGCTTTGCACACCGTAAGTGATGAGCTTTCAAAGGTGCAAGGTAACAGCGCCAAGGCCATTGCTGGTCACCTTGCCGATGCCGAGTCCATGGTCGCATTGAAGGATTTGTTTAACCGTATCGGCTCTGAGAACTTGGCCATTGATGCTCCCAATGGTTCCAAGCCGCTTGCCATCAATCACGATTTCCGATCCAACTATAGCTTCAACTCCACCATTGCTGGTGCTGAAGAAGCTGATGTTGTACTTTTCATTGGTACTAACCCTCGTCATGAAGCACCCATCTTGAACACGAGATTCCGCAAGGCTTACTTGCACAACGGCCAAGACTTTGGTGTCATTGGCGAAGCCGTGGATCTGACATACGATTACGAACATATTGGCCAGGACACCAAGTCGATCGAATCTATTTTGGATGGTTCACATCCGTTTGCCAAGCGTCTTGCTGAGGCCAAGAAGCCTTTGATTGTTGTTGGATCCGGTGTGGTTGAGAATGCTAAGGATGGCGAATATCTTCTCTCGAAGGTTGCTGAATTGGCTGAGAAACATAAAGATAGCGTTTTCCAGGAAGGATGGAACGGTTTCAATGTGTTGCAGCGTGTAAGTGAGATTCAGCATCTACATACGATATACTCATACGTTACTGTTGTTGCTAGGCTGCTAGCCGAACAGCCGCCTACGAAATCGGTTTCGTTCCTACCTCCAAAGATGCTTCTTCCGCACCTGTCAAATTCTTGTACCTTTTGAACGCCGATGAGATTTCTTCTGCCGATATTCCTAAGGATGCTTTTGTAGTGTATCAAGGTCACCATGGTGATGTGGGTGCTCAATATGCCGACATCATTCTCCCTGGTGCTGCTTTCACCGAGAAGAATGCTACCTACGTGAACACAGAAGGTCGCGCCCAAATTACACGCGCTGGTGTTAATCCTCCTGCTGCCGCACGTGAGGACTGGAAGATCATCCGTGCTTTATCTGAAGTGTCTGGAAATACCCTTCCATACGACGATTTGCCTGCGGTCCGCACCCGTCTTTCGGAAATCAGCCCTGCTCTCACTCGCTACGATGTGATTGAAACCCCTTCAACTGCCCAGCTCGGCCTTTCTACACTCCGTAAGCCTAGCGCACAAAGCACCCAGGAAGTACTTTCATCTGTTATCAAGAACTTCTATCGAACCGATCCTATCTCCCGTGCATCCAGCACCATGGCCAAGTGTACTAAGGTTTGGGTTCAAGGCAAGGAGGCCGATGAGCTTGCACAGGCCACTGCCTAGAAATTAGAACTTGTGGAGATATAGTATAGCGTTCTTAGTCCGTTTTTGCTCTCATTTAGAACATCAAAAGAAATTTGTATAAAAGGAAAGATTAACACTAATTTTTTGATGCTGTCGCAGCAATGGAAGAATATGTGATTGGTAGAAGTTTATCGGATTGAGCTTCAAGGGACCAGCAGCGTAGGATAGCTGCATTGGGTTTAGCGCACTTTAAGGAACCCACGTCTGTGCTGTCATGTTTAACCGAGTGTGTGAGTGTAAAACGCAATAGGCTCAGAGCTTTTTGCTTCAAAAGGTTAGAAGTCGTAAAGATGGCGTTTCGGTTACATCCGTCATGTGTAATCCACAGTACTGGTTTTTGATCATTCATTGCTCTATGCTGCCAGGCGAGTTCAATTGACATGCCCTAAATATCCATCTTGCATCAATTAAAATAAAGTAGTGGTCATGGCAATACGAGCTAAAGCACGCTTCTTTGCTGCTTCGAGTCGCAAACTTTTGTTTGTCCATACACCATCCATTGACACATAGGTAACTGTTAGCTTTTTTCTCTTTGCCTGTGTTTATACCATGCTACAAAACAGTAGATTCGTATGAGGTTATTAAACTATTTTTATTCCTATATGGCTACCATTTACAAGACATCCATTGCTTTCCTATCAATGACTATGCCATATTTTCGTTTCAATGAACAGACTAATTAAATGGAAAGGACAATTTCCGTTCATTATATGACTCTACGTACAGGAAAATGATCTGATTTGGTTTATTCTTTAGCCCACGCAAAACCGCTGTCTCGAACAACGTTGGTTGTTTGACTAAGTTCCATGCACTCTACTAAGAAGATGAACTAGTATGCAATCCCTGTTATGCCTGTAAAGTCTTCTGCAGAGCGTTATAACCTAGCTGGGCCGGTCTATGGATGCCGATGTCTTGTCGCCCTCTTCTATGAATTTGTGGGAATAACGTTTTACGGCAAGGAAAAATGTCAAATTGTTGTTTTCGTGGAGTACGCAGAAGCGTACCTTTTTATGCTACCTGAATTAACTTGTGTCCACGGGAGAATCAAGGCATGTTAAGTTAAAGATGCTTCTACATAACTGATTTATGAATGGCGTGTATGTATCTTCCTTTTTTAGCCCCAATTTGACCGTTTCTTGGACGCAAGATTTATCTAGGATAGCATAAACAATATGCTGGCCATTTAAAAAGGGTTCCACACAGCCGACAAAATGAAAAGCGGCCGATCTCTTTCTTTCTTCCTTTCTTTCTGTTTCATTTCCTTAGCAATTGCTAACTCTAGAACACGACTATGACAAACCACCGCTATCCATTGGTTTCTTTTCCAGGTCAAGCATCATCCTGGGAGTCGTTAGGACAGAAGCAGGATTGGAGCTTATCAACGGACTATTACCAGGGTCCAGCTGCTTTTGACAGCTATTACCCTCCACTACCAGCGATAAATCCCGGTCAATACAAGGAAGAACGTGGCAATCGGCTAGAGCAACCTGATCTATCTGTACAGGAGGAGAATGGGCATAGCCAAAATAACCGTCCTTTTCCATGTCAACTATGTACCAGGGCGTTTGCCCGAAAACATGATCTCCAGCGCCATATACGCGTCCATACAGGGGCTAAGCCTTATATCTGTCCATGTTGTCGCAAGACATTTGCACGAACAGATGCATTGAGACGGCATTTGCGTGTGGAATACACCTGTCGCGAAAGTCCCGAGGTGAAAGCGATGAGTACAACAGGAAGACGGCGCCCCAGAACCTTGGAGTGAGCAGAATACAAACTTTGTTTTATTTTTCCTTCTTTTTCGCGTATTTGCTATTTATTGCCAAATGTATGATATTTCCGAGAATTTAAAAGTAAAGTTGGATTTCACCAAAGGGTGTTGTCTGGACTGGTCGGATCTTGCCGTGCGAAGCGAGAACTAAGAATAGAATAGAAAACATATTGGCTTTAGTCATCCTTGTAATTTTTGCTCTTTCCCTTCCTTTTCCCATCATGTATTTTGGGCTCTCCTCTCATTTACCAAGGACATGGTGAAAGGCTTGTACAACGTCGGATCTCAGGGTGTTGTTGATGGATGGAAAAAGATCAGCCAATGTGATCCAACTTTGACTTCCTACTACAAACATTTTCGCATATCTGTCATGCATCATTTATTTAGTCCAAACGGATGTCTCCTTTCCCGTAACAATTTTTGCTTACTGAAGAAAGTTTTCGGTGTTATAGTACTCTGCTTGACTAGTGACATCGGATGCTTGATTGGCTAAGGATATCATCTCCAACGGATCATCTAAAAAATGGCTTCTTCATTAATTCAACAAATTTTATCCTCGACTTTTAGGGCCCATTCATTGTTCTAATTCTCACCAAATGGCTCAATGGCATGATCGTTGTCCTTATTCACGTCTGTCGAATTGATCTTTTCACCGAAGGAAGAACTGAAACGTGACGTCCCTGAACTTTGCAACAGAAAAAAAATTCAATCTATGTTTAGCTGCATAACAAAGTATTTCTTTTCTCTAAACAATTTACGTTCTTCTGTCACCGTCTGGAACACTGACCGAACTTGATGTATCTGATCAAAGGGGGGAGGGATACCAAATCAATTAATGAAATTGACAACTTGTCTTTTTCTTTTTCTATGTTTTTGTTGTCGTAAAACTGAACCTCTCGCGTTAAACGCATGTCCCACGAATCTTGCTGTATCCTGCCAGGCATCAACCCCGCCAAAATCATAATCAAATCCATCATCGGCCGTTCCTTGATCCATATCTGATCGAGCCTGTTCAGGAATCCTTTGCTTTTTTCGGAAGGAGAAATGAATGCTTAGTCATGAACAAAAGTTTATCATTTACCAGTGTTTGACTGTGTTGTGCCCGACGATCTTTTATAAAACGCACAATTTTAGAATGAGTACAAGCGTATTTTGACTCTTTCGTCTAACATTACCATGACTAAGGACGCTTAATAAAGGATGAGAATGTTCGATGTGTACTTTGTGAAAATAATCAAAATAAAATCCTTCCCTTTTGTCAGTAGGGTGACCTATGCTTTTACCTTGCACACACATTCTGCGAAGCCATTGGCTAATCTGTTTCCAATTTCTGTTGGCTTTCTGTTTGCATATAATCAAACTTTGATTACTATTATTTCTCATGTAGTCTTTGTTGATGTTGGCGTAACTCAAACCTACTCTGTTGCTTTCCGTCGGCTGACGTGTGATTTTTGTCGTATCCAAGTAAAACGTATAGGGGAGAGTAATCGTGTTTTCATCCATCAGTCTACGACAACGAGACATAGGAATAGTGGAAGCCAAAGGAGATTGACTGGACTCAACAATCAGACTCAGGTCTTCTGTAGGTGTCGAACGATGACTATCAACAACCGTTACGGATAAGTTCTGGTGAGGAACATGAGAATGGTAATGTTCTGGAGGGGAAGGGGGAGAGTCCCAATCAAGCGCATCCGCAAAAACATGACTATCGTTGCTGACCTGTGGCGCTGGAGTAGCATGCAGAGGATGCTGTTCCGAAGAGGGAATCCCAACAGGAGAGCGATCCAAAGGAAGAGAAACGTCATCATAGGACCAGCCCGTATCGACATCGGGTATCATTATTTCTTCCTGTTGATCTGCAAGGCTCGGCTCTTGGGAACCATGTTCTTCTTGCTGAATCAACTTTTGTCCCTCGATCATCATCTTTTCGTCTTCCTGCAATTCAAACAACATATCCACATTGACATTTGGTAAAGCAGGCCAATCAAGCTAGATAAAGCAAAAGAACAAAAAAGAGGTAAATAAGTACAGCACATTATGGAAAAAAAAGGTCTTTCTATTACACAATCACTTAAAGAAAATTGCCGTTTGCCAAATGCCATTGATGTCTGATCTATCAAAAATTCAGAATCGGACAAAGTAATTGCTTTCGATCTATGCAAATTGGATAAGAAGAAAAGAGGAAAAGGCAATTTTCACAGTAACCCTAACCTGGCTCGGGGATCAGTCATGTCAATCGTAAGTGATACTTCTCGTAACAGATCAATTCGTAGCTTTGCCCACAGCTGTAGAACATCCTCTAGACAAAATTGACCGTACAATAGGGAGGAAATGGTTCGAGGTAAGAGGAGATGCATTCTGTTTTTGTTACGTTCTTGGTACCATAAACAATTCGGCATTGTTGTTGTAACACTTTGCTTATACCCAGCAAAAGTTGAGAGGTAACAGGTAAACCAATAACTGCATGTTGCTCCAGTAATTCTCGGCTAAGATATAAATGTGGAAAATCAGATAATGCATTCTCTCTTTTATCCGCTATCTTCAATCCAAGCAGCTTACCAAATGCGCGCCACATCCAACGACGCAACAGTTCGCTTGGATAGACGCCCTGCACGCGATCTTCTTCCGATGACATTTGCAACTTGCCTTTTGTTTAAAGCTTTAACACCGAACAAGTCCAGAGCCGGATTCTTTTAAATTACCAGATCGTCCTCAATGCGTTACTGTCATTATTGGATAAGTGGGGTGGAAGGTGAAACTGCATTTTTAACGAAGAAGGACAAACAAAAGTTGTCTTTCGGAACCCAGTGAAAAATCACAGATTGATGTTTCTCCTGCTGTCATTGAAAGAGAAAAAACGGAATGCTTAGATAACCCTTTGTTAAACCGCCATCTGACACCATCAGGACAAAGATGGGTTATACAGAAACTATATCATCATATGGTATGAACCCAAGTTTTAGTCATAATGGGTGGATTAGGTAGCAGCTTGCCAGCAACTGAAGCTATTGCATACTGGAGCTTCTTCAATGATTGCTCTACCAGCAGTTTGACGAACTGCAACTGTGCTTCTTACTGACACACAAAAAATATCTGCGTACAATGACAATTGTATTTAAACATTTACTATAGACGGTAAGGTAGTCTTCCTTCAATCATCCAACTGTATTAAGCAATCTTGCATTGAATCTACCGCATCCAATAATTCACTCTCGTTCTCCAGTAGCCTTTCCTTCTTTTGTTTCAGCAACTCGATCTATTCAAGTTCGGTCGTAAGTTCGTTTGAACCACGAGAACAGAAATCATTTTACCTCTTGTTGGACAGCGCAAGTCTTCAGTTCCAGTTGCTGAGTAGCAGGACATATCACATTGTCAACCAGATGGGTGATGGACTGTCCATACACCCCAGCATTATATAGTTGGGTCAATCGACTGCCTAAGTAGGACCTAAATATTGTGAAGTTGGATAAATTGACATATTGAGCTGCTTATGTATATATATACCCGTCAGTTCCAGTACTGTATCCTTCTTCCCACTGTATTCGTCCCGAAGCAAGCTCATATTCTGTTTTATGTTCTTCGTACATTTGGCTAGGCAGTATCAGAATCTCCTCATAATCCCGGGGTAAGCTTTTCGGTGATGCTGGTCTTATTTCTAATGGAACGTCGATTCTTGATATACTATGTCAAATTATCCAGTCAGTGATGCTTGGTGCCATTCGTTCTGGGACCTTTTTTACCTGCCGTCATCGCTTTGTTCCGACTGGAAACAAGTAAGTTGCACTTTTTGAGACTAGAGCGACAAAAAAAAAAAATCATCGTCAAGTCCTTTTCAAGCCAATGCAGGGAAAATAAGGAGATTCTTACAACGCCATCAAAGCATGACAGGATAAGGCCGAAAAAACGATGATCCATACATTGCTGCAAGAGCTGTGTATTCAGATCTTTGATTTTTTAAAAGTCATTAATACGATGCAACACCGTACAAGCAGGCCCTTCTTATTCACTTGCCTACATGCGAGGGATACACAGTGATATGGGGATGGCTGTGATACTACTAGGCCAGTTGATTGATTTGATGATTTTTTTAGTCTGCCCAATCTTACCCACCCTATGACGTGCAGTTCCCGATTTTGTTTACGACTTTCTTCCTATACGTTTTGAAGATTAAAAAAAGACATCGTCCTTTTTTGTTATATCCCCTATTTAAGCTCACGTCTGCTTGAGTGACAGCCATCTGAAGTTGCTCTGGTGCAATTTCCACTCTGTCTTTCCTCTTATCCGACCTTGCTAATAGTGAAACCTGCTCGATATACGCAATGCTACAATCCTTCCGAAATGGATTGTTGCTTGCTGAGGTCTATCGTACAATATGCACATTGAGGACATTACACTTCTTTCCTTTATTACTTCTTAACCAACCTGCCAACTGCCGATGAGCAGGCCAATGACTTCTTCCTACAGATCACCTGATGTTCAAACATCCCTGCCATTTCCTTTGATGGTACCTGTTCCGTTGAAAGCGCATGAGCTAATATGAGGTGGAACACTTTTGCAGGAAGAATCGTCCTGGTCAGCATCGCACAAAGTTCACAGAAACAGTCCGATTCGAATTTAAAAAAAGAACGGGAGAGGCCAGAAAAAAAAGTCTGCACTATTTGAAAAAAGGGTGCCAAAAAAAAATGCCCATTGTAAGAAAAAAAGCATGCGAAGAGCGAAAGCAATATGCACACACAGAGAGAAAGAAAAGGAACAAGACGACATTGACGATATATGATAGGGACTAAAGAAGGAGGACAACGTACAATTAATGGGTCAACCTGAATGGTACCGTAACGCTCAGAGTTACTGGGCTAATGTGTCCCCAACAATCAACGGTATGCTTGGTGGATTTGCCGTGGTTGACCCGGTGGATGTCAAGGGTTCTCTTCAATTTGTCGACGAATTTGTATATGGCGTGCGTGGGGCTAACAACGTTCTGCTGAAAGCACCTGTTATCGAGCGAAACTATGCATGCGATTGCGGGGCGGGCATTGGCCGTGTTACCAAGAATTTCTTGCACAAAGTTCCATTCGATTGCGTAGATCTAGTTGAACAGGATCCAAAATTCGTAGATCAAGCCAAGACATCGTACTTGGCAGATGAAATCAAGCGTGGCACGGTTGGTCAAGTTATTTGCGCAGGCTTGCAGGACTTTACACCAGAGAAAGGAAAATATGACTTGATCTGGTGTCAGTGGGTTCTCGGACACTTAACGGACGGTAAGTAGTAAGGAAGAAAATGTGCGTAAGACTCACTCGTTTTGCTGGTCATGCCATTGAATAAGACGATTTGGTGGCCTTTTTTAAGCGGTGTGTTGAAGGTCTGAAACCTAATGGACTAATCGGTGTGAAGGAAAACAATTCTTCAGCGGATTATGTGGTAGACGAAGAAGATAGCAGCGTTACTAGGTTTGTTGATGGGCAATGGATTGGGAAGACTGAAAACATGAGCCACTGACGATCAATATATTAAAGACCGAATGAAGCTCTTAAACGTATCTTTGAGCGAGCTGGATTGAAACTTGTGAAAGAACAAGCTCAACAGGGCCTTCCAGCAGGTTTGTTTACGGTCCGCATGTAAGTAGATACAAACCTTGGATCTCCTAAGGTGACTGAGAGCAACTTGTAGGTATATGTTGACCCGTGCTACATCTTGAAAAACTGTTTCCGTTCTCCGTACCCTTCGCATTGTTTACCTTGTCATCTTTAATAAAACAGCATCCCACCATGTCCACACATACTCGCTCAACATCACAACCAAAGTCTGTGGCACATCGAAATCCCTGTTATACCAATGTACGGTGTCGTCAGATGCCAAATACTTGACCTACATCAACGCAATATGGACCATTTCTTTTTACTTTTTACTTTTTACTTTTCTCGTATAATCATAGAAAAACACCGCAATTGTTTGCGTGAAGACACTTAGTTTATCATCGACAAGTTAAGCGATACTAAGGAAGAAAAGGTAGAGAAGATAACGGCGTAGACAAGCCATTGACGTTATAGTTCACATTGTTCAGCATCTGTGTACACCTAGAGAAGGGGCAATTCAACCTTTCCTTTTCTTCTGATTTTCTACGTTTAGATTTGAGATTAAAAAAACCCAGCTAGCAACATCATAAGTTCTGAGGTAAAGAAACACTTTTTATGCAAAAAGAAAAAAAACAATCGGCTTATTTGTTTCACATGATGGGAAAGGCGACAGTTAGAAGAGCTTTCGATACTTCAACTGGAATACATAGCTCGTATATTCATACAAAGTACAGAACGATATCAGTTGTATTTACATTCATGTTACAATGGATGAGAACAGGCTGCATGAAATGGAAATTTGTGTGCATCCTAATTCTTTCTTGTTGGCGGAGGTAAAAGGGGGCAAGACAAGGTCCTCTTTCCAAGATTTATCGTCCTTTGTCTTCCGTCTTGCTTTGGCATGAAGAGATTTGGCCATGTGATGCGATGATGAGATCATGAATCTATATAGCTTTGTTCAAGCTATGTCACCCTTTTCCAGTAGATGATGATCTGCATAAGTATTCATTGGTTAGAGCTTATCATTCTGTAAGATCGTTGTGATAGGAAAATCTAAGAGAAGGGGGAGGGGACACAATTCAAAGGTCAACGAAGTAGAATATATTTTTTTCATCCTCCAATTCCTTTTTTTTTTCTTTTTATAAGCGGAAAAAGAGGGATAACTGAGTGCAAAAGTGTGATCGGTCGTACGTACACATACAGAGAAAGAGCAAAAGGGCACACCCATATACATATATATAAATTATATATATATCGCAAACTCCACCAAGAGAACGAGCTTCCAGCCAGATAATACGGATACGCAACATACAAAAAATTCAAGACCGTTTTTCTTTTCCTTTCCCTCTTTAACATATCGTTCTCGAACAACCGTACTATAAGTACACAAGTTATATAGCTTATATCTGCATATACACACCCTGTATTCCTTCTTTTTGGTGTTTGTTCCCTAACCTGGTAAGCTCCATCTCTCTTTCATCGCAATGATTTTGGGAATCTCGTTGACACCACTTCTCTCTCGACAAAGTCTTTCCTTTTCCTTCTTCTATCTTTCTTTTTCTTCCTTTCTCTTCTTTCGTCATGAGCACAAGTGCTTCCAGACCCTCACAAAGAAACTGGGAGGCAGACTTTTACAAGAACGGTTACCCTCAGGAGGTTATCGTGATTGATGATACACCTACTCCGCCACCCCCACAACATGAACCGGTAGTACAGTATGCCTTGCCACCCGCAGCTTCCACTCGTTCCAAAAGGGCAAGAAAAGACCAAACAGAACAAGCAACTGCCTCAAAAGTATATAACACCGCCAAAAAACGGAAAAAGGAAAAAAGTACAATCCTTTTCCAAGGTATATCAAGAAAGTAACATGGTTCTTACCCAACTAAACTTGCCATGTTCTTTGGAAAGCAGGTGCGGTTCATCCCATTAATTCATTACGTCCCGCCCCGGCACCTGCATCTGTTATACAGGTAAAGCAAGAAAAAAAATGACAACACCTCGGAAAAAAAAATCAGTCTACTAAACAACATGAACATATCATTCTAGCCTCCCTTTGATGACAAAGATGGCCATTACATTATCAAACCAAATGAATCATTAACCCCACGATGTATTTATCTCACGATGGCAAACCGTAAAGAAGCTGACCTTCAATTACAGATAAAATGATGCGGCTACTTGGTCAGGGTACCTTTGGTAAGGTGGTGGAATGTTATGATCGAGTGAAGCGAACATTTTGCGCCATCAAGATTATCCGAGCCATCCCTAAATACAGAGACGCCAGCAAAATTGAAATTAGAGTACTCAATACACTCAAGGAAAATGATCCTCTCAATCTCAAGTAAGAACTGCACTAAGTGACATATCTCCGTTTCTTCACCTTACTCATCCCTGGCTCTCTTTTGTAGCAAATGTATCCATTTATTGGAGTGGTTTGATTACCGGAATCATATATGCATGGTCTTTGAACTGCTGGGCCAGTCTGTTTTCGACTTTTTAAAGTCCAACGAGTTTCGACCGTTTCCACCTTATCACATCCAACAGTTTGCCAAACAGTTGTTAACAAGTGTAGCATGTAAGTAAATCAGGACGAACAAATCATGAATGGGATATTCAATTAGCTGCTTTTTTTTCCCCGATCTAGTTATTCATGATCTGAAACTTATTCACACCGACTTGAAGCCTGAGAATATACTTTTGGTAAATCATGGGAGTCATGAAGTCTCTACGAAATTTGGAAACGTAAGTGGATCGTTAAGTTTAAAACGGTCATTCACATATATCAAAACTCACATTACGGACATAAAAAAGACTAGAGTGCTTGAAAGCACGGATATCCGACTGATTGACTTTGGATCAGCTACGTTTGAGCAAGATTATCATTCTTCCGTTGTTTCTACCAGACATTATAGGGCACCAGAGATCATTTTGGGTAAATATTCAGTCGAAATAGACGACAGACATGTGACTCAGCCATCATTTAGGTGTGGGCTGGTCCTATCCATGCGATATTTGGTCGATTGGTTGCATCCTTGTGGAGTTCTTGACGGGCGATGCATTATTTCAAACACATGACAACTTGGAGCATCTGGCTATGATGGAGGTCGTATTAGGAAAGCTACCCTTCCGATTGATTCGAATAGCAAGGTAATGAAGAACAAGGTTTCAAGGAGGAACCAAAAAATGAGGGATATTAATCTCGTTAAAAAAAACAATCAGTCGGGAAGCACAAAAATATTTTAAGGACGGTCGTCTCAAATACCCTGCTCATGATACGACCAAACAAAGCCGGAAATATGTTCGCGCACTTAAACCACTCGAAGTAAGACAAGAGAAAGAAGTCATTAACGCCCGTACTAAACAAGCCCTATTTGCATAGGAAATCATATCACCATCTACTACCTTGACCAGGAATTTTCTAGATCTTGTAAGCAAAATGCTACTTTACGATCCCAATGAAAGGATAACCGCACGTGAAGCCCTTCGTCATCCGTTCTTTCATATTGACTTCGACGAATACGGCCGGTTCAGTGAAGAAAACTAAAACATCCATTTAACTGCGTTAAATTCTTTATATTTGTACATTTTTCTTGGCACGTTTGTATCATTCAACTTGATGTTCTTCCTTTTCCTTTTTTTCCACTCCACTTTTACTCGCGTTCAAAAGCACACAACCTACGCATGCATTATTTTATTAAATGAAGAAGAAGTTTGATAACAGGCTAACCATACAGAAATTACGTCCTCGGAAATTTAGCGTGGCATGGGAAAAAAGGGGGCATTCAAAGTTTATTGTTGGGAAAAATTTCACGCCATTGTGAGAAATATTGCCTCTCGAAAAGATTTCCCACTACTGCTCCCAAGCGGCAAAAAGCAAAAGTTAGGAAACGAATACCAATGGATACCCCAAAAGGCTGCTCTACTTGATTGTATAGGATGGCTCTAATTTCTGTGTCTCGATCAGACTTTTTTTTATATAGGAAACGAGCTGCTTTGATTTCAAGACCGACTCGCATGGCTAGGGCATCCGTTTGATCCTAATAGCCATCCACTTAGAACAGCCTGGCTGGAAAGGGCGATTTCACCAACGGAAAGCAAAGAAGGGACCAGTTGCTGTCATGTTTCCTCGCTCCCCTAATATCTAACATTAGCTTCGTATAAAGCTTGGAAACCTTGTTAATTTCCCATCTCATCAAAGGAAGGTAGAGTAAATGTCTTTAATGAAGACAAGCATGATTTATATTTTATTAAACACGACGTAATTGTTATATCGAGGCAATAGATGGGATAGGAAAGGAGAAAAGACAATGCGATACAGGGACTTCTTTTTTTTTTTTTTGGAGTGTGGGTGGGTGCGTCTTTACTTGGTATTGTTTTCAATAACACTCGCCATCCAAGACTTCAACACTGGGACACTGTCAACCATCTGTGTGATTTCAGTTTCTTGCACATTCACATGGATCTTCCGTAAACGATCTTCCTTGTTCTTGCCCAATGTGATAATTCCTGCCGTCTCAGTCATGGATAACAGATCATTGAGCTCTGTACTTGATACCGCACTGATTGAACACCCTCGATCTCCGTCAGACGAGCATAAAGAACGATATTGTTCACGAAACTAAAACAACAACGTTGATCAGGACAACCTGGCCTTTTCGTAGTTAGACAGGCCTCCTTACCTTCCCCAGCGTAATTTGGTCCTTCTTAGCTCCCTGCGCTGACCTTCGCATGACCATCAGGACGCCCAAAATTACCTTCTGCTGCATATTTAACTGCTGGAGTTTTGACACCATAGGATTCCCGAACACAGTCTTGAGCACTTTCATAATATGCGCGACGGTCACCTTGGGCAACTCATTGGATACGCCATTATGATGATTATTTTGTTTCTGTTCGCCGAGTACTGCTGTGCTTTTACGTTTATACTCTATTTCGGCCATTTCGACAGCCTGTCGGCAGACATCGAGTGCCGTTCGTAAATCACCCATAGAAGCAGCCACTTTACGGGCACACAATTCAACTGCTGCAGGTTGCATCAAAGGCAATGGTGTATTGGCTGTTGGTTCCGGTGGGGGTGCAAACGGATCTTCAGGGTCTTCTATCAGAGAATATAATCGGTCTTTGATAATGGCCGTGATGTCCGACACTTGATATGGGTTGAAGTTCAAGAGCTGCGGCTCACCTAAGAAAAGAGAGGAATAGCAGATATGAGTGTCAACGCTCAATCTATACTACTAAGCCTACAGTTCTTTGCGCGTAAACGTGGCAAGATACGATCCGTAAGATCCAGCGCGTTAGCAATACCAATCAAGACCAAACGGGACGATGGTAATGACGCCCACTCAAAGATCTTGTAAAGCACATCTTGCTCCTTTGTTATCAGATGATCAATCTCATCCAGGACTACAACACTAAAACATCCAATGTTTGTCAGCACCAGGCTTCTCTGGTTTTGTCAATCTATGTCATATCCATACTTAAGAACATCCTTTTTGCCATTAAGCAATTTCTCTGCTTGCTGTACAGCATCTCCTGAACATGTACGCTGGACGGCCAATTCAGCTACAAGCTTCGTATAAATTCCTTTGGGTTCTCCAACGCTCATACAGTTGATCATAACCATCTTGACTTGATGGCTACGCAAAAGCAAAATATCATCATCTGTCTTTCGCATGACTTCCGACAACATGGCTGTTTTTCCCGTGCCTGGTGAACCAGAAATGTAAAGGCATCCTGGCTGGTTTCCTATAACGTGTTTTTTCCAGAAATCCATCATTTCTTGGCGTTCTTTGTCCCGAGCAATTAGACGCGATGGGACGGCCGTTCGTCGAAATACTGCTTTGGCGGACTGATAAAGATTCGATTTAGGAATGGCGGATTTTAGATATAAGGTTCGCTCAGCTGTCCTTTGTGGCGATCCCACTAAATAGAGGAGGGTCATTCATATTGGAACTGTTTCTATTGCATAAGCGATTCTTACTTTGTGCGACCGCCAGCTCTTTAGTGATGTTTCTTATATTTGTAGGTGTCATAGAAGGGGATATTTTCTGACGTTTTCGAGGAGTGGGTGGTGTTGAGGGTGTCAATGGTTGATTCTCTTTATGATCATTTTCGTTATCTGATGAATCTGAAGCGGCGTCTCGTTGCAAGTCTGCATGTTTGTTGTTGAATGATATGCAGTTTATATTATATAAATTTACCTTTGAGTTGTGAACGAGTGCGCCGTAATGTAGATGCCATGATTATATGAATTTGTTGTGCGGGAGTGAATGTGGTGAGAAAAGAAAAAACACTAGTACACGAGAAAAATGGACGGCGGAAAATGGCGTCGCCTGTCTGTCCCTGAAATTTTTCTTCAGGATGATCTGACCTGAGACTGTTTCAAAGCATACAATAGGGAGCACCAGACTAGGGTCGAAGTAGAGGAAGATTTCTTTAGCCATTTTACTCATGCAGTGGTAATAACTCCCAGCATTGATATCAAATGGTTACCGTATGCTTGTTCTAACTGAAGAAAGGTACAGCTTGTCTTGATCCGGAGACTCTAAATCGATGATGCTACGGCGGATTTTTCTTCTTCCTGGAAAGCACTGTAAAACGTAAGTTATTGTACTATGGATGCTAATACTGCTTGAAATACGTTTTATATAAACTAAATAGTATAAACTAATGTTAATGATCATTGTTTCCATCAACATAGACCTGGTATTTCCTGTTTATCGATGGCGACTTAAACCTTTTTATATGGATTAAATAGAATACTAATTAGTTCTTCACGGTGCCCATTTGCCTAATTCATGCACTAGGTCCAGGTTTTTTTGATATAGTCGTACTGTCTCCTTCTCCAGCTCGGCAACTCTTTGCTTCAGTTCCTCTATTGTTTGCTTGAGAATTTTCTCCTTATCCTCCCATTCCTTACGCCGTTGTCTCAATTCGTCTTCAGCTGATTTTCGATGTTCATCTGCTCTAGCAACACGTACACAATCTTGTTCTTGACGTCTGTGGAATTCTTCAAGTTCTGCTTCAAGCTCGGCGATATGACCAGCCATGGTCCTCATCTCGCGTGATATCTTCACTTGACACGCACTATAATCCCTCTGGTAAGCTGCACCGAGTTCTTTTCTAATCTCGTTTTCAAGCATCCGTTGTAACTGTTGCTGCCCAGACGATGTAGCTTTTCCTACGTCTTTATTGGTTTGCATCTGCTCGAATGTGTTCCGCAGTGCAGACACTTTGGTGCCTTTCCCCTCTGCAACATGCGACATGGTGACCTCAGGATTCTGTTTTGCCATATACAGCTGTAATTCCTTTGATTTTGAGTGGAGCATTTGTCGTAATCTGGCAATCTCCGCTTCTTGCTTGACTATAGTCTCTCGAAGTGCAACTTCTTGGCTGTTTACTGTATCTCGCCTATGTGCTACCTCCTTTCGCTTAATTGACAACTTGCGAGCATGCAGCTGAATTGCCTCATCCACCCGAGACTCGATAGAACTCGTTTGTTGATACGCTTTGCCTTGCTCCTTGCCTTGTTTCTCAAGAAGTTCTTGTGAATACGATATCTGCTCGTCTCGCTTGGTAATTTCTTGCTTTAAACGGGCCACTTCTTCTTGCATCAATATGACCTCCCTTTCTTTCTCTTTGAATTGCTTTTCATTGACAATTCCTTCTTGCAACAAAGCTTCTTCTTGTTCAGTAAGTTTTTGTGTCAACTCAGCATTTCTGTTTTGCAGCATGCTGAGAGCTTCTGACTCGTGCATTGTTTGCGTCTCGATTAACGCTTGTAACCGTGACAACTCTGCGTCTTTATCAGCAATATCGCGAATTAAGGCATCCCTTTCATCTTGTAACATTGCCTGCATTTTTAACTCCTCTTCTTGAATGTTCAGCATTTTACGCAGTCGTATTAGCTCGTCTTCCTTTTCTGAAATTGTGTGCATCAGGCCTGCTTTTTCATTTTGATATGCATTATAATTTTTCTCTGCTTCTTCTTTCTGCAGGTCAGATCCACTAGTCAGCTGAGAGATCCTTTCCTCTTTCTCTTCAATCGTACGAGTTAGATTGTCTTTCTCTTTTAGATAATCGGACATCGACTTTTTCTCTTTGTCCTTTAGCTCTTTGATTAAGTCGCGCAGTTGTAACATTGTGTTATCACGTTCAATCAACCCTTGCTTTAGTTCAGCCTTCTGGCCATTCAGTTCAGCATATTTCTGGGCCACCTCCTCTTTCTCTGCTTCAAGAGTTATGCGTAGTCGTAGTAGTTCTTCATCGCGTTTTGCAATTGTGTGTATCAACGCAGCTTTTTCATTTCGCAAAGCTGTAAGTGTCCTGGCATCGGCCGACTTGTTTTCCAGCTCACTGCGAAGATCTGCCACCTGCCTGCCCAAATCAATGATTGCATTCTTCATTTTGCTATTCTCTTTCTTTAGTTCTTCTTTCTCTGCTTCGCATTCTGTAGGTAAATGATGTGAAATATAGGAATCCGTTTGTTGCGATAACTGCACGTTTTGTTGTTTTTCCCCTGATTCCAGCTGTTCTTTTTGTGTCTCCACTAGCATCCGTAATTGGAACATTTCTTTCTCTTTCTCAATGACAGAACGCATTAACGTTGTCTTTTCGTCTTGCAACGCTTCACGCAATTTTTTTCCTTCTTCTTCCATCGCTGTCATCGTTTCCTTCTGTTCATTAAGCGTTCGTTTCAACATATTATTTTCTTCTTGTAGCACAGCGCATAACTGAGTGTCTGCTTCTTGGCTCATGTCAAGCGCCTTATGTAGTTGTTCTAACTCGTCATCTCGCTGTGCGAGTGCTCGCGAGAGTGCATCGTTGCTGCTTTGTAATGCTACTATGGACTGGAGTTCTTTATCCTTGGCTTCCAGATGTTTCTTCAACCCTGATATTTCTGCTTCCCTTTCTGCAACAATATGTGGCTGCAAGAATGAGAAATCATCCATGCTATAATGTGCACAGAGTTCCTCTTCTCGTTTCTTCCACTGATTCTTTGCATGTTTGAACTTAAGCTCGGTTGCCGCAATAACACCGGAGATCCTTCGACATTCTTCCTCCCAGTCCTCCGCATCAGTTTTGGCTTTTTGATATTTAGTTTTGAGCTCATTAATTTTGTTCTCACATGCGGCTGCCTTCTCACTCTGAGCTTGCAACTCTTGCTGAAGTTGATCAATTATTAGTTCATATTTCTGGGCTTGGGGAACTTTAGCCATCTTCTCATCATTAACCTGCTTGTATACATGTCCAGCTTGTGCCCGATAATGTACACTCTGTCCCTTAGTGTTGTGTAGCTCCGCTTGCACACTTATCACCTCAAAGCGTACATCGTCAAGAAGTTTTTGTTGATCGCTGATACGGGTACGAAGTTGTGCTATTTCCTTGTCGCGTTCCATAATAATAAGGTTCAGATTCTTACTCTCGTCTTGAGAGATGCTTGATATCTGATTGCGTTTATGGTAATTCAAGGATTCCTTCCGTGGCCGTATTTTTGTGTCATTCGGTTGATGGGCTTTGCGAGTCGAGGAAATCCGCTCTTGTAGCGCCGTAATCTTTGACTGATATTCTTCCTCTCTCTTTTTCCATTGCTCTTTGGTTCGCTTGTGTTTTAACTCATTTGCTGCCACAATATCTGCATTCCGTTTGCATTGCTCTTCCCAGTCGTCCGCATCACTGCGAGCTCGTTGCAACTGCTGCTTAAGCTCAGCAATTTCTTCAGCGTATGCTTGTATTGGCAAAATGATGCTCATATGCTGACCTCTCGTTTCTTGTTTTAAAGAATCTGTCACTATATTCCCTTTGGTTAGCATTCGTTCATACATTATCACTTAACTCACATGTTTCCTTTTCTTCGCACACTTTATACCAATAGAGGGTACTTTGCTTTTTGTTCTGATCAAGCTCATGTAATGCATTTTTTATCTCGCCATAGACGATATTCAATGCTTGGTTGATGTCGCTTTTTCTCGCAGGTGAATTTTGCGAAGCACCGTCAGGTAAGGTATATGGTTCCACAAATCCTTCTATCCTTCTATAGCATTGTTCCGAACTGCGAAGCTGCTTCTCCAATACTGCGTGATGTGCAGTGATTCTTTGTAGCGCATAAACAAGTTGGATGCGTTGGTGGCACAACGTTTCCACGCTATCATTAGCCATTTTACTGATGCCCAAATTGGGTTCCGAAACCCACGCAGCGAGATGGGCACAGAATTGCCGATATGGAAGATCACCGTTTTCGGTTTCGGTAATTTCATGGGAATCATACTTGATATTTTTACTTTGGCTTGTATCGTTTGTCTGTAGACTGCTCACACTATCAGAACTTTCCACCATTGCTGACAAGCTGTTTTCCTCAAATAAAGTCGGAAATACTTCTGCTTTCCATAATCGGTTGTGTTTACCAGCGTAGACTCGTCTATCGGACCAGGCCCGTGTCAACAAAGGTGCTTCTGGAAGCCGAGAAATAAACTCTATCTGCTGTTGGTCTTTATCCATGACTGACTTTTCGAAAGATGGTATAAGATAGTCTGTTTTTGTTGTTGGCGCACGGTGTTCCCGATATGTAAGACCAGGAATTTCATTTATGAGATAATCATGGAGATATGAAGCATTTCCTTTTCCTCTCTGATTCCAGGCTGAAGATGAGGATAATGATCGACGCATCGAAGGTATCAATGGACTAGAATGCTTCGTCGGTTTAACTATTTTGTCTGCTTCTGGATCGTTTAGGCAATGGTCTTCATTATCCGGACAGACCGATGCTGTCGAGCTATGGATTAATTCCATACTGGTGCAAGACAAAGAGGAGTTATGGACCGAGATATAGAAGTTGAAATGATATTATGAATCCGGCTTCATGGTTAACAGAATTAAGATTGATGCTTGTACCGATGCATGGTTACACACCAAGAATAGTGTTGCACTAAGTCTCCATTTTTGCATCCTGTTTATTGAACATTTCTTTACGCTACTTTACATAAATTTTGCGTCCATGCAAGGATCAAGTTTGCGCTAAAAGGTATATAAATAAGCGTCATTAGTAAGTGGATTATGCGGGAAATATATTTTGCTTATATCGACTTGGCCTTCAAGTGGACAAAAAATTCATTCGAGCAGCATGAATTACATTTCATGGTTAGTAAATAAAACATATGTTGATGTCTTTTTACTTATCGTCAAACGGTATCCCAGCCAAGTACTGGGAGTAGGCACGAGAAGAACTAGTAAAAACATGATATTTGTTGTTTTTCATTTTGCATCTTCTCTTAACTTTAAGCATTTTGTTACAGAATTGTGTTTGGGCGAAATTTCTCTCCCTGTCAACGCAATATCACTTTCTGAATGACGGAAATTACCTTGAAAATGATGTACGATGTCATAGGCCACGTGAAGTATCTCAATTCAGTGACATTATCCATACAATATATCCACAGCTCGTATTATTTACTTCGGACAATATATGGATGAGTTCTTGTACAATTACGAGTTATGATTCCTTGGGTTCTATATTGTCCTATGTTTAGATAAATTAAAACCGGTCATATGAATATCATCAAAACTTTGATAATAAAAATCTATTGTAGAGCTTGCTCTATTGAAATAGCGTACTTAGATTAAGTGTGAAACTCTAACTATAACTTGAATGGAATACTGTGTAACCGCAGGTTTTCTCAGAATTTCAAGCAGAAACGTCAGTTTACCTATATTAAACGTAACCTCTCTTGTCCGAGGCTATTGTGCCAAAGGTTGCCGTATAAGCAAAATGTGTGAACACTAAAATAATTAAAACCTTCTTAATTTGAAATATTACTCTATTCACTTCAACTGGTATCCATATTTTTTGTGCGTTTAAGTGACCGGCAGATAGGATATACTTCGAAAGTATGTTTGTGTATAGGTTCCTTGTCATATGTCCAAGCAGTTGACGTTACCGTATTTAGTCAACCTTTTGTCAAGGTTGGCTATTATCCCATTCTACTGGCTTTTCTTTGGTTCCTCTATATTATGACAACGTAAGATTTTTATCCACTATTAATGCTATATATCTAAATGATTTGCTTGCTGTTCTTGCAAATCAATATCTGCGGCAAACGCTAGATATTTTATATATTTTTGTTGTTACTCGATACTTTATTGTCACTGCTTCTATCTGCTTTGGAGAGTGACAGTATAAGTAAACTATCTCTAGTCAAAGAAGAGCATATATAGAATGTTTGTTAAAGTTAATGTGGAACTTTTGAAAACTCGACAGCGCGAGTATTTTAGGATCCGTCTTTATGTACATAGTAAAATATTGTTTGGATAGTCAAAATGGAATGCAGTTGCGGATCATAAAGTAGGAAATAGAAATTCTTCTGGTAGATCGTAAAAGAAAGCTTTAAATTATGGAAAAACAAGAATCAAGTGAATTCTGGTTAATGATGGTATCTTCATGACCAGCAGAGGTGTGAATGTGGATATAAGGCTGCTTTGTTGAGAATGTATCTAAAGTAACTAATTTTCTGTTGACAAACGTGTGGTACTATTACTAATCTTTAAGTAAAAAAACCAACAAAGAATAATGGATGAGATTAAATAAAAGAAAAGCATAATCAAAAACAAAGTTAGATAAGAAATAGGATCTAGCTGGAAATAAAGTGAATAAAAATAAAAACTGTATTACTACAAAACATGAAGCATTAGATAACAATAGAGACAGATCAGAATAAGGTTCGAAAGCAAGTTAATAATGTGCGAAGAACAAAAATCGCCAAGGAAGTGTACTTAGCAAAATAACTGTTGTGTACAGTACCGAAAAGTCTTTTACGCAGCAGGATAAGTCATTTTCAAGACATTTGTATTACCTTTTTCTTTGCTAGTTTCGCAGCTTTTTCGATTTTATTTGCAATGTAAAATAAAAGAAATATATAAAGAGAAATACAAGAAAAAAATGGAAGGTTAAATATGATTTAAAGTCTCTTAGATACTGTGGTATACGTAGCTGTTGCAGTGTGACTTCCTACTACTTGTGTTCCATGAACAGGATGATCGGAATTAACGTGTTTCCATTTACAGTGAACTTCTCTAGTTTGGAACACCGACTGCACCTCTTCTCTAAATCAGAGATCTATCACCGAGGACGAAGACAAGGTGACACTGCCCACCGCAGTTATTACACTTAGCTAAATCATACACCTATCGCCGAGAAGAACGTTCACTAATTACAAATCCCGCATAAGATCAAATAATTATAAATAGGCAGACAAGTTGAATGAAATAAAGATATCCAACAGTCTCAAAGGATTCTATCCGTCCCTTTTCTATTTACATATATCACAGATACTATGAAAGTGTTTATATATAATCTAAGAGAGTACTTAGTAACTTGCTTATTTAAACTTTGAAAAATATCCAAGTTTGCTTTTGCACTAATTTCAACTAAGAGCTATTATCATTTACAATATAACTTAATAGGCTATATTTAATTCTTATGTTTAGCTTCCATTCTTACACACAGTTGGGTACACCACGTTTGAGGTATTTGTTGTGTACGTATGAATTTCTGCTGTTGATATCAGGACAACTCGGGTTAAATTTCCCTATTTTCTCACATACTCAAGATGGTTTTGGAATTACTTCCAAAAAAGGAAGTCCGGTTGGCGTAGTTGGTTATCGCGCCTGTCTCACACACAGGAGGTCGCCAGTTCGAGTCTGGCATCGGACATATTTTTATTTTTGTCGTGCCACTTTTCCGCTGTGTCACCTTTTTACCTTTTTTTGGAGTACATTAGTACTACCTTTCTTTACCGTGCGTCAAATGCTCTCAATGTGAGTCATGACAAGTACCGTTACGCAAGAACAGAAGTCTTCATGACTCACCAACGGTCAGCTCTTAGAAAATAACATAGTATAAATATTTTAGAAGTAGAAGCAAAATAAAGGGCATCAACCGTCTATTTTATTATCTTGCAAATCCTCTATCATTGTTTCCGTTATTACCTGGCCATTGGTATTCCAGCTCAGCGTACGACGACGACATTTTCGCAACTTATGTTGTGCGTGTCGTGCACGGTAATTTTTTCCTGGCAAAGGTCAAACCCCACTGGGGATCAAGGGTTACAAAACAAATACAAGAATAAACGAAAAACGACTCTTATTGCTGAGCAAATGTTTGGCACCTATATCTTTGTAAATCTATATTGTAACAATGCTGAGACGATCGATCATTGCAGAAAGTGAACCAAACAGGCGAGAGATTATGTAATGGTTGTGCTGAGCGTAGTCTTTTCTGGAGATGTTAGTATTTGATACAAAGACTAATGCTTTGAAACGCTTGTCATCTTTATATTATGAACCAACTATGCAAAAGTTTGAGTTAGTGCGGCTTTGATAGCAGGACAATATTATCATTTTGTCGCTCAGACTCTAAGAAACGCATTTTTTCGTTAACTGCCAACAGTTGTTGAGGTCAATCGCAAACAGGGCGGATAGGGATTGAAGCTTTATTAGAATCTTTAACACGATATATGGAAACATAGCTAAGTAAGTCGCGTCTTAACGAAATCGTATTGTAGCTTAGATTTAAGCCTGATCTTTCAGGAACCAAACCGTGTAAATATCGACTGGATAAAGAAACTAACTTTTGTAGGTCCTATTTGCTGTCCATGGCCCGCGTTTGTGCTAACGGATCGACTTCGCCTTACAGCTAACCGGCAATAAATTTAGGGATCCAGAAAGACGGCAGAGGTCCTCGTTTTTGCCTGATATTACCGATCATCATAGAAATTCACTTCAATACAGTAGATATCATAGGAACGGTAAAAGAAGGAACAGATCATGGTTTTTACAGCTTCCTACTTAAGGTATCAAATTATAAACCGTTCATAATTCGTGGTCATAAAGAATTAGGACCTTTATTGACAATAGTCATCTATTACCCATGTTCAGATACGAAAAGAAAAGCCGACTAAGTCGCATCCGGCCAGAGCTTTTCTCTGTCAATTAGTCGTTCATGATATGGCTAATGGGTTATTGCAGGATCTAGAAGATGTGTAATAACCAAGTATCAATTAAGTTTCTGCATCACCCGGTATAAGACGAACATCATATATCCTTCCAAGTGGCGTTGCTTCAATTAGAAATTTCGAAGAAAATGTAAATATCAACATATAGAAATGCACTCTACTTGTACATATATCCAGAAGTTTTAAGGAGACATTGTAAACCAAAAACAAAGAAGGGAAAAGAAAGAGAAAGACATGTACAATGATAAAAACAAATAAGATCAAAAACGAAATGCAACTCGAACTACAAGTCAACCAAATAAAAAGTAGTTGGTAACTGATTTCACCTAATCCCTGAATTAAGCCACTTCGCTCTATGCAAGGTATCCTATGAATGTCGTTTTGAAGTGGGTGTGAAACTAGGCTCATCTGTATCTGGCCGTGGTGCTTTGAAGCGGAACTCTGCCACTAAAGGAATATGACTGTTTTTTGGTCAGAAAATGCGGATATATGTACGTTGGGAACTTACTCGGATGGGAAATGCGCGTTAGGAAAGCCGACCGTTTTACTTGTATATTCATTATCAAGCGGCCCAAGCAGTGATAAGACATCAATTGTGTTATTAGTGTACCATATATAATCTAGAACACCTTTAAACCTTGGTGTATAATTTGTAAACGCAAGCTCGCCTATATGACTATATGTGCTTTTGAGTGAAAGGTTATGTGATAATCCTTCAGTGGTGTAGGAACCGTAGATATGGTCGCCAAAATCATCGTGATTCTGTTTTATGGAACCCTTGGAGAGAAATTCGTACACTCCGGAATCAGGTACGGAATTAAAGTCGCCACAGACAACCGTTGGCAACTTCGAAGTAGAGTTGTATTTTGCACCGTTCGGTGACGACGCTGGTGGAGACAGATGACGAGCAGCCAGCTTGTCAAGTTCATCCATTAACATACCGACTTGCACAAGTTTCACATCTGCAAATGATGGATCCCAATGGATATGGGAATTGGCTACCAACACACGAGCTAGGGTATCCTTGTTCTCAAGGACTGTCATTACCGCAATATTGTCTTTCGGCATAACTCGGTTGTAGATGTCTTCAGTTTTCTTGAAGTCGGGCCGCTGTAAGGCTTTCTGATTGTATTCTAGCAAGAAATTCTCAAGCACATTGAACCTATGTACAGTGAGATCATCACTATGCCTCATCTATTACTAGACCGCTTACCTAGACGTCTTATAGAAAGTAGCACAGCCGTCAACTGCTCCCCGTTCCGTTTCCGACATAGTCTTTGCGCGAGACTTGGGATAGAATACACCATCATAACCACCTCGGCGCTTCAGCTCGCCATAGAAGAAATCATCATACCGATTCATTTCTACCTCCTATAACATACTGTAAACCGAACTATGTTCCTGTTTAAAATCTTACTTGCAAACAAATAATATCCGCATTGAAGCTGATGATCTCTGAGATAATTAGTTCTCTGCGATATTCCCACGTCAGAGCCCAAGATGCAGTGTATCCATAGGCCTGTGTAGTCGTGTACTTCTGGCATAATGTGTTGTAACACAGCACCGTAAATTTATCTAAGAACAGCTTGAGCATGAGGAGGCGCATAAGTTTCCTTTACCTTGGTCCTCATCCTCTGAATCAGCCTCCAGGGTAATCCATTCTCTCTGAGGAGGAGGCATACCCACTACATAATGGTATGAATTCTTGACCTGCTCTATAGCGTGTTTGCTAACCTGGTGCATTTTCTCTCAGAGAAAGTATTACCGCGGCAGTTCCTTCTTTCATCAATAAATTCTTAATATCCGGTTGCATAGGATTGCCTTCCAGTCCGAGTGTTTCCAGTTGGTACAATGTTCCCAATTCGTTTGGTATTGTCATTAATTCGTTGTCAAATAGCAGCAGCTCACGTAAGTTGATCAAAAGTCCAAGTTCCGGTGGTATCGAGGTTAATTTGTTGCCTGACGCATCTAAGGTCTTGAGATTTACCAACTTTGAAAGCGCTGGCGTCAGATATGTAATGTTGTTATGGTTCATGTATAAGACTGTAAGAAACGTATACGTGCAGAGGACAGGCGAGATATTCCTAAGACCCATGCCGCCAATATCCAAGGTAGACCAAGTCTGGTTTGAGGCTTCTGTTGCTGATGCAGTGGATGTGAGTTGTTTTCCCACTGTGGTGGTTTCTTCTTCGTTTGAACGTCTGCTAAGTCCGTTGATCATCTTAGTAGGATTGTTGGGATCGGTTATAACAACCGTAGACACCACTGGGGCACTGCGCGCCATGGCAGCAGCTGTCCGTGCATGGTGGTGTGGAGACGCAGACTGCCGGGATATTTGCGCATAAGTCAACTGCTTTGCGACATGGGATGAAACGCCTGCTGGAAGTGATGATAGTGGTACAGAGAGTTCGGTAGAGTTCATGACACCATGCGAAGAATTCAACAGCATGTGCTGTTCTTGTGGATGCTGTTTCTGTTGTGCCCCCATAGATACTGTATATCGCGTAAACGAGTTATTGGTATACATGGGAATATGGTAGTTTCCAACAGATGGTGAAGAGGTGGCCGGGGTTGATGAAGGAGACGCACTGCGATTTAAGGGTGAAGAATTATACATTTGGAGAGAATGCCCGTGCATTGGAAACCCATTAAGAGCTAATTCTCTGTCTTTTTCAACTGACATTGGTTTGTGTTCCTCTTTTGTTTGTTGGCTGTTTAATGGTCTTTGAGGCGAAGAAACTATTGTTTAATTGCAGGTCATCCAAGTCAAGGTGGGAAAAGTAATAGCAATCCGGATGACTAACTGAAATCGAGATATGTCTTCTATAAGTTAGGGATGGGTTTGTATATCGCGCCGACGTTTTTTCTGTCCCGAGAAAAGAGGTACCTTAGGACAAACCAGTAACGTAACGGCCCCTCTACAAGTCACATAACTTCATGTTGCTTACCTGGAAAACCTCCACCCTTTTCTAGGATTACATAAACGAACGATGTATATAATGACAGCAAATGCTTACTTCCACGCTTATGTCTCATAGCTAAATTTCGATAACAGCTGACAGAGTCGACACAATGTCATATAGACAAGGCCACTTGCATTGTAGTCAATCAACAAAGGCTTTCATCTTCCCCAGAATCAACCCCAATCTCTGTAGAGATACAGCGTGCTAGAACATACATAACAGTGGGTCGAGACTAATATATATATCTAGAGTATCACAAAATAGGCATGGCCTTCTGGTCCCGGTTCCTACTGCATCCCCCAGCGTTAAAAAGCACAATATGCCAAAAATGCGAGAACCGAAATATATTAGACAAAGGTTCAAAGTAATGTCGCTGCTTGGCTTACAATTGGTTTAGCTGCTGTTTTACCCAAGCTACTGTTTTCTGATGAGCCTGCATATTTTCCCTTAAATGAAGCATATTCAACCTGTGACGGCATTGGAAGTGCACGGCAATTTTTTGATGTTGACTTTGGCTTTCAATAAATTCATCCGCTTAACCGAAATGCCTTATTTCTATTCTATTGAGATATTGATACACAATATCTTCTTTCATCGATGTTGTTTAGTTGAGTTTGCTCGAGAGTAGAATAAATAGAACTGATGCGTTGTTAATTAGCATTAACGCTGCGGCTTTACATGTTCCACTTTTTCAAAGTTGCTGTTAATTTGACAATATTTTTCCGTATAAGTAACTTTTTAATTGTTCATTGGGAGTAACAATTACGATTGTATATTTCTTTTTACAATGCCATATCCAGTAAACATTCCAACAAAATGTGGTTTGTAAGCAAGACGTCTCGTTTCAACTAAATATTTGCTGTAGCAAATATAAAGCAAGCCGGTCGTCTCTTGTACCATTCGTTTAAACTTGATAGCAACGAGTATTAATAGTTTCCAGTCTTGCTTCCACCCTGCGTATCAACGAGATTCCAGGATACAGGTATTGAAAACCTTGCGACTGTTTCATGTTATTGGGAAAACAATAAAACGGTTGAATATGTGTCACCTAAGGTGTAGGAATTCTATATAATACAAGCGCCTACATCGCCATAATAATTAGAGGATCATACCTTGTCCGATAAAGCTACTGACCATTGATATTTGAAATATTCTGGATTGCTGATATGGCATCAGGTTGACGACTATCAGTATTACATTTTGAAAATAATCTGGGGCAAACAAACAGAATTAAGGGCCATGGATTTTCCCTCAACCCCTGGAGAAAAAGAGTAGCAAAAAATCGAACATCAACGGAAATGCAGAAGAACCTGGCCATAAAGCAACTAAGTGAAACAGACATGTTTCCAAGCAAAGCGAAAAACAGGGCAATGGGACATCAACCGCTATGGCTGGCTGCGTCCGAGAACTTTAAAAACTAATTCTGAGGGTCAGCGTATCCACAAAAGTTAAAAAAAGATGACAATCCGGTGAAGGCATGAGAAGATGCTGAAAGACGTCGTTACAAACCGATGAAAGCATGTGGTTAAATTACTTTACTTTAACTGAGTTTTTGCGCTAATCTACTTGGGATATTTACGAGCCTCTGATACAGAAGTTATTGAACGCAAAGGCGAACTAGATGGTTTTGTTCCTGCTTTTTCCGTTCTGGTTATACACCGCTTTCATCGCGATCAGTTAGACACACGGTATAGATGTCTAGATTCTGTTTTCTGAGAATAGCTTTTAGCGGCTCCTTTGCTAGTATGGTTATTAGTTGTTTATGTCCTTTCCTTAGGGTTCGTATGGATGCAGCTGCTTTCTACCGGGATTCTTCTTTTCTTGATTTTTACTGTCTGATGCTCTGCTTTAATGATAGTTGGTATTTTGCTTCTTTTTAAGAGCCGGGTGCAACCGGAACAGAATTCGTACGTCGAAGTTGATTTAGCCGGATAGGGTAGCTCACACTTCGCGAACGCATTAAGCGTATTATGAAACATACTCAAATCTCGGAAGATACTCACTCTCTCCTCAACCTAGTTGATTTTGCAATAGTCTCTTCATGCACTGCAAATAGGTTTTCAACAGTTGTTTTCACATCATCCTCAGACAGTTGTCTCTTCATACACAGAAAATAGATCTTCATACGTAGGTCAGGAGAAGCTGCGTAAGCAGCTTCAAAAGTTACTCGCACGGTTGTTTAGAGAGAAATATACAATATGTGTCTAATGTACCCATACCTGACAACAAATGGTTGGGTGGGGTGATGGGAAGCATTGGTGCGCTGCGAAACAAGCAAGCCAAAAGCTGGTCTATTATACAAAGCAGAAAAATCGTGAAAGCTTAAAACAGGAAAGTTTAGTACTACACAGCCATATGTGTCATCGCACTATTTATCAACTGTGAACCTTTTCAAGGTTGTGGTGTCCTCAAATTTCGTAGTCTTGTCGAAACTTTTAGTTCTCTTTTGCTCTGGCAATCATTTTCATATAGCGATTTCTTTCTGCAAATACTAAACGTTATCATTATTGCCGCGATCTTGCCTACACTGCCAAGGGGCAACGCATTCTCGCATTACTAGCCAATTCTATCTGGCGAACCCCAGTTGAACCTTACCCAAAATCAGAGATATACAAGCTCCGTTTATTGGGCAAATATAAATTTTTTCTCTAATTTGCAAGGGCAACTTGTGCTCCACCGCAGCCCAAGCTTCACTACTATGTTTTGATCTGTCTATCAATTTGTACGTTTTATCACTCCCGAAAAAGAACTAAATGAACAAGAATGACGTACCAGGAAGAACATATAGATGTTCTTAGGAACTAAGTCTGCATGCTTTTGCTTAGACCCATGTTTGTCCAAATGTAAGAAAACGGTACAAGTGGCCATGTACTCCAGATATATCAGACAGCAAACACTCTTGCGTATTGCCTGTTATGCTGAATTACCATTCCGTCTTCACTAGTGCGCTCTTAAACCAAGTAATGAGCATCAAACATTGAGTTCTGGTATAATGTATGTTACGGCCTCAGTTTGTTAGCAACTGTCGGCCGCGTGCCCGAATAATATCATGGAAACCTACGAGGGACGAGTTATTACTTTCGTAAAATATCTGCTACAACAGTTCTTGGTAAGGCTTTTTATCATGCTTATTTCCGCTAAGTGACCCATTATACTCTCAGCCCAATGAGTCCAGTAGCTCCATAATAAACTGGCTGGCGAAATTCACGTACGACATCGGCGCGAAAGGACAGCCTCACTATCCGTACTCATTGCCATATCAGGAACGGTATATGGAGGCAATAACCAACGTTCTGAAAAAGATCAACATATCGCCCGACGACTTGCCGATGACGAATAGAAATCTATCCACAAGACATCAGCTGTATTTTCCAACGATGTTTGATATCTTGAGCGTGCTTGAAGGTTCAGAAAATCACACGCTACGCAAAGAACGGTCGTTTCCCACCAAAAGTTGACTAAAAAGTAAATTTTTACGAAAATGTTAACAAATGATTTTTTGAATTCATGGCAAAAAGCAAATCTCGTCTGGTACATTCGGAAACATATAGCCGCTGTCATAGCATCTTTGTCAAAGATACGTCTGAGGCCAAACATATCTGGTATTGAGCACTGCGATACTTTCATAAACCGAGTTCGGATTCCCCCGTTGCCGTAATCTGTCTTGCACGAAGTACATCAAAGTGTATCAGCACGGAAGATAATACCCAGGAAGACTTTCCCAAGCTTTCTATAGAAGATTGTCGGTATCCATCATGCTTTTGCGCAAAAACAGCTAGAAAAAATCCTCCGTGGTGCATTTGTCCCCAAAATTGGACAACCAGATCAAAACCTCTTTCACTTGTCGCCGGCATTCTCCTCTCGTTGGAGATACTTTAACGTAGAAAGACAGCCCCTTGCTTCGATCTCTCCTTTGATGCTGCAGCGGACAGACCAGTTACAAGCGTGTTTGGACGGTTTTTGTTTTTCAAAAGTCGAAAGTTTCAAGCGGTTGGAAAGCGCTAAGCAATCAATCGATCAGACGCTGTGGAGCGTTGCAACCGATGGGCAAAATGTCTGTTTTATCTTTACTCGCAAAAAGGATGAAGTTGCACGTGAAACCGATGCCGACTCTGACTCGGACGAAGAAACCGACGATGATATCGAGGATCAGGATCAAGAAGAGGTGACGATGGCCGACTTCAGAGACAGTTTCAATGATGTGTTCGTGTCTTGCAACGGTCATGGGAAGGAATTGTATGAGGTGATCAAAGCATCGACCAAAAAGTTCTATTATTTTGCGCATTATAATACGTCGAGGTCCATGACAAAACAATGGAAACAGGAGAGCTCGGAGATACAGAGCTTCAAAAAAAATATGGCAAGCAGGAAGACGACTACAATTGAAGTTTTGGAAAGATACATAATGTACATGCTACAGCATCGGGAGAGCATCTATCGCTTCTACGATCAGTGGCTTGCCAGTCTCCGGTTTGGTAGATAGTTAAAACAAGCAATTATGAGGAAGAATGTGTACATGATATTACGCTGTATTGAATACGTATATTGGGCGACAAGCAGCGACCGAGAAATTTGACTCAAGGCTGATCAACGGTGGAGACAAATACTAGCAGAAGAATAGCTTGAATAGGCGACGGCACCGTTTGTATCGGCGAAGGCAATAAGAGCAGGCGTAGGAAAAAAGCCAACAGACAGAAAGATTCCGAGTGTTGACCTTCTACTGGCAGCCGACCTATGAATTACGCTATACATTATGGTAAAGTGTCAATTATTGATTATTTTCATTCAGGGCAAAGTGGAAAAAAGTCACTCTTACTAGATCCCAGAAAAAACCACTCATTGCATTTTGGAAACGCTGTGTTTCCCCACACCATGCGAGGAAAAAGAATGGGAGTGGTCTGGACCATCTACCGCAAGCTAAACTAAAAAAAGCGAGAGGTCTCTGTGCAATAATAGAGATCAATGAGTACAAAACGTCGAAAATATGCTCTTACTGTGATCAAGAAAGTTTTAACGAATGGCAAGGGATCCCTTTCTTAATCTTCACATGCAGTACTCCTGCATTACTGTGTGGAACCGCGATTTGAACAATAGCAGAAAAATTAGGCGGCTAGCGATATATCAAGCACATCATGAAAATATAGTGTCGTCAGAATTGACCACAAAGAAATACATTTGCAGAGATAAACCCTACGCAACACATACGGTTCGGTCGAAGTGAGATATAATTTTGAATAACACAAAGCCCAACTGCTTCTTTAGCTGCCGAAGCATAGCGAGGTCGTATACTTGTTAACGATATCACCAAAGAAACTTATAGTATAACAGGGATGAATTTTTATCTTATGAAAATATGGAATATGAACAAACGCAACTATGTGCTCTGGGAGTATGTTAGTATCTTAGTATTCAAATTCGTCACAATGCAAATAGGGAGATTTTGACCAATGCGAGAGAGAAGCAACTGCATTTTTGATATCCGCATTAAATGCAGTTGGACCACAAGCTATAAGGCGCATGGTTAATAAGTGAAAATATTATTCTTTGCGTACTTACCATAGATACCAAGATTATTTTCAGATAACGAACGTAAAAATGCATAGGTGTCAATCCGTCGGCCAAAAACAGCCTTAGTAGCAATGGTTGTCTTGGCATTGACAATGTCCTCTTCGCGGCCACGCATAAAATCTTGTGTCTCAACTGCTGTTTTCTCCATTTCTTCGGCCTCTGACTTGCTTTCGCCAGTTACATATAGATGAGTATGTAATTCAGGAATACTAGGATTGCTTTTCCGAACAGAATCAAATATCTCCATAAATTTGATAATGTCATTTTCGAACCACTCAAGTTCTGCCGCATCCCGTACAGACCAGCAAAAATGGATAGATTTGGTTAAGAGCGTTGTCATAGGTGGGTTGTCTAATACAGCTGATGCTAATTCACGCAGCAGACGGATACCGAAAGTGACGCCTGCACCTCCATTCATTAGGGCAATGGTTTCATGAGATGCCAGCATCTCGTGAATATCAACGCTATTTCCGGCTGGGCCACAGACAAATACGGTCCATTCCTGGGATGGATCTGCTTTCTCATAGACCGCACGAGTAAAGTTTCCACGAACACATACATGCAGTTCGACCATGTCAGAGGCTTGTTTCCCTTCAGCCTGAACATTTGTGACAGTAAACGGATGCCATTGGAATACAGAGATGGCCGGTATACAGATATAAACCGATTGGCCCGGTTTTTGGGGTATTGGACTTGATAAACGCAGTGAAAGACGCGTGCATCGATGTTGTAGCACTTGCACCCGAGCTTTGGCTAGATAGGACTTGACGAACCATCCTGCCAGCGCGTTGACCGTATAACATATAAGACCGCCCATGAAATATCGCATAGCGTACGGCGTGTGTTTGGCAATGGCACCAATGAACCCGAATGCCAAGAAATGCGACAGAACGAATGCTTCATGGACATATTTGCGAACAGGGTAAACACTGCCAACGAACACTGCGAGTAAACAAGAATAACCCGCCAGGCCATAATGTACTTTAGTTAAGCTAAGTTGTTCGGCTAAAAACAGCGGAAATCTAGCCCATGATTGGATCTGTGTCGACATATGAACGGTTGCAGATACCACGGCAGCTATTCCTAGCAGGCGGTGGAAAAAGTTGACTTTGATGGGTGAAATGCCAGTTAACAGTGCCACTGCTGAGTACTTTCCGGCGGACCCTAGGATAAATGGTACAATAGCTAGCACCAGAAAGCCAGCACGGTTCGCATTGATTGCTAAATCGACGTCAACAAGTAACAGGGGGAGAGCAGCTGATATGAAAGCCAGGACAATCAAGATACATCCAATGGGAGGGATAAAGGTCTTGCGAGCACCAATAGTATACGAACATTTGTTGATAATGTACTGCTCTGTGTGTGTATAAATCTTCCACAGACTGGGTTGCGATGGGTGACCGCGCCACCATGTTATGATGCCATGGCGAACTGTCATGAGGAACAAGAAACCGGCAAGGACGCCTGCAAGAGCCCCTGCCTGAGGAATATTCATATTCCACGGTGTGTCTTCCGATATCCCCATGTTCATGTTCTCCATATTGAATGTTTATTTGCGTGGGGAACAAAAGAATGAACAAGTTGTTTGAACAATAGAGATCCTGCAGATTAAAAAAACCGAGTTAGACCGGACTGCTTGGTACCGCTGACCAATCACACAAGAACTTAAAGCTAAAATGTCGCTGCCTCTTCTCACGATTCGTGTAACCAAGTATGATTAAAAAGTTATAGGTTTTTGGGTCGCACAGGTGTTCCACAGCCCTGGAATGAGACATGCTTACATAATGGACGCCAACTCTTGCAGCGTGACAAAAAATCAAACAATCAGCATTACCGAATAAAGAGTACCAGTCAATAGTTGTTATCAGTGTTAATAGTCCTCTATCAACAAAAGAATAAAGAATAAGACACCGAATTATACTAAAGTAAATCAGCAAATATTTGGCCTCGAGTGATTCAAATACTCTGATTGACAACATAGGACAAAAGATGTCACCGGCTCAGGTACACGTTATATGCTTCGACTGTTTTGGACCAAAGCACGTATTATAGACGTGGAATTATGTTTTGTTTAATCCGCGTGAGTTGTATTATATCATCTTGTTAGATATATTGCGAAGGTATAATGGAATAATACTGTGTCGTCAGATACGGAAAGGTAAGTTTACGCCATTTACTCTATCTGTATGTGCTAGGAAAATTGTTATTCCCATGTTGATAATGAGTGTATTGTGGTGTAGATATTGAAAATTAAGTTACAAACACGTATCTTTTTTTTGCAATGTTGCCAAACATATACACGCTGATATCGTTCATGACTGTTACCAGTTCAATTTCCCTTTGGCTTTATCAATTAGGGCATCTTGAACCAAAAAACACATTTGGCTAATTAAGCGCACGTTCACTTGAAACAGGTATTTCATAATCGATAAGTGATTTGATTTTATCATATCATAGTACAGGTCACGGAGTCTGCAAGACAGCATGCGATTCGTGCACCAATGATTTGAAGGATTTAGGCTAAAAGGAATCAGGAAATCTGAAATCTTCGGAATGTGTCCGACTTCTTCACTAGTCTTAATCCAGAAGAGATCATCATCTTTTCTCTTCGTCAAAAATTATAGAGCAATTGCTTGACGCTAATAAATCATAATTTGACCGTATTTTGTTCCAATTCCGGCATATGAATTGGAAAAATATCACGGCGATAATTCCTGGTAGTACAGCTTTAGCAAATCATCCAGATGACGGTCATGTTAAAGGATTAGTAAGCGTTACTTTTAATGAGCTCAAACCCTTCTTAATATTTCTCTAACGCTATATAGATGATAGTGATCCGAAACATCACCGAACATTAGGCTTGATTCACAGTATTACGAAACAATTACAATACCCAACGCGCTCGGTTGATGCGAAGAAATTCTGGTAAAGACTTGTATATAACACAGTGTAGTAAGAGTAGCTATGCTAAGTTTGTAGGACTTGAGAATACAATTAGAGTTTAATTTTGATTGATGTCCAGTTCTGCTAACGCCGCCAAGATATATTTCGCCAGTTTTGGTCGCTGAATAGCAAGTAAAGCCAGTTCTTTTTCGTATGGTAGGTAATATTCGTGGTGTTGCTTATGCTTGACCAGATTTCGTATAAGCAATGCAGCCGTTAAGGGAACACCTGATACTTCCGAATCATCAATTGGAATTTTATCAACCGTAAATTCATTGCGTTTCTTTGGCCGCTGTTTGCTTTGGACTGAGAAATGTGTGCGCAGGTGCTGTATGGTTGTCGCTCGATTAGAGAGTTCGCTTCGAGTACAATTCATCCACTGACACGAATAACCGCTACTGCCGCCTTTTTCATCCGATGAAGGAACATGGTCGGCTAATATGTGCTTATGTAGAGCCTCATCATTTTCGAAACTTTCCGTACATTCTTTCCATCGACACTTAATACCTATTGAAGAAATCAGACAAATATTCATAATACGTATAATTTTACCTTCCGGCTTTTTAGGTGGTGCGTATTTGATATTTTGCAGCGTAAGGGTTTCTAAAGGCACAGATCCTGATGAAGCAGCAGCCTCAACGGCTGAAGGCTGAGGGAATGCAATCTTTAAAACTGTATAAAACTCCTTCACTCCTAAAGGTTTTTCTGTGCCGAACAGATTTTGATATTCGGAATAGATTTCTTTAAGTGCTATTTTGTCCTCCAAACCAGCACTTAGTAGTTTTTCCTTTAACCTGACCAGACATTAGCGCCCTTCTTAGCATTCCAGATTGTTTACCATCCGAGACAACGGTACGGTTCATCCAGATGTGCATAGTTTGTGAGATCAGGTATGGTCGGAGCTTGTGATTTTGGTTTGCCGTTCCTCATCTGTACCGCTGTAATTCCATGAATAGTGTCGTTCACTGAGTTTGAAGACGGTGCTAGTGTTGATTTGTAGGATAGGAATCCCGTCAATAGCCCTATCAGATTTCCGGGATATTGGCTGACAAGCTGAATCGCAAAATTTCCATGCAGCCCGGAATATTGGTACAAGTACTCTAAGGTTGCTGCTGTTAACTCTTCATCATCTACCAGCAAAAACTGAGTCATTCGTTGGAGTATAGCAGGATTAGCCATGCCAAGATGGCGTTCATTGATCTCTGTCACGGCAACACGTGTTAATGATCGAATGGCGCCTAATGTGAGCGCACGGTCGTTGGTAAAAAGGAGGAATGACATGGCAACTATATATGGATCCACGGCGCTTGTTACGATAACCTGAGGTGCAATGTTTTCTAGAATATCGAGACAGTGTCGGCTTAGTTCTGCATATTGTGAACTTGGTGGAAGCGCGATTCCCATCATTAACATATGCCGTAAACGTTCGTGATGCGCTAATCTACGGATGTTGATTTCCAAAAACGAGAAATTTCGCAGAATATGGAAGACTTGCAGTACGCGTTCAAACTCTTCCTGACTTTCTTTGCCGTTGAACATCTTTCCGCTAGATTCTCGACCTCCATCACTATTTTCCGTATCGCTTAATAAAGGAAGGACCTTTCCCTGAAAGAAAGTTTCTGCATATTGTAGCAAAAGATCCACCAGAATCGGCATGAAATCAAGGCTAAAGTTTTCCGACGAAAATGAAAACCTGACAAGAGTGTTAAATGCCCAATCAACCTCATTTGGCAGCGTAGATTGTAGTGCTAGTAATATGCGTGATCTGAACTCTTCGTCCATAAAGTTTGCTGTCTTGTTTTTAGCATTTCCCAATCTAAGCAGTGACTTTTCGTACCAGGTGAAAAGAAGGCCGGATTAGGTATGCCTTGGAACTGTGGTGCGTAAACAAAAGGCTGGCGAGGATTGTACACAGTGGTAGCAGGTGCAGGTTGTATAAATGCTAAGCAAAGAAGGATCAGCTCCGTGTCTCTTATTTTGGTACCAACCAGTGGCAGTCTGACGTGCAGTATCGCGTTGTTTCGTATCAGTGCTGACCGGTAAAGGTGAAGCTGGTTTTTCATGGCTACGTGGTTCAAGCTGGTCTAATGGTGGGTTCCAAGGGCGTTTCCAATATTCTTCTTCCTCCCAACCTAACTGAACATATTGGGGATAAGTCATGCTTTGTGCGCGAAAGTTCGGTCTACTATTGTTAAAGCTTTTCTTGGTACTAACCAAGTATTTTCTATATGTCGATTTCAAAATATAAGCACTGTTCGTGCAAGTCGATGGGAAATTAAACGGATCGCCAACTTGTTTCCAGCCACGATTGGAGGTGACCTAGGTACGAAAAAGATCAATGCTCATTGCAATGGTGTAATTCAACAAATTACTTTCTCGTAGCCGCCAGCTTCAATCACAGTCTTATAAATAAGGTAGAGATCTAACTTCTTTCCACCAAGGACAGGTTCGGCCTGTAACACCGTGCTGTTAAGGGCAACATGGTGAGCAACGTACCATTCGAACGAGCGAATACTGAATCGTGGATTGCTCACCCTTTCCGGTCATGAAATTCTTTTAATTTTCTCATAAACTCTTCATATTCAGGCGTTCGCTCTATCGCTTCAACTGGTTGTGACATCTCCAAAAAACCACACGGCTGATTTTTCGCGACGACTGCGAAAATCCCGTCTGTGGAAAAGCTGCCAATCAATTACAGCAAGACAATTTCATAGTCCGACTGTAGCTACAGCAAAGTTTTCTGCGCCTATTTCAGAGTATGTCGCTCCGGCGCATGAGCATATTTACACTGCCGAATATCTATTTTAAATCAATGGGATAATGACATTGGCTTTAATATACTCAATGGTTTGAATGGACGTTCTGTTTAACTTCAATCCAGAAATGGTGTCTTGCTTCCATATATCATCCAATTATATAAAACAAAATCCGTTTTGTCTCATATGCACTTATATTGACTGTAGATTATTGTTTCATGCAAGACCTCGTATTTGGCCGTCATCCTAACACTGCTAGTGTTGTCATCAATTAGAAATCCGGCAATTTAATATCAATGACTCTCATGTTTGCTTTCACTCATCCGCGAAGGAATAGCACTTTCTTGACTCTTTAGGTCTGTTATCCATAAGCATCCCCGGTATACGCTTTAATTAATACTATGTATTACAATTACTCATGCTCTCTGTTTATACTTTAGTTTGCATGACCTCTGTGCCGAACCACCTCGGTTGTGTGAGTAAGCTCCCTGCGCTCCACTAGGTTAGCAAGAGAGAAATGATACGCTTTTAGTCGCAATGTCTTTCATGCTGTCGTACTTCAAGTCCTGGCCAGGTGTTGAATCGCTTCAAGTCCTCTGCAGCGGGTTTCATTACCTGCTCCACGTGCCAGCTGATTTCCTTTTGCCACCTTCACTGAAGCAGGTGTGCAGTGTGCGCCTGACACACGTCAGGAATACCCTTCGTGAGTAAGTAAAATAAAAAATTAAAAATTCTTTCCATTTACTAACCACAAACGTATTTTTTTATGGCGCTCAAATCAAATCAGTGTCCCAGTGGGAGACTAAGTTGATCTAAGTAAAATATGCTTCCCGCATAACCTACTTGATATTGACGGGTACATTTACCCTTTTTTGGCGCAAAGTTTATCTTAATGTGCGTTCCTACACTAAGTCTGGTTGCCTCCGCTCTGACTCCAGATGCGGTACAGTCTCCCAAAACCGCGCTTTATTCGTAGAAAAAGCAATATATAATGAAAAACTTTATCTATTTCAACTCAAATCTTGAATGAGGCGCACGAATCAATTTTTTTGTGAGAGGGGAGATATCAGAAGAAACGATGGAACCAGGGTTGGGTGTGTACCACATCTTTCGTCTTCTCTTCGGCCACTTTTGCCCTTGCATGGATGCAAAGTTTATTTAGCGTAACGTAAAAGATCGTCTACTGAATAGTATCCCTTAATACTTAATTAGAGAGTTGTTACCCAGCAGCCCTGAAAGCCGACCATTTTGTGATCAATTTTTCATTGAATAGATTGTACCATTCTTGTTTGGCCAATAGTATTCATAATCATTAATGATCCGTCGTTTAATTTTCGCGTGATGCATGCTAGCACATCCATTGATGCAGCGGTCCTCAACAAGCCAACCTGTTTCAAAGCACTTGCTCCAGCATTCGCTGCAAAAAATGACTCCTGCATCCGCAATGTTCCTACAGTATGAAACGTTAAGACGCTGCAGCCGGGAACGTTTTGCTAATGTCATAGGAACAAGCGTCTAAGACCGAGGAGAGACCTGATTAAGTTCCTCTAACTTCCTGTTGACACACACCAAATTTAGCAAACACTATTTCGAAAGGCTCAGCAATATCGTTGACGTAGAGACCTAGACAGATTTTGGTCGTAAATAAAATATATAACAACGATTGCTCAGTGATAGACGGACTTCCTTCGTAGTTCAGCGTTTCTAATTCATTCGAACAGTATAAAAGGGATCTAATCATATAGTTCGTCATCCCATGACTTGAACTATAGCTACTTCACGCCACATACAAAGTGTATTTAGTGAGACATGTTAAGATGCCAGAGGAGAAAACAATTGGGGAAGCATTGTAGCAGCGATAAAGGAAGTAAAGCGATCGCGTCGATAATAAAGGGACTTAGTCGTGGACAGCATACTTGTACAATGTTAATCAGTGACGAAACATTGACGGTGCATTGCTGCAGACGCAAGTGCGTAAGGGAAGAACATCGATATAATACGGTAACAGGGCTTCCTATATTAAGACAACGGATTGCGTTCAAAGAAAGCGATTCAAAAGAAATGGTTGACTGGGAGCCAAGAATCTAAGTACATTGATTTGATCAGCTGTAAGATAAGCTATAACCAAAATATTCGAGGTGTTATAACTATGATTGCTGAGCTAAAGGGTAAATATTTAGTTACGAAGCTATTCTCTGGATTCAGGTATATAAGAGTTTTGCACGTCTGAGCTACGTGCTCCATAAAATCGCGGCAAAGTAACTCCTGCAACATCCGATAATCTGACAAATAGGTCCAGCGTACATGAAAATCCCTAGAGATCTTCCAGCATAAGCAGTTAAGCAATTAGCAGCAGCAAAATAGTCTAGTATTACCAAGCCTCTGTAATTGATAGCATGGATGGTGAGTCAATGCCATAGGAATGACACCTCGACGCGTCACTCCTTGCTCCTCGGTCAGACGTATCAAAGGGGCACCGTTCAGTCCTTGCAAATATATACTAAATGTATGCATTTAAACAGCCTTTGTTTGACACAATTAAAGGTCATACCAAAGATGAAGGCTTTAAAGGTATAGTCGTGCCACCGACGAAAAACATGTATGCAACGAACCAAACTATTGAAAAATAAGTTTCGAGAATAGCATAAACCAAATCATAGGGAAACATATCGACAATATTCGACTTCCATGTCCGTTATGGAGCATCAATTCTTAACTAATGCGCTGGCGCCAACGAAGCACGTCATAATCATCCTTGTTTTGGATGCACAACATGAAGAACGATCTCTCTTGCACAGTGATACATTTTTCACTTTAATACAGTTCGCTTGTCCAACAAGTAGTATAGCTAATTGCCCGATCGCGCCTAATAATCGGTTAGCATTCAGCATGGGCTAATTGCCACTGTTCTAATTGTTGGAGACAGTAAATACGGAATAAGACACAGGCCGTGGTGTCATCTATTGGTTGTTTAAGACCAACAAAAAGACGACAACATTCCCGATAAGAATAACCACCGTACAGTTTCTTTCCTACTTGGATCAAGTCCCGATAGCTGCGCTGCTTACGAGACATTATCCGCTTTACACATTTATGAAGGAAGTTTATAAGTTGTACAAGTTAAGTTGATGGGTTTGAAAACGATACAGAATATCCACAAGACGCTCAGCATTTGGTAGGCCAGAAAATAGTTGGCAACCATACAGTTGTTTCTGAACTCACAGGAACCATATCACAAATGCAATGTAGGGTTTTACAGTTTCGGACGTGTTAACACGTGAGGGATTGCATGTCGACTATATTTCCAGTCGTGCCAAATACGTTCATGCATGCCACAGAAACTACCGTTATATAGTCTACCAGCCGTGCAGATTATTCTTCGTTCAGAAACGATATTCTTTGTTATACGATCAGTTTCATATCTCGAATTATAGAGATATTAAGGAGGAGAACTACAAATATTATATATCGCGCATACGCGCATGATGAAGCATAGACAAGAAGATCAAAAAATAAAAAGGTTAAGAATTTCACACCAACAAAGATATGAAAACACTCTATACTTTTGGGAGAATGCCAATGTGCCATGATTTGCAATCTGGTTCATTAAGCATACGTCGTGTGTGAGGATGGACACACCAGACCCGTTTATGATTTTCAATGGTCGCAACAGATTGTTCGTTTTCTTGGTTTCTCAACATCCGTCGTGCTTGACGAGCCGCAGTATCGTCCTCGTCCTCGTCATCACTTTGATCACCACCGACGAGAATGGCTACCAATGTATGACACCAACGGAGTAACATCCATAATCCTTCTGCCTTTACCGCAGGTGCAGCCAAATACCGTAGACGAGGGCATTTCTGGGCGATCATGCTGGCCACTGCTGCAGTTACAACATCATAAGGATTCAGATTAAGTGATAGTAGATCCGCGCCAAAGGTTGGTAGAATTGCATTTCGAAGCGCGCCTGGATGATGAAAGTAATGGGAAATATGGGTTAATGTGGTAGTTTGATGATGGTTAGGAAAGGCGAAATAGGACGAGCAGCAGGGTAGGGCAGCCAAGTTATATTGATCTCCGAGATCAAACGACGTAGGCACGTAGGTAAGCATGAAACAAGCGGATGGTCGGATTGATGGTCTTAGACGAAGTAGCTGTTTAGGTGTCATACTGGACTGTAGGAATGCTAACTTCGGACATAGCTGGAGTAGCATAACAAAAAAGTTATCGGAGTAATGATGGGCTTTCGGAAGCTTGATCGTTTCCAATGACAGGCCGTATTTTTGGCAGAACCCAACGATGTCTGTGAGACCAACAGTGTCTGGAAATATCACCCTACGGTATACACGTTGACAAACAAGTTGATATGTGTACCGGCAGACGAATAGAAACGAGACCAAGTCTTTGGGATTAGTGAAAAGAATGACTTGCATGAGTAACTCATTCGGAAGCACCGGTAATTGTGGGGACCATGGCCTGGTCATGGCGCCTGAAGAAAGATGTTACAAAAGGAAAGGGATGATCAAACGTGAAGAAGAAAAAGGAAGGGAGATTGGAAAACGGTTTAAAGGTGGTTCTTAGGGAGTGTTGGGTATGATTTTTGTGCGTCAGACAAAACCATGAACAAGGTCTTCAAAGGACTATTTTATTCTCCGTTCTTGCAGCCTGAGTTTTGCCTCGCTATACAGTATTGTAACCCAAAAAAAATGCCTTGTTACCCGTTTAAACTGATAGTCAAGAATTCTGGAAGAATTAACGATGTTCTCTTGTTAATCTGGGATGGGACCCGGGGATGGAAAAAAAGGGGGTTATATAGTTATCTATAGTCTTTTCAATGGGATAGCGTATCATGCATATGCAATCTTAGATTCTATCAGGCCAGCGATCGATCGCTTGCCAAGATACAGGAAATACAAGCTACTACAGAAAGACCAAGGCTTGCGTACCAAATGGTCATGTAATTGTGCTGTGCGTCATAGACAATCCCTGCAATATAGGCACCCAAGAATGAACCAACCTGATGCCCTATATAAAGTGTATTGATCAATTACCATCCTTTTAAACCTTTTTTCGTTTCCTACATTACCCACAGAAGAAATTGCATTAAGTGTGCCGAGATACTTCTTGCCATATACATCGCCAATGAATTTGGTTACCGGAGGGATGATCGATAGCCATAAAAACTATCATGCCTTGCCATTAATTTTCCTTGCCCAGCTTTGCCGAACAATGAAAACTTACTCCGAAGATCACTGAGAATACAAATATTGTTGCGATTGACATCGGAACCCATAAAAATATAATAATCATTATTGTTCTTGCAAAGAATATAAACGCCAAAATGAATTTTGGACGCAAGTGTGCACCCAAGAGGCCAGTGAGAAAAGTCCCTATGGCAGATCCCAAGCCGATAATGGACAGTGTCCAGGCTAGACAATCAAGGTTTAATTTCACATGGAATCCTAATAAGCGCTTTTACCAGCGAGGTTAGGATCCACTCCCTGATCTTGCTATACAAAACATTGGTGTCAATACAAGTTCCATCCAACACGACATTCAATGCTATATCTACGTACGATATAGGCTGGTAAATGAGTCAGCATAAAGCCCATGTGGAAGCCACATATGGTATAAGCCAGTGTAATAAGGTAGAATGCGGAAGAAGTAAGTGCGGTCTTTAGGGCCACAAAAGTACCGTGTTCGGTATCTTTTTCTTTTGGCTCATCGGTAATAGTCATGTCATCGGATGTTTTTGCAGGCGGGGAGTAATGTATGGATTGTAGGAAATAGGACAACGGCGATACAAATATTATCAGGGAACCTGTGGCATTGTTGTCTGAGGAAATTGTGCTTATTATTATATTCAATGCTTACCCATGATAATCAGGGCTAACTGCCAACCAATAGAAGCAATCATTGCTCTTGCTATAGGCAAAAAACTGAACTGTCCAACGCTAGCAAAGGCTGATACTACGCCAAAGGCGATACTTTGTCGTTTGCTCTGGTGAGCAAACCGATGACCAGCAGCAGCTAAGAGGCCTGGAAAGGACAATGCGCCAGCTGCACCGCCCACTACGATACCCAAAGCAAAGATGAAAAGGCCAGGTGATACTGCCGAGGCATACATAATGTAACATCCGATGCCATAGAACCAGCACCCTACAAAGATCGATTTACCAAAACCAATTTTCCGTTCGGCAAGATATACAATAAATGGCTGCGTGCATCCCCAAAATAACTGAAATAAGGCAGGACCAACGGAAAAGATAGCTCGACCCCAACCTGTCTGATGTGTAATCGGAATCAGGAAGACTCCAAATGTCTGGCGAACACCAAAGGAAACCCAGATAATAACAGAACTAGCGAAACAAGCAGCTATCTCGGATTGTACCAGACGATCACTCCATAATTTGAAGTCTTTAAAATGGTCCATGGTAATATTTTATACCATCTACAGAGAAAAAAAGGAAAAACAAGAAAGCCAGGGTCAAACCCAGGGATATGCGGATTTCCTATCTCGGTTTCTGCTGATGACTGTTCACTCAGCGGAGCTTTCTCGTTTGTTAGCATGGACCATCACTTGACGTTACCAAAAGTCTTCTCCTTTATTTATTTGGATCCATGATTATCGATCTTGCTGTGATAGCGGTTTAAGCTAATTATAACAAAGAAACTGCAATAGTACAGCACATAAAAGCAGAATATCCTGGGACTACTATCTTCTAATGAAACTCAGTCGTCACAACTTTTAAGAGAATCCTCCGTTTTTGTTCCTGAGGAACTCAAATAAGGTTTATTCTACGGCCGGAGAAAGCGGCATTTAAAGCAAGGGACTACATCCAATGATTGTTCTTAGTTAACTGTTTGTTAAATGTTATCTTACGCTACTCCAAATAAACTTTGCGTCTGCGTAAGGATCAATTTGCCCTAAAAAAGATACAAATATACATCATTAATAAATTAGCTATCGAGGAAATCTAGTTTATTTACATGACCTTGATCCTCCAATGCACGTAAAATCCACTCAAGTATGGTAAAAACCACATTCATGGTTAGTACATGAGGATGATAGGATTGACGTCTTTCTACTTAACCCCAAATGGTATTCACTTAAGAAGAGGAACCTACATCGCACGTGTACCGGTGAGTTGTGCTGAGGAGTGTGTCCAGTACTGTGTTGACCTGCGTTCAAAGCAAAGGGGATGGGAGGTGTGACTTGACAGTGGCCGTCGCTCGCAGTGGCCATGGCAGTCCGGGCGTGTCTTGGTTATGGGTACTTGTTCCATTTTTGTTCAACAAACAGTTTGGGTTCGTGCACAAGCAAGAGATCAAGCAATCCACCTTTCCATGGTAAATCATGAAGATTAACCGGTAAACATGGACGCTGGTATATAGCCATTGCTAGCTATCTTTGAGTTTTCTTGAGCGCTTATCAGGAGAAGATCAGGAAGTTTTCGGCCACTCTGCTGGTTTGGCCATGTAGAATCTTCTTTATCTGTCTGTCAATGGTCAAATTGTTATTGTTGAGCCGAAGCATAAGCGGGCTAATGTCAGCGGCCAAATCCGCTTGTATGTGGGTAAGGTACACAGACGTCTCCTTCACCTTCGTTTTGAACTGTTGCTAGTCGTATTCCGTAGGTCCTTGCTAATTCATCTGGAAAGAAGGACGGTGCATATACGAAGAAGCTATCTAAAAACCGCGCGATTGCTATGAACCCTTTGCTTTCGTATTCTCGTTATGATCCGCCAGAAACCGAGGAAAACTGCGGGAAACAAGTGCTCTCCAATGATGGACTGCATTGTAGTGCACTGACTGTAAGCTTTTTAAGATTTCCCAAGAATTAGCTGTTGATTTGGTCGCATTGACCAACCATACCTTGGCGTAACCTTTTGGAAGTTGTTTGTTCATCTTGTAATTTTTGCAAGGCGCTGATCTATTCATTGTGGCAACAAAAGGCTAATAGGTTGCATAACCATATAAGTCGCATACAAGTCGTACAGATGTGGTATAGCTCATGTAATCTTAAAGCCGCAGAAATTTCACAAAAATCGCCTTTTATATGATATGCGGGTTTCCTGCGACGTGTGCAACCTTCCTATCCCATAACGATTGAATCGTCCTAGGGTTCGTTATCTTCGCTAATAGCACCTTGAAGCTCATTCGTGGTTATGCTTTGCAAATGCAAATCAAAAGTCTTCATCAGATTCGGTTTTATCTCGTCCAATCAAGCTGCTTTAATTGGGCGTTTGCACCTTACAGTTGACTCCTTCCTACGATATTCCGGAGCTGAGGCAGTACACATCAACTCGTGTTGCTGTGCTCTACAATGCTTTGTTTTTGACATAATATTACCTATAGCAAAGCAAAGTTGAATTAGCATTTCTCTCAGAGCTGAGAAGTATAAAACAAAAAACTACATTCCCGTAGGAAACTGAAGTGATAGAATAAGTCATATGATATCTCCTCACGTATAGGAACTTAATAACTTCAAGAAAACAAGATGCTTTCTACCTACTGACGATATTTTAACGGCTAATGTGAAAACAGCACAAAGAAGAATCGGTGAGAAGCGAAAATTTCATTTTTTAATCTCCATTTCTTTTTTATTCTTAGCAGTATGTGCAAGATTTAGCGCTAATAACAAACCATGTTTCATATTTTATCATATTGATGAAAAAAGCCAAACATGTTTATTGCATGGCATATGAGATGCTACTCATGCGATCACTCACTCATCTGGAAAATCCATTTCAAATCATGAATTTCCAAAAACTTTTAATGGAAAAGCGGCAAAGAATACAAGACGAGAATCATACGTATGCTATAACCCGCTACGTTTTATGCGATTTGCCTACATACCATACCATGCTGATAAAGCGCAAATCTGACCTATATATCAGCTCGAAAAATGAGCACTAGACATGAAAAAATGTTCAAAAGCCTGCAATACGACATTAATGGTAAAAAGTAAGACAATGTTTCAACTTCATATCTTACATCTTTCCGTTCAGAATTCTGTCTGTGCAATGCCTTGATAACCTGCTTTGGGTGCCACAGTGATCAATTTATGTATTTGTATGCCTAAGATGAATCTATGTTTTATACAGCAATCAACATACAATAAGAATTTGCGATGGTGAAGCAGTTGCTACTTAGTCCAGCATATCTTGTAGAATACACTTTATCTATAAAACGAACGACTGTACTTTAGCATACCTTTATTCACTTTTTCATCGTAGCAGAAGATCGTAACCCGATACACCCGATCGTTTTCAGCCAACCAAATGGAAGAACGGCTCATTCGGGTTTTCAAATCGTTGCCAAAAACCCAAGTAAACACCTTTCGGTCCTTGCCATACTTCAACCAACCAAAGTGCACTTTTCCATTCCCTTGTATCGCCTACATGTGCCCGCATAAATAATGAGTAAGTATATTATAAAATACAACATAAAAAGAAAGTCATGACGAAAGCATGTCCAACTAAAGAGCACATCAACTTAGACAACCTTCCTGAAAATCTACCTTTTGGTCTGCCCTACGCGGACTTTTCTCAAGCACAGACCTTACACAATGCTCTACACAGTCCACAACTACAACAACATGCTCATCTTCAGGACAGCCCTTTCCAAGCATTATCATCGCCCTACACAACATTCCCCATCTTGCAGACAACAATGCAACCACCCCAGTTGCATCAACCAACTGTAGACATGACGAAAGATATAAGCCCTAGCAACAAGTCAAAAGTCCCTAACAAATCTCGTCCTCGAAACGATACAAGCCCAGCACCTATCCGTGTCATCCGGCCTCCTAATGCATTCCTTTTGTTCAACAAGGAATTACGGAAACGGCTGAAAGATCAGAATCCAACAATGAAAGTGGCTGAGATCAGTAAAGAGATCGGTGAACGCTGGAAGAACCTGAGCCAGGTAACCCCATGGAACTATCTATGCTACGAAACAATTCTGCTAATTTCTTTTGTAGAGCGAAAAGGGTCATTATGTGAACGAAGCCAATAAGCTCAAGGAGACACAGAGAGCAATGCATCCGAATTCAATGTATATTCGACGATCGAAAGCTGAACTAACGAAAGCTGGCCATTACTCCAAATCAAAGAAAAAAGTTGCTGCACAGATGGATAAAGGAAACAATCCGAATTTTACAGAGAATGGCAGTTCACAGGCATTGAATGTCCCGGAAGCATCATTGTCAGGCCAACCGCAAACTAAAAAGAAGCATAGACGAGATAGGAATCCTGGAGCACCGAAACATCCTTTATCAGCATACATGTGGTATCTGACTGAAGTACGTCCGGAAACGATGCGGGCTTATCCTGGTTCGACGGTGGGTCAGATTAGCAAACTTTGTGCTGACCGTTGGAACGCCATGTCTGAAGCCGAACGGATGCCATGGAAAACCAAAGCTCAAGCAGACAAAGCGCGCTATGCACGTGAAATGCAGGTTTATGCTGCACATAACGATCATCCTCTAGGACGAGGCACACGGCAAAAGTACCGGTCAGCAGCAGCAGCGGCAGCAGCAGCGACGGCAGCCATGATGAGTTCGTCTCCATTGAACCAGGAAAGCCTACTGGTCAACGAGGGAAAATCACAGGATGTATCCAAACCAGATGGTCTAGATTCTTCCAATTCGTCTTTTTCTGCACCAACAAGCCCAAGCTCCATTTTATGTTCTTCATTGCCCGAAACAGTACATGATTCGATGAACCCAAGTACTCTTCTCCAATCATTACCCACATCCCTACCTTCCGCACTACACAGTACTGATGATACCGACGAATATGTCAACACGGGATAATGGCTCTGTGTCCTATTTCTGAGACGGTCCTTACCCTGAAAGTTCATGTGGTCCCCCTTCATTTCTCTCTATATCACATTTTTTTTTGTTTTCACAGACACCGCACGCATATACATCCACAAGGCATATTACGTTCAGTTGCTTTTTTCATCATTTCCTCATTGCATCACACAATTCGCACATAACATGCAAAAAATTAAGTGATCTAAATAAAAATCAAGCAAAACACATATAACACCATACTAACAGTGGCTATGTCACAGATATCCTTCAACCAGCTCAAACTTATCCTCCTCAGTGACCGATGTTGTCTAGATCGTTTCAGGACAGATAGTTCTTCTAATGACTGTTTCGAGAGCGATTTCTGGATCCTGAACCATCGATAGACATGTTTTCCCGTCAAGATCGCTAACGTCAAACCAAACAGACAACCATATCCAATAAAAATAGAAATCTGATCTGGTAGCCAACAGAGCTTTGTGGTGAGATCTTCTGATGTGTCCAATAGCAGCACAGCTGGATACTGAACACCTTGTGCCATACTAAACGTTGGCACTGTAATTTCGATTGCCTCCTCTTCTTTCCCATATGTATGTCGTACAAGGCAATAGTCGTGGTCATCTCCTGAAAATACCGCGACTGGCTTAATCTGTTCCAGTAACTGTTGGGACAGTTCCTTGGTCATCAGGTTTTGATACTGGTACCCCGCTCCCTGTCGGATGCCGCCCTTTTTACGCGTTTGACGGGAAGGCCCACAGTCAACAGTATCTTCTCTATATAGTGGAACATGAGTCATAAGAATCCGTGGGGTGTCTGGTAGAGGTTGATTAAGAAAAGAGTGTACTTCTTGTCGTAACTCTGGATTTGACGCGCTCAAGGATACAGTGTCGACGACAACCAGAGTGTAGTTCGTTGTGTTTAAAAGGTAGTTGGTTGGTCCAAAGGCCGAAGTAAATCGTCGTGAAACAGAAGGTTTAATACCGTCACCGAAACCAATATCATGGTTGCCGACCATGTAATGGACTGGTATAGTCGTGTCAAACAGTTTCTTAAATCGCCTCAGTTCCTGATACCATCTATAGAACATCAAGAATTTTCGCAAGTCAAATGGTCTGTTCTTTTCGTCTTCCTTTTCTTTCTGTTTCTGTTCTCGATATCTTACTCTGGATCTTCCCACTCTCGCCCTCCATCCATAAGATCACCCATGATGATGATTGCTTGTGGTTCCAGTTGGCGTAACAAGTGATGGTAGTTGCGACGCATGTATAAATCGCTGTAAAATTCTGTTAAATGTTGCAGGAAGCCTGTTCTTTTATATGAATAAGCATCCGTTATTTGTGGGTCGGCTATAAGCATCAACTTGTCCATGGTCTAAAGCAAAAGGATTACAGGTTGAACAGATATGATATAACTCTGGGTTACCCCTTCTGAGTTTCGTTCCATGGACGGCCAGGGAGAGCATCGATGTGCTGCCAGCCAGAATACAAGGAATTCACCTAGGCATAGTGCCAATATCCATAATGTCCGTAAAGTATTTACGACTCTTCGTTTGGGCAAAGTAAAGAGTTCGAATACGGGAACAGTAATCATTGTTTATGTTGGCCAAACTTAAGGAACGGACCCCTTATGTGAACGTCATAAATGCGGAAAAAGAGAGGATACATATTCCGAATGAGAGCGGGGCAATTCAGCTTAAATCTGATGTCCTACAAAAATTTCTCTTGGCGGGGCTAGAAACGCCACTGACGTATTCCTTGGACTCATACACAAGAAACTATTCTAGTTCACCTACGTTAACTTTTATGTTAGATTACGGGTTAGTAAACAATCTCTTAGATTATTCATTGTTTTTTTTTATGGAATTTATACCAACTATGGGATGGCTTCAAAAGGGCAAACGTTGCCAGCCGGCCAAATTGTATATTTAAAGATCTACACCAATCAATTGAGGCTCTGAAAAATTGACAGCAATCTCGCGCCGGGTATGTAATATTTCGTCTGAGTAAAAATGGACACGATTAACTGCTGAGCAACCTGCTGCACTATACCCATCGGGGATGGAAAAGAGCAATATGCAGAGCTTAAGCAGCCGCAAAGGCCCCTTGGCTGTCAATAGCAGGCAATCTTCTTTCATACCTTACATACAAAGCCAAATTGTTGGGACCCGTCAAGGATAAAAAATAGCTGCTGAGCTAACGCCCGAGTATAACTTCGTATTCTGTATGCATGTGCAACGCCAAGAACTCGAAAACTTGAAAGATTCCTCGGACTTCTAATCTATAAACGAGCATGTTCTCTGAATATAGAATCCTGTTCGGGGCATACGCTCGCTAGTCTAAATCAAACATTGAAAAGCAAAAGGGAAGAGTATTGTTTATCTCGTACCACATCCGGTGCGGCGTTTTAGTCATAGTGCATAGACTTGGGAACCTCACGTTTTTCCCTTGGCTCAATAGCCGTGAGAGAATCCGCAGGCATGGCACTTACTCGCAAAGGATCGGTCACCATTGTATTATTGCTGATCGTATTTATTACCTTACCAACTTATTACCTATTATTCACCAACGTCTATTCGTGAGCATCAATGCTTGAATGAACCGCTCGCTTTAACCAGTTCCCTAATATCAGATCCGAGTTCATTGACCAAGCAAGCACCGGAAAACCCACAGTGTTTATCGCTGCCAATCTTTATAATAATGAAGATATATTGGATAAATGGATGATGGAACTGAATCGGCTTATTGACTGGCTGGGCCCAAAGAATGCCTTTGTCTCTATTTACGAAAATGGTAGCTAAGATGATCATTTTCACTTATGGTTTCACCCATCCATCCATATACCCATACATATCTATATAACCTTTTAGGCAGCACTGACCGGACCAAGGAGATGCTCAAAGAATACAGAGCATATTTAACTGAACGTCACGTTCCGCATGAAGTTATTGTCGACGAAAAGAAGAAAGATAATGGACGGCGTATCCCCAGACTTGCTGAGATTCGTAATCGTGCTATGGATCCCTTGCCCAATACAGGAATGCATTTTGACAAGGTGTTATTTCTGAATGACATTATATTTAAATTTCCTGATGCTTTCAATCTCCTGATGACACGAGGAGGGGATTACGATGCTGTGTGTGCTATGGATTTCTACGGTGAATTCTACGATTTATTTGCGACCCGTGAAATCACTGAAAAGTGGGTTGGATCTGGCAAATACCCTTATTTTGAGGACAAGAGCAGCAGAGAATTACTTAAGAAAGGTCAACCTATTCCCGTATACAGCTGTTGGAATGGTATGATCGCCATGAAGGTTGATCCGTTCTTAAAGGTTTGGTAAACAAAGGGAAAGGGGATGGGCTCTGATTTTACTACCATTTAGGACAACATTCGATTTCGAGCTCTTGTTCCTAAGGAGCCGGATATGCCAATAGAAGGCTCTGAATGCTGCCTGATTCATACTGACCTGCGTAAACACAATTACACAAAAATATTTATTAATCCGCAAGTCAAGGTAAGCAAATGGCAACGACCATTCTACAACAGGTGTGTTCAATTATCAATAGGTTAGCTACGATCTTTTTCATTACTGGTATGCCAACTATATTCTGCCTGTTTTGGACCTGTTCTACTCTGTTTCCAATCATCCTAGGAGCATGACAGATGCTCAAAGGGAAATTTGGAATAACAAAACAAGAAATATGATGAAGACCCACAAGATCGATCCTGAAGACACTATATGTCTATGGGGTGGTCAATAAGTTGACAGCAAGTCAACATGGAAACTCTAACGGCAAACGGCCGATCAGACTTCTACCGTAGTGTCTCCCTGCTCGTTCAATATAGGTTTATGCTACCGCAATAAGCCTTGCAACAACAAAATTCTATGCTTCTCCTTGGCTTGTCGAGTATCAGCCTTTGTCGGCCAAATGACCACACTTGTTTACTTTCATGTTGTACCAGGTTTGATAAAGATTCCCCAAGTGCACCGTTAGCTAATCGAAGAGTTGGTAAAACATATGCCATCTGGCTTGACATATAATTTAATAATTCGATTTTAAGCTGATGCAGAAAGAGCATGCCTCAGAGCCGGGGCGCACAATGAACCCCGGATAGACTTCTCCGAAAATGATCTTCACGCGAAGCCAACGTTTTTATGTATCGAGTGATATTCCATCTGTATCCGTAAACATCTTACCAAGGTGGCTACTTTTACATCAGGATCTTTTCCCTTGTCACCTTCGCGTGCTTCTATGGCCTGACACCTGAAATTTCGGACTGTGCCGTTGAAGAAAGGGTATGGAATGACGGAGATTCACCATCAATGCTCGTATAGTATCAGAAGCTTCCTCTTCGTTCTAATTGCGCGCGTGCTGATGTGCGAGAATGCGTTCCTGTATTCTATTAGACAAGTCCATTAGCAAACGCGTCACTAACCCATGCAATAAGTTCATAACCCGTACCTTCATCGCTTCGGCATTAGCAATACGTTCCAATGGTATGAATATAACCAGATAACTCGCTCCTAATGTGAGCAAAGCGTACACTAGATGTTTCTAGAAACAATGGACTTTTATGAGATTGTTTTGCGTTTCTTTCATCCTGTAAGGGTTTTACTTCTCCCCGAAAAATATCGAATAGTCCGAAAGAAGCTGTCAGATAACCCAACCAAAAGGCCAGCACAATGCCGACAAGTATGCGCATACGCTAATAATGTAAGCTGTTCGCCATCCAAGATCGCGAGTAGAGAAGATGAAAGGAGGATCCCAAAAAGTTCGTTTTCAATTCCCGCCATGAGCAACTTGCGTTCTCAGAGTTTTCGTAAGAGTATGCTCTTCCTCCATAATTAACGCCGCTTTCAGCCTATCCTATAGTTACAGTTTAACAAAGGTAAAATATGCATTTGCACGAACAACCACAGGCATAGAGAAGAAGAGAGGCGGCCGGTTACTGGGCTTTACGAACAAAGGAGCTGTAATTGGACATTGTTCAGCTTCCTTAATGCTACAGCGGATGAGACGCATAAGAAGGGACATTATTTGGTGATGGATAATGTTTCTATTCATAAGGCTGAGGATATCTCCAGGTGTATGCATTCTCGGGATGTATAATTATAGTGACCAGAAATTCCGATATCTACGTCTGATTAGGGCTTGCCACCTACTTGTACCTGAGAACCGACAAGGAAAGGTAATGTATTCTGGTGAATTTCCCTGCGAGTAATTGCCTCACTTGAAAAAAGTGCCTACGCCTGTGTTCCTAGTTGATTAGTACCTTACATTCTGGATCTTCCCGGTCTGCCAGAAGCTGGATATACAAGTCCCATAACTTGTTTTTTGTTGATACCTCCTTATAGATCCGAGCGTGTAAAATCACTTCGAGTCCCTAAAGAAAAACCCGTTTCTTGTTTCGGCGAGAGCTTAATGCGAATAAAACTTTCTATTATTAAATTTGTACTGTCCTTTGTGCGAACCTGGAAATGGAAAGCGAACGGCAGGAAATCCCTCTCTCAGGTGATAGTTGTACCCGTTGTTTCCAGTCAAGGCCATCAATACCTCATTTGCCAGCGCTAACATGCTTTTTTAAGCGGCGAAAATTGGATAGGCGTATCCAACCAAAGCGAGTTCGTGACTTTATTCATGCTTCTCTTCCGCAGCACTTGTGAGCGATGGGTGTTCAAGGGCTTTGGACGCTTGTAGGACCCGCTGCACGACCAGTACAACTTGAATCCCTTCGTAATCGGAAGTTAGCGGTGGATGCCAGCATATGGATCCATCAATTTATGAGAACCATGCGAGACAAGGAAGGCAATGCTTTGCGCAATGGCCACTTGTTGGGATTCTTTCGTCGTTTATGCAAATTACTCTTTTATAATATTAAGCCCGTGTTTGTTTTTGATGGCGGAGCACCAGCGCTTAAGCGGTTGACCATTGTAGGTTTTGTGCCTGCTTATTACACGGTATGGTAACAGGCTCATAGAGGGAAAGACGTCGTCGGCGCGAAGGTGTCGTAAATAACTTGAAGCGAACCGCTGAGAAAATTTTGAGTGCTCAGGCAAAATCGCGCTTTTTGCTGGAAGAAGAAAAAAAGTAAGCTGGCAAAGCTTGCTAAAGAAAGTGAAAGAAAATAGAAACTGATGAACTGGTTTCAGGAGAAAGGGTTCAAATGCAGATGAGGAAGCCTACGTCTATTTTGATGAATTGGAGAGATCCGCAGCAGTGGAGGAGTTACGTCGACGACGTAAGCGAGATCAGTTTGAATTACCACCTACCGACCAGCAAATGCTGCCAAATAAGATGGATCCTCGTTTAGCGACAGAGGAAGAGCTTCAAAGCTTCATTGATGAGTTCGCTCCTTCAGAAATGGATATCGACTCCGACACATTTCGTAATTTACCGCGAGAGATCCAATACGAAATCATTCAAGATCTTAAAATAAAGTCAAGACAGACTTCTTGGGCTCGACTAGAAGAGATGGTTCGGCAGTCAAACACAGCACTTGATTTCTCGAAACAACAGATAAAACAGTTGGTTCATCGCAACAACATGACTCAAAAATATCTAGAAATGAGCTCGGCAAATAATGATGAATCAGTCACTGTCCCAGCAAGAATTGCTGGCGAACGCAGTCGACAATATATCCTCCTGAAGAACGAGTCTTTGGATCAAGGGTTGGGTTGGCGTTTGCCCGGCATTAACGACTCAAACAAAGAATCACCTAGTGTTCCTAAGAGCCCTAGGAGCCCCACCAGCTCGGAAGAGCCGAGGTATTAAACCAAATAGTAGGCTCTATCGATGCTAACTTACTTGAAGAGACAAGGTGCAAGATGCTATTGCCTCGAATCCTAAATTAGCAGCAATGATGGCTGAGCTTTCCGATAGTGATGAATCGGAAAGGAATGGAAGTATGGACGGATTTGAAGAAACAAATCTTTTGGAAGAGCAGTTGGTGAATTCCGACAGAGGGGTTACTGAGGACGACGAAGACGAACCTTTGTTTATCGGGCAGCAGAGCCTAATTGATGATATGGGTGCGTATGCTGATGAAGATGCCGTGAATGATATCATTGCCCGAATCTATAGCGGAGAAAGCCAGCAAGCTGTCAGATCACCATCGCCGCAGAGACAGGATGAAATATGTCTTAATGCCGACGAATTTTTCCAGCTATGGCGAGCACAGGTCCCAGATGCGTTCATTTATATGCATTCACTTAATGAAGAGCACAAGAAGCTGCTGCATGATGTAGTTTATTCAGACTCTATTGAGAAATTGGTGCATGATCTAGCTACAGTACAAAAAGTTTACGGAAAGACAAATGACAACGACAGATTAGCATTAGAATCGCTTTCATTCCACGAGCGATTTTTAAAATCAACGCTAGACTGGAAAAGAGAGTTATCAAGCTGGACAGAAACACTAGAAGGAAACGGCACGATGACGCTTCATGATACTGACGACGAAGAGGAAAGCATAAGTTTCCAGTTTGCCAATGAGAACACAGCTGCGCAACCAATGGATAAGAAACCTTCTGTCACCACAAATCCTTCCTCCTCTTTGCCCAGCATAGCTCCTACACAGCCAAGCGAAACTAACTTGAACGGAACGGCAATAGAGGAAGAGATACGAATTAACTTAGCCACAGATGACGACAGTGCAGCAAATGAGAGCACTGACATCAATCAGCGTTGCCCTAATAATCTTATCGAACTGCTCTCTAAAGAAGGTGAGATTGAAGAAAAGCTGGAGTCTAGGTTTGACCGGAATTCTACGCCTGCGGAATTATCATCATCAACCACAACTATAAGCGAGCCAAATTCTGATAAAGTATCAGAAACTGCTGTGGAACAAAGCATTGGAACAAAAACAACGGCAGACATGTTAGACAGCATCGAGCATCAAGGCTATAATTCTGATGAGGAACTTGTTGGGGATCCAGTTGCTGAAGAGAACGAGTACGCACGCTTCGTATCGGATATTGCGTCTAAGGACCTTGAAAGTGTACGACAAGGTCTATATCGGGATATGAAGGAGTTGAATAAACAGCAGCGAAAAGAAATGGGAAACACGGACGATGTTACGCAACAAATGGTTCAAGACATACAAGTATGGGAATATATTTGGCATGCAACGTTTTGTAATACTCAGGAATATAGGAACTCCTGCGGTTATTTGGTATTCCTTATGTTGTATCACCCATGGAAGCTGAAGCACAATGTGCGGAGCTATTGCGGTTATCGCTAGTTGAAGGCATCGTGACCGATGACTCCGACGTCTTCCTGTTTGGTGGAAGTCGCATCTATAAGAACATGTTTAACCAACGCAAGTATGTGGAATGCTATGTAGCTCAAGATATTGAGCGCGAAATGCGGCTGAATCAAGGAAAATTGGTTCAATTGGCCTATCTTCTTGGCAGCGATTATACAGAAGGCATCCCTGGTATTGGTCCTGTAGCCGCGATGGAAATTCTAGCCGAGTTTTCTAAGCCAGAGGATAGTCAACTGCAGGATCCACTAATAGCATTTCGAACGTGGTATGAAAGTGGACTAGACCATACTGATTTTCAGCGAAACTTTGTAAGCCAAGTCGCTTTCCTTGTGAATGCTATTGCGTGCTAACAACTTTGATTTAGAGAAAAAAACATAAATATTTAGAGATACCGGAAGGGTTTCCTAACCCTCTCGTCCGCGATGCCTATTATCATCCTATAGTGGATTCTTCTTCACAAGCCTTTGAATGGGCTGCACCTCAACTGGACAGTTTGCGTGTGTTTCTGATGGAATCTTTCACATGGTCTGAGAAGCAAGCAGACGAAGTTCTCATTCCTGTCATTCGTGAGCTGAATAAACGAACGGTAATATCTAACTTCTCTGTGGCTTTCAATTCTGACATACCTTGTTGCATTTTGGACAATGTAGACTGTTGGAACTCAGGCAAATATCAGCTCTTACTTTGATGCCTCGGCAGGAGCTTCAACTTACGCGCCACACAAGCGACGCAAACATGCGAGTAAACGAGTTCAAAATATTGTTAATCGATGGCGGAAAGGAGAGGAAGAAGATACACAATCTGATAGTGACAATAATCATGCAAAAAATAGTAGAAAACGAACCAGATCACATAAGTAAAAATAAATTTAATATTAATAAGTAATGTAATGAATAAAAGGGGCTTTATTTTCGTTAGAATTCTGTTTTCTGCTGCGTTTTGCTTATTCCCTGTATCTAAACTCGTGTTGTATGTTATGGAAAACGGGAAATGCAACATTGCATATGTATCCTGCATGTAGTCTGGAGCAAAATCAAGATAAGACGATGCCTTATCTAACCGCTACAGGAGACGACCTCATCAAAACCTTATACTAGTTATGCTTATGAAAAATACCCAAGGACCTGCAAAAGAAAAAGAATAGGGGGAGAAGGAAGGACTAAAATTTTATCCATATTTTACAATGACGCTGTTTTGATAATACGATACATCCGTTCATAACGTCTGAAAGAACAAAGGCATGCTGCAATGGCTGTGCTTGTGCATATATCTGTCTCTATAAAAAGGAATAGCTAATACTGCTGTTTCCGTGATTGGTGTTGATATTACTCTTTTCGTATATTTTGTCAAAGGTTATTAGACTGTTCAAACGGCCTGTAGGAACTGAAAGATAAAGGTGATATGTAAAAGATGTGCTGTGATGTTAGAGATTTCCAAAAATCATTACAGACGATCTCCTGTAGAGGATCAATTAATGAGATTTATATAGCTAATTTCTTCCGTTTCAGATAAGCTTGCTTCCTTAATAGTAATAATAGTAAATCGTATGAAAAATGATATCAAATCGTTACGGTTTCTGGATTGCTGCTTCAGACCACCCAATCCACCGTTTGACCTTTTGCCAATAATGATTAAAATAGTTGCCGATAATCAACATAGTGGTGATGGATTGTTGAGAATCATCCATTTTTCGTTCTAGAAGATCGACCTTCCTGTAAAACGCACAGACGTTGTCTTCAATATCCTTAAGATATTCATTTAATACATTAAGTTCGTAATGAAGTTTGGCACTGTTGTCCTCCACATGCTTGAGTTGCTTTTCTGTGTCGTGCTGTTCCTCCATCACCTGTCGCGCATTTCTTTGTATCTGTTCAAATTCTTTTGACCGTCGCTGGTAGGTTACGCGGAGTTGATTGGCCGTGTCTTCATAGACTTGAGCCATTTTTTTCATATTTACATAGGCTTCATGCAGTGCAAGCTGTTGCCGTCTTAGCTTCTCATAGAAAACGTAAGTTTTGACATCCATATAGGTGCTGCGACGATGCTGCAACATGTGTTGTTGTTCGTGCAGTTGGTGATTCTGTCGAAGATCAACCTCCCGGTTATTGTCCACGATGTTAATCAGACTAATAGAACGGGTTCGCTGAGGTACAAACGTCTCATCGCGTTTTTCAGACGATTGCAAGAGCGCAAGGGCTGGGACAGCGCTGTCAGATACAGCACGATTATGTCTAGGTACCCGGTGTGGTCTAGCAGCTGAATTGCATCCATTAATAGGATCTTGGTTCGTAGTAGGGATATCAGGGCGTTCAGCAGTAACTGGCGATGCTACACGAGAATTTTCCTTGCTAGCGTACGGCGATGTTGAACGCACATAAGTGGGAATATCTATAGCAGTATTAAAAGCAGGATGACTGGTCACCGCTTTACCTTGATCAAGCTGTTCAGGCGAGAGCCTCCATGAGCGAACTTCGGAATCAGATCGGTAGCTTATGAATCGCTGTTAATCATGACAACATGCATATTCAGCCCTTACCTTTCGGCATACATGTCATCATCTGAGGATAAGTATGTTTCTGAAGTCAATGGAGAGGGTTGTCTCCCTGGAAAAAGGTTCTTCGCTGAGGATATACCTGCTTCATAGTCCAATTCGCGTTTGCTGCCAGAACTACCACTTCGGAATCCAGGACTCTGCGTGAAGACAGACCTATTTCTTCTGATTTTACGCTGCCGTGATTTGTTACGCCGATGGTCTGTAGTAGAAACCCATGGTAATGAACTAGAATTTCCCTATGAACCTTGCCATTTGCTCTCGTTTCTCATTGTACATACCGTGCTGCCTTTGTGAGTATTTCTGCGGCCGCACCGCTAGTCCGTGTCTAATAAGATCAGTCAGAAAAGTTTCAAAGTTTGTTATCTATACTAACCGTTCTTGCAGAAACGCCTTTGATCATATGGATCAGTTCATAAGGCTGCCGATCTTGCTCAGTGCCATTTGCATTTTTCAGACGTGGTCTCCAAATGACTCGGAGGCTTCCCAGTGTTGCATGGTGACGAAATATTTCCGGATCCGAAGCTTCGTTAAACAATGGAGAATTGTTGATGCCTGTAATTTTTATATGCTTAGATGACCGGTTGAATTCGAGAAGTATCCACCTGAAATATCATCGAGCTTGGATTTAATTACGTTCCGCATTTTTAGTTGACTAATCGTGCTTTCGTTCAGCTTTTCAAGCGTCTCCAAGTCGATGAATTTTGTACGTTTCAAGCCTTTCACACGCTATGTAGTGACCAGATGCTTAGTCTCCGAAAGTGTATGGATTCAATGTGTTTCTTTTTACCTGATATTCTTCAATGTCGAAACGAAACGCTTCATAATCTGCAAAAGGATCTTTGATAGTCTACGATTTCTAAGATAAAATTGCCTTAATTTATAATGCACTTACGGTGTAATTGTATGCCTGAAGCTTGTTTCTGCATACAATAAGTTTTGTTATTAAAGCCGTCAACAAGTGAGGCTCCATCCAGCAGGGTTCTTTTACTTGATACTACACAAATACCATGAGAATCCTAATTAGAGATGGTATGTCCTACATCTGGTGACTTATGCGGGTTGTATTTCGTGTAAAATTCCCATAAGGCCGTGGTGGTTTCATTGCATATGAGGCCATCGATATAGTCCTTTTTTAGCAAGCCGAACAAGTACAGAGCTACTTGTGCCAAGGTTACAAGATCTATTACAGCATTTTCGAAATTCACTACATCCGCCACTTTATAGATCGACCTAAACTTCTCTTCTGAAGCAGGACTGTCTAAACGTCAGAAAAGCTTTGACATGACTCAGTCGTAACATACTTTGGCTTGCGGAGATTTAGAGCGCTACGGCCAGTACAATTCGAACGTCGTAAATTGATATTAACATAGGCCTGGCTGATCCACTTTTCATAGTCCCCATCAGGTACGAGCACCATGTCCATGTCACAAGGGAATTCACTTGGGTCAGTTAACATGATGTCGCCTAATGGTGTCTTTACGCAATAATGAGCTGCTACTGACAAGTAGTTGTCTAAAATTTGTATCTACCGATTTAAGCTTAACAGGAGTCCCAGTATCGAAAAACGACTGTATTTCAGGTCGAGGATGATGACGATCAGCGGCTGTGATAGAGATAACGCACACCTTGATCTACATTTCGCTTAGCGCCCATGCAGTTGCTATCTTAATTAACGGACATACCTTGTGGGACTGATCACCTGTAAACACCTTGACAGTGTTGGATGCAATGTTACGGTCGCAGACCCTAAAAGAAAGTGTCAATGAGGTTTCCTTCAAGGATGAAGTACATACCATTGTTCAACAATGTAAGTCTGGTATCCTTGCAATTCGGCTTCTTCATAAATGACGCCCAGCCCACATGTTGCTGCTATCTGTAATGCTTTTTTCCGCTCGACAAAGACGAATTGACTATTGTCAACCATGAAGATGCATGTTAACCCCAGTGAGAGCTCGCATTAGGTGCGTGACTTTGGAATGTGATGCGAAACGTCCCGAATTTGGCAACGTCTTGTCTGACAATAATGACTCGATTTCACTCCAGATCGTCTATCCGTACTGTGCATAGCATTTTTCTCGCGTGCTAACAGGCATCTGATAAAAAAACCCTTATTGCTGTGATACGTATTATTGGCGATAATGTGGGTAGCAATATGTATAGGACTTCAAATCTTCTGCAGGGGAATGATCGATTGACAGAATCGCAAACCATATCTTGGCAACAGTCATATTGGTAACCAATACATAAACAAGTGCCCACTAAAGTCCTACCGAATATAATCCTGTGCACAGCCTTCATTATGGTCTTTTGCGGATAGGTGAATACGCAACGCTCTAGGAAGGGAAGCTAACCTTCTTCTGAAATTGAGGTATGCTTTGCATCCCATTGATCAGGTATCGAAGGGAGGAAAGGGAAGGACAAAAGCGTACATTTTGATTGTATTAAATGCTAACAGTTGCCTTTAGTTCATGATATTGGATGTCGTATATTTGATATATTGGACAACATCCAACAGTTAAATCACTACATGTCTCTTTAATGAACTAGGAGGCTAAATATCATTATTTGACTCGAATAACTGAACGGCTAAAACCTGCTGCAACAATAGCCATCAATCCGCCAAATGCCAGTACAGATGCTACGGAACTGGGATCATTCTTCTTGTCACCGGCTACAGCATCAGCAGCGGCAAAAATAAAAGAAGAGATGACGGCAACCGCAAATTGGGGAAATACGACATACATATTATGGACCCCTAAAATCATGCCAGCGTCAAATTCGTCTTGTTGGTCTTCCACCCGAGCGGACGATGTTGAAGATGAGTTATTATTATTGGCTGTCTGACGACGATGTTCCTCAACACTGACAAATTCGCCCACAAGCGAAAAAGGAATCCAAAGTACGATGGCCCAAGGTATACCCATGATTGCAAGCACTATTGTAGCCCCGATTACTGATCGTACGAACCAGGCCGATAACAATGCTGCAGCAACGATGAGATGTGATATGGTATAAAGATTGAGAAGAGAGAACAGGCGTATCTTGTCCTCAAATTTGGTTGTAAGCATCGGTAGAACGAGGTTGGCTATGACGGACACCACAGAGTAGCACAGCAAAGCAAACGATCCAGCACGCGTGCCTTCAGCCCAATTTCCCTCTGTGGGGTCGCCTGGGTGCGTTTGAAAGTAGATATCGGAGACCCATTGAGTACTAGGCTAAAATTAGTACAAAAGATAACATCTAACGAAAGTATTACCTGTAAAATAGAAATGGGAACCAGCCCATCCAAGCAAAAAACTGGGTATTACATAGCGTTTGGACGGGCCTAGGCAGAAACCGAAATGCACGCCAAATGTAAACGAAAACTTGATACCAAGGCCTAAAAAAGAAAAAAATTTAGATAATATAACTATGGCTTTGAATGTACGTACTGCTCATCCTGGTCATCACGCTCGAGCTTCTTTTCAGTGATAAAGAAGCAAGTAATGGCAAGTGTGATACAAAAGACAGTAATACCAACAATGCAGAATACTTTCATCTGCGAATCACCTAGCCAAGGAAGATATTTGACCAGGTCGACGAAGCCTACAAAATAACCAACAACCATTGCACAGTTGCTCATCCGTGCACTCCAAGCATTTGCTATATCTTGCTGCCAGAGCGGGGGTATATCTAAGATGAGGGCTCGACAAATGGCTTGAACAGCATTTAACGTAAAATCAAGCACATAAAATGAAAGAACGGCAATAATAATGGCATAAGTATGTGCCTATACTCAATGATTGTTAGCACACACAAAATATTCCACATCTGTTTTGCCTTACAGCCTTCTTCAGAACTTCTTCGTCTTGATCACCGTGCAACATAACCAATCCATTACCGATTTCCTTTGCATAAGCTACGCAGACCATGGCAACACAAGTCAATAGACCAGCTGAAACAATAAACGGCCGTCGTTTTCCGAAACGCGATGTGCATTTGTCGCTAAAAGCACCAATCAACTAACATGCACAGTGAGCGGTCCTGCATATTATAATCTGAAGTCCTACGTACAGGTTGTACAAGCAATCCTGAAAGGGGTCCGGCTAACCAAACGAGTGCGGTCAATTCCTTCGGTAGATTCAGAGATAAAAGATACGGTGTTCCATAGCTGTGGGGGTTTTTTAGCATCTATATGAAACGAGCTGTGCTTTTGGCCCCGACTTACGATAGTTCGACGCTCCCTAACGGGGTATTAATTTATATTTCATCGATTCTGTTCTTTTCCTACATGTGAACTGCACACCGGCCATGCATATGGTTAAAGCCAACATTTTTGGTAGAGAAAGACCGGGATCAGAGGGTAATACAGGTCCGTCAGACAATTTAACGTAGCTTGGTGGCTGTCCGGTACTGTTGTAGGTCGACGCTTCAAACGAAGACCGCCGCCGTTTGTATTTTGGTCGGCTTACGGGCGGCTTTGTATGATTTAAAAGAGGAGTTTTTGGATTTGCAGCACCTTCCATAGTTCAGAATAGGAAAAGAGAAGAGGTGCGAAGCGAAACAATAATGCTGCTTTTTATTTCATGTAAGACTGCTTTTTCAGTAGCTTATCATATGACCTTGGGGTTGGGCGTTTCCTCCTGGTGAATCACCAAGCAAAGTCCATGCAAACAGTAATTTGCTGGAACGTCAGTAGCATAGAATGTATCTTACAAAGTGCTCAAAGCTGATACAGGAATACATGGTTTAACCCCACAATTGGGTGCATCGACATATCACGTTGTTTGCTCCGTTGCTGTTCTCATGCTATACCTGCGGCATCTGGGAAATGATATCAGGTGCTAACATCCATACACCTGGTCTTTCCAAAAAGATAAATGAATCTCTATTTAACTTTTGCTACAAGACAAACTTTAATCGAAAGCTTCATATAAGCAGATGGGTATTAACAGATATACTCACATTTGAAAAGAAGACGAGACATTTGGCAACAACTCGCCCAACAGGGCGATTAACAAACCCGTGTCATTGGGCAGATCTGAACATTCCAGAAAACGCCGAGGTTGTTCAATGTCCGCGGACAGCTGTTGCTGCATTGCAGTCAGTCGTCGGGAAATACAAATGTTTGAGCGGCGCCACAAAAGATTAACACCAAAAAGAAGAGCGATAATAGACATCATATATTCCTTGCACCATTTACTGATTATAATAGTAAAAGGCTGACATAACAGCCTTATCTCTTTTTTACACTGAAGTGTCTCTATTTCTTGAAAAAAACAGCTTTTATTGCAATTTACCGTCAGGTTTGCAAACGCGCTGGTTGACTAGAAGAAGATGTTTAACGCAGAGTTAGCCAGAACAAATGTCTTGGAAAGCCTGGACAAAAAAATTAAGACGCGTTAAACTATAGCCTATAATCAAACTAATATCGAAGCCCTCCCTTAGGTCGTCTCAGATTAGTACCTCAGAATTAAAATAAAATTCCAAAATATTACCATAATCAAGACATTGTTATCATAATTTATTGAACGTACACAAGATTCATTAGAACTGGTTTCTTTTAGTTTGTTTTTGCCATAAGATATAAAATGCTGGCCTAATCAAGCACATTGGGTACTTATTCGGGTGTATAAGGTTCCTGATACGGCGCTTGACTTTTGATACGTTACGAATACCCAACAATCATATCTTTTTAAGAAACTACATATGCTTTTAATGGCGCTAAAGACAAAGATATGCATCTTCAGAGAGAGATTTGGAAACTATCATGTGAATATATTACACTGATCTGCTCATTGCATTTTGTATTTTGCTTTGTCCCTATCGTAAGATCAAAGCTAATCTACGATAAACAGGACACGCAAAGAACCAATACCTACGAGGTGTATTCTGACGCTTCTCGCTGAAAGTGCGCTGAGTCAACGATGACATATGATAGTGAGCAATCAGTCATCGACTGCTATAGCCAAACCTGTCATCAGCTGAGAACATGCGCATGACTAACAACGCTTTACATAGGTGAAACTGTGATTCGTCTATGTGTTCCCGGGCATCCGGGAAAGCTTACAGACGTTTCATTTGACTCTTATGCAATTGCAGTATTCTGTGCACACAAGAAGTAGTCTCGGATCGTCTTCGCTACCTTATTGTTTGAACGTGTTATTGTAAGATATGCCCTGGTATACCGTTACTTGAACAACTGTAGGAAAATATTTGTAAGATCCTATTATGGGGGGCTTTATGGTACGGATAAAGCAATTTGGATATGGGATAAAGAACTGATCATTGCCAGAGAACTTCTTGCAATGTCCAAAGCGAAATAATGTGCATGGTTCAATTAAAATCAGAAAAAGATAGTGATTAAAGTAATGTATGAAGATACAAAAGCATATTCATCCATGCAGATAAGGGTAAGCAAGGATAACTCTCAAACGTCATCCTGAGCCATTTCGTCTGTTTAACACTAGTAACCAATCATTATCACTGTATGAGTATGCGAACACGTCGACCATGCATCACCCGAGCATATAACGAAAAATGGCTAGTGGCTATCCAGATTATAGGGGCGTTAGCTTCATACGAGGCATTGGTAATACTTATGGTCCCGTGTCTTGCTGATATTATACGTGAAACTATTTTAATTGATCATTTTCTGCGACGGACGGAGTAACATCCGAAGGTAAAGAATTTCGGTGCGACGTTTTCGTATTCAAAGTTAATCAAACAGTTTGTGGTGGCAGAAAATGTTTCCTACCAGTAGACATGATGACGATCAAGTAGTATAAAATCGTAAAACATGGAGATGTTCATCGCAAAATATTGTGCTGTTCCCAATTTGATCGGTTGGCTTGTCAGTTTCCGATTGGTACTGTGCGTCGGTCGGCCGCTTGTAGACAATGACTATTGCTTGTGATCAAACAAGTTGCAGCACCTGTATTTGTTAGCAGTGGCTATTTCCGGTCAGTTGCTTTCAACAGCATAATCCAAGTTTGGACTGAGAAGCCGAAACGTATCATACAACTTGTCGTCCACCCCGTGGTTCGTGATATGCCAACAGTAACATGATCACAAACAGAATTTTCTACAAATTAGGGCAAGCGACAAGATGTCCAACGCGCTATTTTTCTTATTAAGAGGCATTACGTTTTGTGTTTTATTACGGGCTTTTGAAAGGTAAAATGGTGAAAGTTACTGTAACTTCGATATTGTTCCATTTCTCGTGAAGCAACAGCCAGCTCGGCTTCAAACATCTGCTGGCTACTTTCGGTTCGACCATAATATCGACGAACAGCAGGTTGGAATTTGGTAAGTAATTGGAGCATATCGTCCCGAAATAGGACACCCAGGCGACCACCCCATCCTATGGGAAGCGATCGATATTTTTCTTGTTTGTTCTCCGCATCCTCCGGTATCAGCTCCGCAATATGCCGTGCCAGCCATGGCCTGATTCCTCGACTACTTGCCATCTCGGCCACTATTTTGTTAAGGAGCTTTAGCGTTAGAAGTTCGATTATAATTCTGTTATAAGCTTACGTACTTTCATGGTTTAGCTTGGCTGTTGTTGGTCCGGGTGAACACACCATCACGTCTGACTCCAATATTTCCATAAATCCACCAGGCTTCAAAAGCTGCCAGCAGTCTTTAATTACCCTTGCGTACTGTTCCGCTGTAAATGATAAAGCCATGAAACGTATATGAATCCCATCAAAACTATTTTCCTCAAACTTTTGGCCCAATCCGTTCAATACATTGAACCTTTTGAGTTGGCAATTGTAAGGCATGGTGATAGGTTCCGGAAATACGTTTTCACAGTCGACGCCGATTACTTTGATAGAAGGATATTTCTGCGCGAGGTCGATGCACCAGAATCCAGGGCCACATCCAACATCGAGGATACGTCCGTTTTTTAACTGATGAAGATCCACTGGTGGCGGAAACTCCCTAGTGCATTGGCGTCAACTCAAACTACTGCGCCAAAAAAAAAGTTTACCCCTCAAACGCGAGTTTGACAAGATCGTTTTTTAATTGGATGCGCTCCACTTCCTCTTCATCCACTTCAAACAAATGCAGCAATTGTTCTTCATTTTCTTCTCGTTCTTCTCGCTGTAATGGATGCATTGAGAGATAGGATTGCATGGTAGAATCGGAATAAAATGTTGAAGTGGGTTGTTCGACCGGTATTTTTGAAGATCGCACAGAGATGTCACCTGCTGTTGGCGATCGTTTAAGTTGGCTTCGTCTTGCTTTTGAGAAAATGGCAGCCAAAGGTGATTTGGTTCCGGATGGTTTAAACGACGGTGTTGCTTCGAGGGATTGTGAACGCGGTTTGGGTGACGTGTGCTCTCGTATAGGTGATGGTGGAGCGGAAGTGAATAAAGAGAAAAGGCCTGAATTGTGCAGCCATGACCGTCGACGTGGTTTTGCGTTTTGTGAAGATTCAGAGCGCGGCATCCGTGAAAAGAGAGGTTTAGAAGAAGGGTTGTTGCGAACCAAAGAAAGAAAGAAAAACCGATCGGGACGTCAAAAAAGTTCCCATCTTGTGACCGCTCCACTTTTTGCATGAAGACCAGAGGCCGGAGTTGGGATTGACCGATGTCCCTGTTTGGGTGTACAGTGACCCTATTACGCTGCGTCTCTCCTCTTCCTTGTTCATCCTATATTGCCACCTTCTTTATTCCCCTACGCCCATTCTATTTTTCTGTATTTTTTTTTGAATTCAGTAATATGAAGCAAAAAAGATGATCAATAGCAAAAACGCTAACCTCGTCTATTTTAAGCTTCCGCTTAAAAATGACACAATCGCAGACGCGGAGCACTAACCTTGTTGTAAGCTTCTTCTTGTACAACATAAGGTGAGAGATTAGTTTGAATAGAACGAAATAGAAGAAGTAAATATCAATGATATGAACAGAATCAATTTCTTCAAATAAGTAACGAAAATAGTAACAAACAGTATACTGAAAATGGACTATAATAATTATAGCAAGGTTGTGTGAATATCGGCAACCGAAATAGATTGCTTACAGAAAATGAGAAACCCAAACACTTTAATTTCTCCGATTCGTAAAATTACAGCCTACCTCAATTTCCCCTTGCTTTTGCACTTTCCCACTGACGCCTTACCCGTTGAATGGTGTCCCCGTCCCTTAAGCAGATTCGTATTTAATGTGCACACTGCTTATAGATTTGCCGTCACCTCTGCCAAAAGACTTTACTTGATAAGGCAAATTTTACTAAAGGGAAACATTATATTCGTCCTTCTGTCCTTAAAATCACTTCTTCCTTCTTTTCCGGTCAACTTTATCCGCCGCAAATGATCAACTCATCTTCGTGCTCGGTATTATCACTAAACTCTATAACCTCAACAACAGCATTATCCAATGAAAGAAAACACAGTGAGCTTACCATTGACATTGATGATGGAAAAAATATGATCATAAGACCAAACCGCATTGTCCGTGGTAAGGGAAAAAAAACACAAACATATGTGCTTGGGTCCTTTTCTGACAGGATCAAGCAGGTTCAGTGACTTTAACCAACTCCATACCGATATATGCAACTCGGATACGAATCAAGGTATTATACCTGGTGTCTTTATCGTCAAGGTAGACTGACCATCTTCCAGTTTCGAGGAGAAGAAACAGCATCTGCAAGAGTACGTGAAACGGGGCTCGAAAGCAAGCTTGAGCGTATTGAACAGGTGAAAATCATCTATTTCGAGGTCAGCTCAGTAATATGGGGTTCAGCAAGTAGTGGTAAGTACGAGTCACGCTGCTCAGGCAAAGGTATGCTAAGCTACATCAGCACATACAATGAGTACCTGGGATACGATTGAACCAGGACAACACAAGTTTCCCTTCGCAATGAAGGTAACACAACAACAGCGGATCAAACAATATCCATTATCATGACAATTCGATATTAGTTTCCGAACGTGAATTTTCCACCATCAGTTGAAGAACCTAACGGATTCCATATCCGCTATGTGTGGACAGCCTACCTGGATGCACCATCCTCTCACCCAGGGCTTCGAAGCAGTGAATATCTAACGCCCTATCGCCCTATTATTTGTGCGCCACCATCCCGTGAATGGTCGTACTGCGAAACGCTCTATAGCAAAAAATCCATCTTAGCACAGGTCAAAGTGAATTTACCACAGCACGTATTTTCTCCAGGTAACAAGATCAAATTCAAATACTGCCTCCTAACCAATACCTCTCAAAATACGTTTTAGACGAAGAGTTCGATATAGAACTTCAAATTGATTGTGCCGCTCGAGATATAGTAGTAGCTGGAGTTTCGTATATATTGAAAAAGCACCATTTGGGAAGAGTTCTGCTACAAACAGGAACAGCACACCGGTCATACACTCGCCATATTATGGAATCTAAACTGGCAATCCTTGGTAACGAAAGATCCGTGCGAATACCTGTCCATCTCCATATTCCCAGCCGCCTTGTGTCACCTTCGTTTACCTCGCAATATCTCCGAGTTTACTACGACATTGAGTTCAGTATCCATTTTGAGCAACAAGGTAACCTTTTTAAGATGCCACAAGCTGCTCCCGTTACTGTCCCAATTGGTATTGCCAATCTGCCTTGCGATTATCTTTTAAGGGTCCAAGACTTGACCGCGGTGCAACCATATGATCAATCAAAGGAAGCGCCGATTTTCTTCGATCCGTCGCTGGATGAGCCACCGTCTCGGATTTCCGATCCCTGGTATTCACAAACACCAGCCCTGATGTCCCCCCCTTCTCCCCCACCAAGCTACTTCAGTTTGTCTGGTACATCTAATCCTTCGTCGCACGAGCGCCTTGAACGCCGTGTACATACCAGCCGAATGGTTCGCCCTGGGTTTCACGCCGAGCTTGGCGATTCTATTGTGTTGACCAATGTAATGGACGAAGATTGGTGAAGCGACCATGTTGTGTTACGCTCAGATACACGTTTGTACGCTCAAAATAAAACACCGACGCGTCCTTCAAGTGATATATTGCTTACTTTATTCAGCTTATTGCGATTATGACATTGTCCAATTGGTTTGCAATACGTATCCTAAGCAGACAGCAATAGTGCACTAGTGAAGAGAGACCCACTCATCGTCAGATAAGCTTTTGGCTTGATTTAGATGCCTTTTCACGTTGAGCACATCGCTAATAGTATCACAGATCAATGATTTCGAAAGGTAAGAAAAGCTTGGCGTTGTCTTGGTATTGTACGAAGTTTATTGGGAACCATGAAAACAAACATTGTGGGTATAGTAGAGGGGTGATATAAAGAATTAACATAGATGAGGAACACAAACAAAGCATAACATAACGCAAAAGCGACTGAACAGTAATAGCATTTTAAAACATAAATGCACCAACAGCGAATACAACAGCCAAAGCACAAGCAGGGCCTGAAATCACAGGCTCGTTTTGTCGATGGGCATCAGCAGCAGTACGGACAAATACTGAATGTTGCAAGAATATTTTGGGGATCTGATCGTACTTGGATGATATAGATGACGATGATGATTGTGATCCGCCCACGATTTGATCACTTTGACATGCATAATCTTCGCATAGACAATGAGGATCAGATTTCTATAAGATTGGTTAATCTCGAATTGGAATAGATAAATATCCGTACCCATGCCGTTGCATTGCGCATTAAAGCGGCAATCACGGAAGTGTATAGGATTAATAGTAAAGCATAATTACGATAATGCATCAGAGAATAAACAGTGAAAGACCAAAGTGTTTACACGCTCTCCTTTTGTAGATCATTTTAACAACCGGATCCTTCCAAATTAGACAACTATATAAATTTGACTGCTGATATATTTACTCAACCGCAACTACACGATGTTAATCCCGCGCACCTTTAACTTTACTGTGCAAGCAGTCTGAAATACGTACTAACTCCAGAAAGCTTTAAGCCGTATATGTATTATATATGTATGTATATGCAGAATGATCAATGGTTTAAACGAGCTTGGAAAATGGATTTCTTGCGCAAAAGCTTTTTTAAAGCAAGGATCATGATTCAGAATGTTTGGTAGCTATCGAATGGGGAGAGTGAATGAAGATCAAGCTCAGACTTCCCATACTGAGAATAATTGAGATCTTACAACTATGCTAAGTGAAAGGTACATCAAGGAATCATATACCGACGGAATATCTACAAAAAATCAGTGACCGATATAGAGCAGTACTTGTACTTACTAGGTAATTGCCCTTCACGGGCCATGCAGAAGTCGAACCGGAGTTGGTTGACTAGCAAATTGTTGTGCAAGCTTGTAATTGCTTGAGTATTGAGAGCTGAACACCGGGATTGGACTTCCATCAGTTGAGACAATCATGGATACGCCTTTGAGTGCAATGTTCTTCGACGCATTGGCATCCCGGTTCATTGTGCTACAGCCGTTGATGACCGTAACACAGTTGGGGTTCACGCAGCAGACAGCTCCATTACACTTCCTGACCTTGCCGTCCTTCCCTCGGTATTTTTGTAACTGTAGAGGCTTGAGACACCAGTGGCAGGTCTTACTAGTGTTGTACTCGTTCACAATAACTACCAAGCCTTTTCCTCGTTGTACTCCACGTAACTGTTTGAGTCCCCTGCGAGCATGTCCTCGAATGCGAGAATTGGTGGGCTGCCAATGGCCATAAAAATGAACAGCTTTTTGAGAAATCATGTCTGGGGGGAAGTGCATACGTTCGATGTCAGCATACTTGTGGTATGCTTTCTGGGTAAACACCTCTCTAGTACGCTTTTCGCGTTCAATTCTCCTGTTCTCAGCTTCCGTCCCCTCTTTCTCAGCATTCTTGGCTCGTTCTCTGCGCAAACGATGTCTGTTCGAGCGCGAATGATGGTTGACAGCTGATGCTTGGAGACTCCAGGTATTGTAAATATCGTGCCGTAGCTCTGTAGTTGTGTTACTGGTAAAGTCCCGTATCCGTTGTATCATCCATGCAGATGTCGTACTTGTTGACACACCAGTGGTTCGGATACCGGGATCAACGCCGCAAACAGGGATCGAATTCTTCTCAAAAAGTGGCTTCACGGCAGACAGCATCTAAAATAATTATCAATCTTTCATGGTCTCTTCAGATCAAAGTGTACTTACCTGTGGCATACACCCTTTGGTGATCTTTGCTTTGGCGGATGACGTTGCTTGGCTACTGCGCTTTTGCTTTTTGCGCTTTCGTTTTCGGGAGCGACTTGTTGAAGCGCTGCTTTTCTCTTTGCCCTTCCCTTTTTTGCTTACTTCTCTCATCGCTTTGTTAAGGACGTAACGATCCCGTCGAGCTTGCTTCAGCTTTTCTTGTAGGACAATGGCAGTATTTTGTTTAGATCGGATTTGTTGTCGGGTTGGTTTCAGTTTTCGGTATGCCGAGCTATTTGTACGTCCATGAGCTGATGTGCTGTGATTCATCCGCTCTTTTTCCAAGGCACCTATTTCCTTTTGTATTGGCTTCAATTGTTGTTCCAAACTGAGTATGCTTGCTTGTGTGCGGTCAATTCTCTCCTGCAACTGAGCTTTGCTGAGCGTGAGTTCTGTCTCAGGTTCCACGAATTTTTGACTATTTCGACGTTCCTGAAGTGCAGATACCTAAAATTGTTTGTATCAATTAACAATGTCTTCGATTCGTATTATTCACTTACTTGATGTGGTTTGTTTCGGTTGATAGTCCCTACGACTCGTACAGTCCACTAGTTCACAAAGAAAAGTCTCCAACGGAAAAATAAATGACGCCGATTCATCATGCGGTGTATTTTGTCCAGCTGGAAAAATGCTTTAAAGACGGTTTCTTTTTCAGTCCTCGCTTGAAGCCCACTAGTGATGAATTCCCCTTGTCTGTTTGTAGGTATATCAAATGCATCAATCATGATTTTGTAGATGCCGTCTGCTTTCACTGGCAAAGCCCATTTGTTACGTGTTTCGATCGTCAGCTTGTTGACACGGTCTTGCATGCCCAAGATAGTACTGACTACGTTCGATAATGCCGCAATAGGCAATACGGTAAGTATATGCTTTGCGGGAGGTTCATCAGGTTCATTTCTGCGTGGTGTGTATGGTTTCAGGAAGTTGGAAACTTTGGCAGCCATTTGTTGCTCGGCTATGGTCAATATAGTGCCCGTATGGACAGCGTCCGCGACGTCTTTTGCACTTATAGTACGTTTGATCAGGGGGGATTCGACCAGCATACGAACAATTGCAACTAGTGTACGAATAGTACGAGCGCTGGTTTCCTTACTGGTTATTGGAGCTTGGCTACTAGTAGTAGCTGCCGTATCTTCGTCATCTTCAGAATCATTGACAAGGTCATCCTCTGCTTGATCAAGCCTAAAAGCTTCGTACTCATCGTCAGCTTTTTGACTTTTAATTTCCTCTTCATTCGAGTTCTTCTGATCCTCTGTTCGATCTGTTCGAGGTAAATTATCAGCAATCTTGCGTTGAATAGCTTCGACCACATTATCGGGACGATCATTCATGTATGCTTTCTTCAGTTCCTTGGTCCAGTACGATCGATTGCGCCGTCTTTGTACATTAGACCTTAAATCTTGTCGCTGTTCTTGGCGATCCTTCTTTTCTTCGGCTTTTTTCTTCACAAGCTGCATGTATTTGGACATGCGACGTGGCGCTAAATTTACACGGAGCAACAGACGGATGACATTGGTAAGAGATCTTGGATATAAGGAACCACTGTAGAGATTATTCGCCGCAGTATACAACGCCCTTAAAGAATCGGCTTGAAACTGTGACGCTACAGCGTCATCGTTGGGATCGACCAGGGACGATAGCACACCATTTATGCTAAACCATGGTCTAGGTCTGCAGCCGAAAGAAGAATTAGCAAGAATGCTATAAAATGCAAAACGTACATCTGCTCTGTGTATATACCGCCAACCGTGCTGTAGAACATGTTTTGGAACTGAGCAAAGCTGAATATGTTTGATTCGACAGCGGCGTCTGCATTAATAAAAGGCAGAGAGACTATATTGTGTTTAGCTTTATGATTGCCAAAGTCGTAATCAGCAGGGAAAACGTCTGCTAGGTTGATTTCAGTACTGTAATTGTCATATCCAATGAATTGGTACACGTCGCCGCGAAGTACCTAACGAGGAGATGTTTAACTTCCCGGTAGTAAACATGTCAAACGACAAACCATATCCGCAAAATGAGACAAAACAGTTTCCATATTGCTTATCACTCTCGAATTTGACTCCTGTGTCATCAGCAAGCGGGATCTTACAGTATCAAGATCGATATCTGGGCGAACAAGTTTTCGCAAAGTTGTGGTAGCCACACGAATGTACTCTTGATGGTTATCGTCTTCGTCATCGCTTTGCTCCTCGTCTTATCACTTGGCTCGTCACCACTTCTGTTATCACCTTCACTATCATCATCGTGTATATCACTTGCTTTTCTCTTGGAATCCTTGATTGATGCAGCTTGTATTTCGTGATCAGTGATCTTTTTCAATTGATTGCGATAAAAAAATCTTGCCATATCGTTCCAGAGCAACACAGGTTTATCCAGGCCTTTGAAATGTTGTTCAAGAGCAGATGGACAAGCCTTTGTACCGTATTTCTCTTTCAAGGTTTTGAAAAGATGATCCGAGCTTCCGCTGCTAGTTATCAAACCTTTAGGCGCCTTGTTTCGGTTCATGAATTTCTCTGAATTTTTCTAAAGCAGCTCGAGTTGGATTTTTGTTTCTTGTAATTCTGGAAAATTCGAAATGTATCCTCTTATTGCTGTGATATTATATATTTAGATGATGTTCAAGTAAAAACAATGATCATGCTTACATTTCTTTTCGTAACTCATCCTTAATAACTTCTTCTGTCACACCAAGTGGTGCACGTTTTTTTTTCTTCCTTCGCTCTCCCACGACATTTTTCTTGGTCGCAGCAGATGATATAAAAGGTGATTTTTCGATTGTGGTTTCAGGACCCGGTAACTTCGGAGAGGTAAACCTTGCGATATATAAAGGAACCCAACGACTGGCTCCCATATGAGAGTCCACTTCATGAAGAAGCGACACGTTATAGACTGATTGATTGTTTCCAATCACTTTAGGCTTGCTCTGCGTGGAAAACAGGTACACCCGAATGTTGTACATTTTGGCAATAGCAAACAGACGTAGAAGGCCATTTGCGGGAATGGTTTGGTTATCAGATAATCGTAGGGATACAGCATGCTGCTTGTCACCTAAGCAGCGCACTACAGCTACAGACAATGCAGCCTCTAATGGAGAGGTATTGGAAAGCTTAGACACGGTTTGTATATCCCTTGATTGCAACCATTGTAACGCCTTGCTTCGGTTCTCTTTTGATATTGGTCGCCCTCTAGCCCCAGCAATCACTGTTTGCATGTACTGTTCATAGTTTTCAGTGGGGCTACGGCTGATAGCATCGCCCATACTAAGACGTAGGTTTCCTACAAAGTTCAAATTTAGCAGCTACCATATTTTTAACGTTAGTGTGCAGTGCTTGTTTTCTGTCTTTTACTTTACCATATAATAAAAAAATAGTACAATAAAAAGGATAAGTAAATAAGTATTTGAGAATGCGTAGCACAGTGAAGTGTTAAGAATAAGAATCAACTGCTGAAATACGACGTATTTAAACAAATCATTTCATTGTGAATACTTCCCCTTGGATTGTGTAACAGTAGAGTATAGTTCAAGACAATGAATCATTCTGCAATCGGCGTGTCAAATACTGAAGATGATCACTGATAAAACAATCATTATATTCGATGGTGTAATTGATGTTTTTCCTTATGCAAACATCAAAAGCGGTTATCGTAAATCTCCATAATACTGTAGCTTATACAATAAGTACATGTCCGATTTCTTAGCACTACGAAAAGTGCCCTTAAACGAAACCTCTATGGTTTATTTATATTCTCTTTAATATATACACTCAGTGAATAAAGAAACGAACCAATAAAATGTTCCTGCAAGAAAGAAAGAGAAGTGAGACATTGAAACTCTTTGTGTAATTTATCTTTGATGTGTAGAACGAGCTTTTTCTTTTTTATTTTCTATGTGTGTAGTCTAATTGCTCTCATTATATATACGTTTATGTTTTAGCTACAAATCTTTTAAGAGAAATAAAAGGAGATTGACAGTATCGTTACAGCAAATAAACAAAGTTCTCTGTTGTCATTTGTAGTTCTTTTGTTCCTGTTTAGTTTTAGTTAAAGGTGGACCGTAGATGATGTAATAGCATGGCCTATGGCCAACGTCGCTATCTACTTATGAAGAGCAAATGCATAAGTATAGTGGGTGTGGGAGAGGAGGCGCTGTAGAAGGATGCGTGTCAGGAATGGTAGGAACCGTTTTGAGGATATCAGAAACGTGAGGATCCTGAGATTTTAGGATCCGTTTTTATATACAACATCTGTGCATGGAGAGTAAATGTACAAATGAATGAAGTACAAAAGATCGCTATCTTACTCGTCGCCTATACAGGCCAATCCGCACACAAGGTCATAAAGATCTATCTGTAACATGCACTTCTACAGATAAAGTGTGTATATAATGTAAGGTTACCATATATTTTTCGATATCCGTCTAGGGAAAAAAAAAGGTTAGTACTTCGGCTAGCGAGTGACGGAGGTTGCGATATTTCTGAGCTATCTGAGCGTCTGCCAATGCAAATATTGAAATAGCTTGAGAAAAGTATCAAAAGCTGCGACTCGGCTTGGTGACAGAGCCAAAATTTCAGCAGGCGGGCTGTGACATATGTCACCAAATTTGGTGACTCCGGTTGATCATACCGTAGTCCCCAACGGTTGGGTTTGATGTCCCGCCCGAATTTCATGTGTCAAAAGAAAAAAAGCTTTGATTGATTGAGTTGGAGATTTTCCTCTGTTTTTTCTTTTTCTTTGTCGCCGGCTCATAGTAGAAATGGCAGAAGGTCAGCTGAACCCCAAGCATCCCTAATAATGATATGCAGACACAACATAGCCATTGACATGCGACCAATCTCCCCTTTCCCTCCGCCCTTTCTTTCTTTCTTTCTGACCCCTCTTTTCCTTGCCAATCTATAGCAAAGTCAGCTCCCGTCAAATCCCAGTCTGCTGTTCAGACTTACCTGGCTGCCTATAACCTCGCGTCATTCCTCGGTTGGGCTGCGATCTTCTATTTGACAGTCTCGGAATTGATACGCACACAAGGCAAATATGAAGACGTGGCTACCATCGTATGGAATACGCTGATCTATGTGCAATCGGCTGCTGTGTTCGAGGCAAGTGCGAGGACCAAAAAACAGCCAAATAAAAAAAAAAAAAATTAAAACCAAAACAGGATCACTCATGTTCAACAACTTTTTTCCTTAGGTTATTCATGCTGCCTTGGGTAAGAAAGAAAAAGACGCGCATGCGCAACCCCGATGAATGCGCGTCGTGTAGATACATGTTGAAGAGAAAGCCATCTCATCACTGCTCTTTTGTCATTTTTAGGACTGGTACGAGCGCCCATTGGCACTACCCTTATGCAGGTGTTGTCGCGATTGTTCTTGGTTTGGGGCGTCAATGCCATGTTTCCTGAAGTGCGTACTCATTGGTCCTTCAGCTCCATGATGATTGCTTGGTCCATTGCTGAATGTGTCCGTTATGCCTACTATTTCTTTAACTTGACCTCGTCTGTCCCTGCTTTCTTGGTCTGGGCTCGCTACACCTTGTTCTTGATCCTGTACCCTACCGGTGTTGGTTCTGAACTGATGATGGTCTACCAATCACTGCCCTATGCCAAAGAATACAATCCTGCTTATTTCTACGGACTGATCGGTGTTTCCTTGGTTTATCTGCCAGGTAAGAAACGAAAAAAAAAAATAGAGAAAGAGATCTTCTCCATGGCTACAGGGATTCCTATCTGTTTAACACGATTTTGTTTAGGATTCCCTGTTTTATTCTCCCATATGCTTACTCAACGTCGCAAGTACCTTCGTGGCACGGCAAAGAAAGCACAATAAATAAAAAAAAACATGTGGTTTCCTTCTTCTTCTTTTCCTTTGCTTTTGATTTTATTGATTATCTCTTCTGTGCAAATGTGCTGTTTATATCTGCATATTTTGTTTAGAACGTCGTGTCTATGATACCTCCTGATGAAATAGCGTAGGAGGCTTCGTTTTCAGGCATATCCGGTGAATCGTATATTTTTGCTACGCGTTCTTCTCCACGACCCTTACGAAGGTAAACGCGGGTTGCCGATCTAAATAAGAATCCTAGCCCCTTTATTCCTCCAACCCACATTGACATCAATCAACTTACGCGTGAGCCTAACAAAGGCGGAGAGAAAGAGAGAGTGAGAGGAAGAGTTTCAGTGCTTTCTTTTTTCTATCTTATCTACCCTCTATGAAGACATTAGAACTTACCAGGACGTGACCACCCACGGGTTTCTTGGGATCCGATACGAAGACCATGCCTCCTGTCATGTTTTGGTTGCTCTTTTTAACAGAAAAGAAGGAAAAAGATCGCGATTTACCTCCTGGATCGGATGAGACTTGATTCGTCACGAATACCGCGACATTGTATTCATCTGATATTTTGATCAATCGGTTCAACATTTGATTTAGTTTTTGCTGCCTGTCGGCTAATTCGCCTCGACCTGAATAGTCGCATCGGAAAAGAGAAATAATAGAATCTACCACCTAGAAATTAAAAAAAATTACAATTTGGAGATAACGGCAGTTAGTTTTTCTTTTGTGTTGCATAACTTTTTCTTTGGTTTGCTTAACCAAAAGGCGGTAGACGCCTTTATCTTCGGCGAATCGAGCGGCAATCTCGGTTAATAATTCCATTTGGTGATCACTGTTCCAAGCTCTGGCAACGATAATGTTGTCCAATGCTGCCTCCGCATCGACGCCGAATCGGTCAGCAATAGCTCTGATTCTATCTGGGCGGAACGTTCCTTCAGTGTCAATGTAAGCTGCAAAAGAAAAGAAACGGTATAAATAGAATTAGAGACTTCATAAGATCGAAAGATCTTTGATCATCTTTCGTTCTTTGCTTTTTCTTTTTTAGCTTCATACCTGCTTTTCCGTTTGCTCCTCCTCTATGTGGAGGAAGCTGGGCCTGAACGCAGAGTGTATGGGCTAATTGGGTTTTTCCCGTCCGATATTCGCCAAAGACTTTAAGCAACGCATTACAATGGGTTAACATGAATAGATAGATTGATAGCATATCGCATCAGTTCGTTTATTCTTTTTCTTTAACACTATACCTTCTGTGATAGACATGCTTTGGATGCCGCCTCCCAAAAGAGCATCAAAGTGTTTGCACCCCGTCGAGATCCTGAATACTTTCTCTCTGAATTTTGCGATTTCCGTAGCCGTCTTAAATCCAGAAGACTAAGAGAGAGAGAGAGAGAAAGGAAAAAGATGTTGTTATGATATGACCATAGATCGCACTTTCCTTGTGTTTGCCTTTACCTCGGATTTGGCGGCTGCATCTTGGATTTTGTCTACTTTTGTTTCCGACAGTCCCTTTATTCTTAGCAGATTCTTTTTGGTGGTCATTTGGACGCCCTAAAAACGAAAACGGCTGAGTTTTAGGAACGAAAAATCTACGGGATAAGCGGGGAAGTTTACCCGGATGGTCCAAATGCCGGCGCTCTTGAGTTTGTTAATATCTACCATCCCGATGCCGTGTGCCTAAAACGATGTATGCATACCCATAAGAACAGATGAAAGAATATCCATAAAAGCAAAAGTACCTGTAGATTATCTACTTCCATATAAAATGGCTTTGATGAAAAAGAAAAAAAAAAATTGTTAAATCCATACAAAGTGCATTGGATGCTTTTATACCTGGTCATCTATTTCCTCGTCCGAAAGGGCATCAACCACTTGATCTTCTTGTGTGGGCGTTTCTGAAGAAGCAATGGATGATTCACGTTTGCGCGGCGGCATAATGGAGAATGCGTATGGAAAGAGAAGAAAGAGGAAGAAAGAGGAAGAGGATTCGGGATGTCATGAATAATAGTCACACATGCTGCAGGATTCAAATTTTGAACACACAAGAAGATATCTCCTTCTGTGACTCCATTTAATAACATCCGTTCTTCCTATGCAAAAGCGAAAAGGAGATGAACCTATCTGAGAGAGACACACACACAGAGAGAGGTGTTGCGTATTTTACCATTGAGACAGGTGATCCAGCCATGGGGTTAGGACCTTCCTGCTACACTTGGCTAAATTGGCTCAATTGTCAAATAAGCAAGCGTGATACAAGCCATTTCCCCGCATAGACAATTTTGGTATAGGATTATAGGCTAGGATGTGGCACAATCGTACCCTTTGCCTATCATCTATCGAGGTATAGACGGGGGGCAACGGGTTCATGCTTAGGGGTAAAATGAGAGTGGTGGATAAGCTATTGCGCCATTTGCTTATACTTATTATCATAGAACCGATGCTTATTTTGGGTTACCATCATGCGCAAATAAAGGCCCGTAACAGGGCCTACTTATTCTTGTATTTTAAGTGAACTTTAGATCGATATAGAAATAATCTCTGCTGTACAAAGTGATGTTTGTGTTATAAAATGTAACGTTTTCATTAGATAATGAGAGTCCTTCCAAGCGGTAACAGGACCACCGATTGTTCCACCATCAGATAGAGGGCGGTTTTGCGGAATTGGTTCGTACTGAGTTTTAATATCATCCGAAGAAGGGAAATGAACGAATCATAAAAGTGTGGGGTGGTTCCTGACAAATCAACACGCCACTCATCCTCCACCTATCGGAACATATTGAAAAAAAGGTATATAAAATGGCCTATAGCGCAAATGAATCCCTCTCTTTTTAATATTCTTACATCTTCATTAAAAAACAAACTCGTTTTACCATCATGTTCTCTCGAATTCTTACTGCCCTCCGCGATAACGTAGCCAAAACAAGATCTCGACCTGCCAGAGACCACGAACGAGGCAACGTTGTCCGATCCTGCGCGCCAGCAACAGCTCCACTACCCATCTCAAACAGGCCACGCTCTCTCTTCGGCATGTCTTCCAACTCGGCCGATGACTATGTACAGAAAGATCTTGTGTCAAGCTCCTGGTCCTAAAGAGCAAGAAGGAAAAAAAAACCGTACGATTTTTCCCCGAAGCATTTTTCCGCATCAGGATAAGCTCTTTTCCTTTTTCTATTCATACCAGTCGATGAAAGAATCCATTGACTTGTTACAAAGTACGTCCTATCATGTCATGGCTTCCAAATAGCAAACCTAAACACCCACTCCTCCTAAAAGTGATAACACCCTGAACCCATTGTAAAATCCAGACCTTAAGTATATACAGCATACTCAAAAGCCAACTGTCACACCCTTTTATGTATAACTACCGACCTACTGTAACCATACAAATAAACCAATATCGCTCTCTTTGGAACATACCACAAGAAAACAAATAAACAAATAAACAAATTACTGTTTTATCACAGGTCTAATGGCATCTATCCTTTTTGTGACCAACTGAACAAACGATAGCTTCCTTGACACATGATTTACATATGAATACCAGAAGGAATGGAGAATCTCATGACTAAAAACAAATTCACGATCGCTTTATTAAAATAAGTCTGCTACGAAAAACAAGTTTAATAGATCAATGTCTGCAGATCATTCCAGGGCAAACTAAAGCAGAGCAACTTGGTATATCCCATATTGGCTATCATCTTGCTATCACCTATGCAGGCAGGTGCATTTCATGGAAGCTCAGCTAACTGATGCAATTTACCTGCATCATTCCGACATGGCTATTGCAGTTTATTACCGCCCAAAGATTTCAGGGCTGTCGGCTGCGCAATACAACCCACTAGGGAGTGGACCTTTCTTTTTCTTTGTTCCAGTGTGTTTCTGGTGTTTGCTTTTCGCGTTTCATAATCTTGTCCGGTCAATCAGTTCAGTCTTTTCATCACTTGGTTCGCCAACTGTCTCTTTAACAGGAGTCCTGTCTTTTTCTCCGTCTGAAATATCAAATCATGACAATGGGTAAAGTGAATCCATTCTGAAGCATGCAAATAGAAGTCCAGTTCGCCTATGTGACGCTAACACATATGCGATCATTCAACCTCGTCCATCAGAAGGAAGCATAGACAGTTGGCTTCTGTTATCAAAACAGAGGTCCAATGGCATTTTTTCTTCCTCTTTTTATAGGACAAACGTTAGCATCATTGAGTCTGACCGAGTCTATCGTATTCTCTGTGTCGAAAATAGGCCATATCACAAAGCAATGATCATGTTTCTGCATTGCGTCTAGCTTGTTTTGGCAAACAGGCAATAGATCGAGACACTCTGTATGAGATAGGTCATAACATGGATGCAAGCTATCAATAAGCTATTTACAGCAAAAAAAAAAAAACAACAGACGAAAACTAACATTGATGATAGTTTTCAAAGCTCTGAGCGCCTATCCTACCTATGTCAGAAAAAATCCGGGTACTTTATTGGAAATTCTTGGATCTGCGCAGTAATTGATGCAACATGCTTCATCTGACCAAAGCAATGGCTTCACTAAGCAAGAAGAGCGACAGCAAGGATACCTTTGAGATACAATTGCCAATCTTTTTCCTTACATTGACATCTTTCAGTTTTAAATTGGAGCTCCATGCGGATGTATAAAAGGATCCTTTGATCTTTACCATGCTAAGCTCTATGCGATGTATGAGAGAGCGACCAAGTGTCGCTATTGTGTGCCAAAGTCTCTTATTACCGCACGAATGGATTAGCAAGTAGGAGCACTATGTGGCATTGTGTGGATTATTTCACGAGATGGAGGCCATGGTTTTTCTTTCCGTGTTATCGTAGGGATGCAACGGAGAGTATGTGTGCACTGTAGCTCTCGTGCAAGGCGTAACTTTGGGTACCTGGCGCAAAAAAAGTTGGTGTCACAAAACCTTTTTTGTATATCAACGCCCTCTTCCTTTTTTCTCTTTTCCTTTTTACGTTTTCTTGTTCTTAACCATTAGCCATGACACCTACGCCCATCTCCACGTCTGGCATCGGCGTCGCCCATTTGCCTAACCAGCGTCACAAGATAGTAGCAAAACGAGGTGTCCATTTCACCATCATGGTGTGTGGTACGTAGATCTACGCATCCAGTTACCCTACTTGGTAGAAAGCAATGACAGGAAAAGAGACCAATTATTTCGTGATGATGCTGTTTAGGTGAATCTGGTCTTGGTAAAACAACGTTCATCAACACCCTTTTGTCTACCTCGATCAAGAATTACAAAGACCCGAAGCGCCGACACGAAAAACAACTGGATAGAACGGTGGAGGTGGAAATTACCAAAGCAGGTAAAAAAGGAAACAGAAATCTATGATGATTCACCGTGTTATCTCACTCATTTTATTCTTTGATATGACCATTAGAACTTGAGGAAAAGATGTTCAAAGTCAAGTTGGCTGTTATTGATACACCTGGTTTTGGTGACTATGTCAATAACCACGATAGTTGGTTACCTGTGTCTGAATTTATCGATGACCAGCATGAGAGTTATATGCGCCAGGAACAGCAACCAAAAAGACAAGGAATCATCGACATGCGTGTGCACGCCTGCTTGTATTTCATTCGACCAACAGGACATAGGTAAAGACAATAACATGATGTAGACCAAGTCCACCTCAATACTGGTTTTTCTATTTTAAACAAAGTCTAAAACCGCTCGATATCGAAATGATGAAGCGTCTTGGTTCGCGTGTGAACTTGATCCCGGTGATTGCCAAGGCCGATACATTGACTCCTAAGGATCTGGCTGAATTCAAGCGAAAGGTGGATAACCTTTTTTTTTTCTTTTTTTTTTCGTATATATGTTGTTTTATGTTTTCTCAAGTCCATTGACCGATGACGGGTTCTTCTTTAAAAGATCCTCGATGTGATCAAGGCACAAAATATCAACATGTACTCATGCCCTGTCGAAAGCGAAGATGAAGAGGTGACCGTGCGTAACCGCAGTATTGCCGCCTCAATGCCGTTTTCTATCATTGGATCGACCGAGGTTGTCCGTACACCGGATGGTCGAGAAGTAAGAGGTCGTGCTTACTCATGGGGTGTTGCCGAAGTTGAAAACGAGGCCCATTGCGATTTCAAGAAGATCCGCCATTTGCTTATCCGGACACACATGCTTGATCTCATTACTACTACGGAGGAGATCCATTACGAAAATTACCGCCAACAGCAAATGGCTGTGCGCAACTTTGGAGAACCTAAGTAAAGAATTCCGAAACGAAATACAGGAATATATACGTTAAACCTATTCTATAGGATCAAAAAGGTAGAAAACCCAGTGCACCGCGAAAAGGAAGATGCTCTACGTAAAACTTTTACTGAGCAAGTGAAACAAGAAGAAAACAGATTCCGTCAATGGGAACAACAGGTAAGAAAATATGACAGTGTCAAAATTTTAACGTCACTCTGCGTTACCCCGTCCTTACTCCGTTTTCGCTAGCTTATCTCGGAGCGGGATCGATTGAATAAGGACCTTGAAACTCAACACGCCCAAATCAAGGCACTTGAAGCAGAGCTTGAGACTTTGTATCAGCAGCGCGGAACTATCCGTAGATAACCGTGATTTCCTTCTTTGATACCAAATACTTATAATTAGGCTTATCTTAACGTTCAATGCATTTATCTTTTCTGGTGGCGTTGGTGATAGAATATAAAGGAAATGGCTATAAATCAAACACTGATCACAGGGATAAAGAAAATCAAGTTTTCCAGATGTGAAAGATAAGTAAACTACAAACAGTTAATGTGCGATGTCATATTTGTTTTTTCCATGGAGACTTTTAAGCGATGTTCTGCAAAGATCGATTGTTGTTCTGCATATAGCATGTTGCGTGGATCACTTTCCTACTGTAGCTAGACAAAGTTATACGATATTAAGATCGTTGGCATTTCTTTCTTGGTTCGGTGATCGCTGGGATTTATTTGCGCGCGTCATTAGTCTTCAGGCATTGGCATTAACTATCAGCATTTTTTTGGTATGATACAACTGATTTCCATTCCACCGGATCTAATCGCCGAGTTCTCGACGCGCGCGAGCTTTGGCCAATGAAAATGCTGAATGCATCTGTACACGCTCACTGTCTTTACTACTACTTCCCGTACTTGATCCATTACTAGTAGTTGCGTGTCCTAAGAAGAAAATTCTTATCAGAGAACCATTTGGATTAACACATACATTCCTAGATCTTACCGTATCGAGGACGGCGTGTCTTAAGCACGCTAGCCCGTGAAATGGTTTGTATAGCTGTAGACATGACGAATCAGTCAGTTTTTGCTTTGTCGTCTTCCGCCAAAAGAAAAAAAAAAGGAAGTCAACCCTACCTTGATTACGGTGTCTTTCATGTTCCGCTTGAACTGCCTTGAAATGCTGCAAAAGTTCATGGAACTTGATGGTCTCTTCCTTTTTAGATGCTGATGAACCTTCAGCCTTTGAAGCAGCTGGCCGCCTTGAAGAATCTAGAGATAAATTGGACATCCTAAATACACAGAAATGGTATGTTATTTTCATGCTTTTGTCAAGGCTAGTTGGTCTCCGTTCACATACCCTTTTGGTATCACATGAAGAAATCCAAGCGATGAAACGCTGCTAAGTCTGTTCCGTAATGTTGAAAATGCAGATGACTGAGGGAGAAGTAAGAGAATGCCATACAGACATTTAAACAAATATGGATATTTCTCAGGTTCCAACAATTGCAACCTTAAATCTAGCAAAAAGAGCATAAGTCATATTAGACAAGATCCTAGATGAGAGTTACATGTAAATGCAGGTGATTCCAGTAGTTGCACCAACTTGTCTATTTGTATTAGCATATTCACAGTCATTTCCAAGTCGGCACTGCTCCAGCAAAATCATTTAGTTGGCCCATACATACAATGTAGGTAAGAACTTACAAGACCTGTAACATATTGGCAGAATGTTCGTAGACCTGTGCGAGGAGACACAAAGAGAATGCGGCTACTGCATTATGGCACCATGATTTGTACAGTGTTATGAAGAGTTGTTGGTCGTCCTATAATGGTCAGGAAAACAAATTTTCATTTTAATAATTCAGTCGTTCTGGCAATTCTTTACCTTGTTATCTACGTTGCGTAGTCGTTTCCGGAGGCCTGCTAGTTCTGGTGATGTGATGAGAATGACATTCAAATTTTGGACCATAACGCTTGCGAATTCCAGATCCTTGTCTTTCTCAAGGATATCCGCAATCGTGCAGTATATCCGTTCAGGATCTAGATTCATGCATAACTGTCGAATAATCAAGCTGCCTCTAGTTTCGAGCAATCGGTCGGTGCTAAAAAGAGAAAGGAGATCGCTCATGAAGTTGCGGAAAAAATCAGGACTTGAGTGGCATGAAATCTGCGCCAGCAACTGTAGATCATGTCGGACAACCTATTTCGCGACCATTGAATCAATCGTAACATGATCTGATAAGCAATGTACCTCTTCGGACGGGTCTGAAAGAGTCTTCAATAAAACCGGGAATGTACCATCATCGGCAGTAAGTATCTACATGACAAGATGCTCAACATAACGCATGGACTGGCTCCAAAGGAAACACGTACTTTGTTTGGCACTTTTCTGTGTAGCATCAATAGCCATTTCAGACTAGCCACACGTGTCTCTTCGTGGTCGTTCAGGAACTGCAATCGCAAGGTTCCAACGGTCGCCTGGTAGTCAAAAGGCGTGTTGGAATCGCTTGTGATGATGGTGTGGCCAACATCAGAATATCGCGTACGGCGAACATGAGGTGTCGGTAGTGCGGCTGTGGAAGGATCACTTAGACTAGCCACTGGCTCCGGTCCGGATGGATGTGCTTCCAATACCAGCTTTTGCAATTTCTGATTCACCTCTATGGCACACGCACGAATAGCACTAACGGAATGTGCAAGGCTTGGCAGAATAGCAGCAATCAATTTAGGTGTAAACTGGATAATGATATTCTTCGCTATTGGGATGAATTCCCGAAGCCATTGCAAGGCGATGCGTTGGATTTCTTCCTCCGGAGAGGACAGGTGAGGAATTAGGATTTCGATGATCCGTGCGTGTTGTACAATGACACCTTGTCCTGTATCTTCGCTTGCAACCTTCTTTTGCTCTTCTTGGGCGGCTGCTTGCTTAATTTCTTGCAAGAAGTCTGCCAAAAGTACGCCGGTGGCAACGCGCACATCCTCACTCTTATCACTCAAAAACTGGATAAGGCCATCCAGAAATTCTGACAGATACGACAACAGCTCTAGCTCAGGAATAGAATCCAGTACAGCAATCCATGCTACAAGATACTGTCTAGTGAAAGAATTCATTGTGCCGATGCGTTTTTTCAAGAGTGGTATAAATCGTGGCAAAGAAAAGGCCTTGTTGGAGGGTGAAGCATTTGGTGCATAAACGGCAGGCTCGTTGTTATGAGGGCTTTGGGATGGCTGATACTGGGAGACATATGTTGCCGATAATTCACACACAATATCTTTGATGAGTCGATCCAAGAGCTCTGCGCCATTTTTAACGGAAGTTTCTGGATCAACTGCAAGCTTCACATCTTGTGAGCTTATTTTGGAAAGTAACTTACAACTTATTTTTTTATATTTACCTTGCATAATGCGTCAAAGACATCGTTGAAGAATCGCAAAATTTCGCCTTTGGCCACCTTGCAGACATTATAGCCGGACTCCAAGGCATAATATCTTACACGGGAATCTTGATCGCTGAAACAGGACAATATCGGAGGTACAATAACATCGAGGTAGGCGGCTACAGCCTTGTAGACCGAAAAAACAAGACTTAATAAGCATGCAAGCAAAACGGCTTCTGGGAAATGAAGTATTACCGGACTGCCGAGAGCAATGGCGCTGGCTGCGAGACCTATAAGGCCTCCATTACGAGCATTGGAATTGGCTGAATGCACAAAGTCAAGTACGAGAGTGTCGATTATTTTCTTGACTCGTTCAGGTGCATTGTCATTCTCACGAACAAGTCTGTGCATGGTTTATACATATATATATTAAGGTCATTCCGGGTACTATTGTATGTACCTCTCTATCTCCAGAGCTGCTTGTTTTCTACGGTCATAGATCTTATCTGTCAAAGCCCTGATCAAAGGCGCGGGAAACAAAGAAGCCTCCATTCGTTTCGAAATAGGCCAACGTCGGAGAAAGATAAACTTAACTAGTTTTTTTTCTTTCTTTTCCTTCTTTGAACACTCATGCAATCTTCTCTCGATTGGATCGCCGCGCCTATTTAACCAACCCAAGCACAACAATGAACAGGCTTTTGGGAATAAAACGCGATGTTCTAATGAATTGGCAGACAGTGTATGTTTGTCCAAGGTATTGTTGGCCTAATACATATATGAAGACTAGCAAGATAAAGCTTCTCTTTTTATTGACTGTTGCTACATCTAAGTTTCTTCGCTTGATTCCATCCTCCCGATAAAATAATTATCTGCTGCTTCATTGTTTGGTTGAGTCTTAACGCAAGGTATTCAGGCACCTCTACAATGACGTATGATATCACTGTTGATTGCACCATTCATTGTCAAAAGCACACGACTGCAGCAACAAAAGTCTGATGGGTACAGAGACACTTAGATACTATCATCGTGTTAGTGGGATACGTGCAGTTAACCCTTTCCTATATCTTCAGACCTGAATAAACCCATCTGCTCAATGAAAGCAGAACGAGCCGCTCTTCAGTTTGCTATTGGTTGGACTCGTCTTCTGGTTAAACGCAAAGCCAACCCATTCCGGTGAAGGCATCATGTGGTTTCGGCGTTTTAACTTGAGTCGTTACGTTAAAAATGCAGCTTCACAACTGACCATGGCCGCGTTATTCTTCTCTTCTTCTTTTTCTCCAACCATGTTTTCCAAGTCTTTTACTCGTATCGCCTCTACCTCGGCCCGTCGTTTCAAGTCGACCAAGGGAGGCAGTGAAGGTGCTACTGCCGCATCGAAAGGCGCCTTCGCTGACAAGGAAAGGGCTGTAGAAGGGCAATGGGCTCACTTAAAAGTAAGTATATTCCCATATCAAGGCTAGGAAGTGTCTCATTTAGGTACCTCTTTCTTTTGCTTTTGCTTTAGGATGCCGAAAAGATTAAGCTCTTACGAGAACAACTGGCAAAGCATGAAAAGACTACTGAGCAGTTGAAGAAGACCGTTGAGGACCTCTCCAAGTCAATTGGCAAAAAATAGAGGGTTGTAAAGATTCAATAATAGAAAGCCATTAATGTTTGGTGTTGTTTTTGACTATTACTTTTGAAGAACTAGGGGTAAGCCATGTGAGAGTGTTGCGAATACTTTGCGTACACGGCTATGCGTTACGCGTCGGCAATTTTAATCCGACATGGTGTTGGGGTTGTGCACAGTAGCGAAGGTGAACATCTTCTAAACACACTGCAACTGGTCACGTTCAAACGTCCATGTGTGGAATAAGGCGTGTTAAGCCCAGATGGCATGCAAGTAAGATAATCAAAGTCTAACTTAGCAAAGCAACTTGTTGTCACCCACTTCCTCACTTTAAGAGACACTCGTACACCCATACAACGTTACCTAAGATGGCCTATCGTGCTTTCTTTATTCATAGAAATCGTCATGGTTACGTTCTTCATTCTATGCTGAATGCCCTTCTATTTTTCAGTTGCTTTCACTACTGTGCGTACATTGTTCGCGCTAACTAGCAGCTGTGTGCATGAGATCTATCACTAAGTTGTATCCTACTTGTCCTCTTTTTAAATGCGCATTAGCTTTGCGGAGGCTGAACAGAAGGAATATTGGTCGTGCACAAAAGATCTATTGAAACCAAGAGGAGCAAAAACAGAGGACAATGAGACTAACCCATGTCCTGTTACTCCCTGCCTCTTCCGAGCAATGCCAGTTCCAACGAGTTGCTCAAGTGATAGTTTCCAGAGCAGTGTGTATCGCATAACCCTATTGAATTGAACCTGATACAAACTAGTTATGTGGTGAGCAGTTTCAACAAACTACTTTAGCCTGTTCGCTTCCTGAGTCGGTCTGCATTTCCTATGCATCTGACAGGCATTTATTGCAAAGCAGACTTACCTCGGCGAATCATGCAATTGTTATTGTAGAATTGCTTTAGAATTATGCTAGGCAATCATCAGGCTTTCAGACCAAGCATTTACATGGGTTGGTTCCTGAACCTTCATACACTTTGGAACAAACTCGCAACCCCACAGAATCACCGAAACAATCGTTCTCTTCACATATTCCACCCATTGCTACAACGTATTTTTCTCCTCTAAACAGCCGGAGACAGTACAGCAAGTATTTCATGCTGAAAGAAAAAAGGAGGTGCATGGATCCTGTCATTCTGTTCCTTTTTATTGTTGTCATTTTTATGCAGTTTGTTTGACTTAAACCTTGAAGCCACGGCTGGCGCGCTTACCACGAGCACGCTCGAACTTACGACCCTTGCTGCGGACATAGGGCTTCTTGTTCTTGTGAGGACCCATGCCAAAGTGCTTGACGGCCTCACGGGAGTTCTTGGCACCACGGATCAAGATGGTGTTGGCACCAGTGGGAGCACGAAGAGCCAATTGATCGAGGGTCAAGACTTCACCACCAGCCTTCAAGATGCGGGCCTTAGCGGTCTTGGTGAAACGAAGAGCAGCCACGGAAAGCTTAGGAACCTCGAGAAGACGCGAATCATCGGTCACGGTACCAACAACAACGATGGTCTTGCCTTCCTTAGCATTCTGAGCAAGGCGGGAGATGGTAACGGGAGGGCGGTTGATGCGGGACATAAACAAACGCTTCAAGACGACCTTGTTGAAGTTGGCATCGGTACGACGGGCAAGGAAGCGGTAAAGCTGTCAGACACAAAGGTTAAGCAACCAAAAACCCGAAATTATTTCCATTGCATATTATTCTATATATACCTTGACCAACAAAGCCAAGTAGACATTGTCCGACTTGGGAGCAGTGCGGTTGGAGTTCTTCACGTGGTGGTTCTTAAGGTCGATGCCCTAAGGAAAATAGGCAAGAAAATAGATAAGAACCGTATGTTAGAACTGGCGAATCGATGACAACGGAATTCCTTTTCTCCAATTTCGTGATTGATGTCGTTTCTCTTTTTGGCTGATGCTTCCATGCCCAGCTTGAACTCCCCCTCCCACCGGCAAACAAGCTCTTATTCTCTTTGCATCCAAAACTCTACTATCAAAATAGACATCCATCCGCTCGTTCCGTTCGCAATCCATCCCCTTTCCCTTATAAGCAAGCGCACGCTTACCATTGTCGAACTGCGGGAAAAAAAAGAGAGCGAACACAAATACCCAACTTGAAGATCCAAAATGCAGTGCTGGCTGAGAAGCTGCATGGTCCGGTCCGAAATTTAATCAACCGGACTTCCTCCGGGCGGCTTTACAATTTCCGCTTCGAAATTAGCATGAGAAACTTTTCAATTTCAAAAAGACGGGGGAAGATATAGATTAGCCCCCGCACTATAACAGTATTGATGAACCATTGAGATCTTAAGAAATATTATCCTTCATGTCTGCAGCACTAGCAAAAAAAAAAAAAAGATCTGTACAGAATTGAAGTTGTGTAATCCATTTGTTTTATGCTTTTTCTTTTAAAATAGATTTCATCACAAAATGTGGATAGGTGGATTGGACATTTAAAAAAAAGCTCGATTACGAGGTCATGTAGGTGTTGATGTCAATATCCTCTGGCAATGGAGTGACGTTCACTTCGAACCGGCTTTGCACGTCATTCAATGTTGCTGTATCTTTCTCATCGGACACGAAGGTGATACCGAGACCCTTGGTACCGAAACGGCCAGCACGACCAACGCGGTGGAGGTAAGTATCTGCACTGTCAGGCATATCATAGTTCACGACGATGTTGACACGTTCAATATCAATGCCTCTGCCAAAGATATCAGTAGCAACCATGATACGCTTTTCGTAGTCCTTGAATGATTTATATCGCTTGATACGTTCATCCTGGCTCATCTGAGAATGAATGCAAATAGCGGGGAAGTTACAGTCTGTCAGGATACGAGTCAACTCGTTGGCACGAGGAACTGATTTGACGAAGATGCAAACTTGGTTGAACTCAAGCGTATCCAACAGTTCGTTCAATTTGCGGTTCTTTTCACGTTCGTCCATCTTGATATAGAATTGCTGCAAACCGTGAAGTGTCAATTTTGCCTCGTCGTCGACGTAAATTTCAAGCGGGTTCTGCATGAACTTTTTGCACACAGGTCGCATATCTTTTGCTAATGTGGCAGAAAACATCATCACCTGCTTGTGGTGTGGGGTGGAGCGGAAAATGTCTTGAACGTCTCTGCGCATATCTATAGGATTGGTTAGCCAAAGTTGAAAAGACGAACCAAACTGGCTACTAACCCAGTTGATCAAGCATTTTGTCGCACTCGTCCAATACGAAGTGCTTGACATTGTTCAACTTGAGATACTTGTCACGAATCAAAGCCAGTACGCGTCCAGGAGTACCGACCAAGATGTGTGGGCATTTGCTCTTGTCTTTTAAGATCTCAACATCCTTTGCCATAGGAACACCACCGTAGAAAACTTCTGTACGGATATCAGGAAGATACTTGCTGAAACGAGCATATTCGTTCTTAATTTGGAAAGCAAGTTCACGGGTGTGACATAATACGACAACAGAGACTTCGCCGTTGACAGGCTCGATCTGCTGCAAACTGGCAAGGACAAATACTGCGGTCTTACCCATACCAGACTTTGCCTGGCAGATAACGTCCATACCAAGAATTGATTGAGGGATACATTCCTGTTGGACTACACATAGCATTATGTGAGTGGACATCAAGAAGGTCAATCAGACTTACCTTCAGAAGGATGTTCGAAACCGCAGTCCACAATGCTTCTCAAAAGCTCAGCCTTGAGCAAGAAGTCACGGAAACCGGTAGAGTGGATACCGACGTAGGAACCTTTCTTGTCTTTCTTATCATCTGTTTCAGCGGCACCATTTGCCTTGTCAGTTTCTTTTGGGGCAGATGCTCCCTGCTGAAGGGTTTGCTCGTCTTCTTCTTCGTAGTCGATGAGATCGTCAGCGTGGTCAGCGGCGGACATTTTGATAATGGAAATAGACTGAGAAAAAGCCGCAGAGAGAGCAATTTAGTAATCTTCGGTTTTGGGTGGGTTCAGAAAACATTCCGCTTTGCTTCAAATGAAGAGTGGATGCTTGGGATAAAGACGTTTTGCTTTTCCCCTAGACCGGGCTCGTCCCCTCTCTATCTCCTCTGTTAACTTAGAGTTGCTACTCCAAGCGTTGGTCGTCGTCTACTTCAGTAGTGTCGGCTGATACTTAAAACGAGTAGAAGAAAGCAAAGCAAAGCAAAGCAACTGGATAACCAGTAACTATAACATAAGAGAAGAAAAAAAGAAGAACAGGGATGAAGAAAAAAAGGAGGAAAACAATGGCGAGTGGATCATCCACCAAGCGAAACGAAAGATAGCGACGAGAGAAGCAGAACAGATGAGCAATGACATCTACCACTTCATCATCTGAGCATGTTGCTGCGACACCTGTCAGAAACCAAGAAAATAACGGTGTCCAACTAGGCCATCGTCGGACATAAGGAGCTCGGAAGCAAACGAATGCCTTGACCTTTCATCAAACATCGCCACAAACACCAGAATCAATTGGGGAAATGTACACATTAACCAAGGAAATTGGATCATCGTAATGTTTGGTCAAAATTGGTTCGATGATGCACCGTTCGGATATCACCATGTTGAACTTGAATGATAGGATGGGGAGCAGGATCGAGATGGAGAGGATGGAGCACGGTAAAGGAGCACAAAGACGCCGCATACCCAGTATCCGCAAGCGGCGACATACCTAGGTGGATGGGTGGTTGTTGTATATACAGAAAAAAAGGGATGGATTGATACGCTTCCCCAGGTGATGGATGTTGTATCAATTTACGATACAAAAGGGAAAAGAAGGATACACATCCAATCCAGACCAGCCTCTTATCTCTGATGACGCAATCATGCATACCATTGGGTAAACTTTCGAACTCCACTCCCTAATCTTTCGTCTGAAGTTCATTAAAAGTCTAATTACTGAATCCCTTCAAAAACAGCCCAGGGCGTGACGGACTGCCTTAAGAACGACAGTAGTCCGGTGTCTACGCCACTTTCTTTTTGTACGACGTTTCCTTGTTTTGGTATTGAATTATGCATTAACCGGTCATGAGCTCCTTGCTACATGGCATCGATCAATTTTGGTGCTATTACCGAAACGAGGTGACCGCTCGTCTCTGAGGACTCACGACCAATATTTCTTATGTGCGTGGATATGGAACTTTTCATGCGGCTATTGGCAACAAGATTTGGTGCTATGCTCCTAAACACATTGACCCCCATCAAACAGGTTTCATAGCGAACCAATTTAATGCAAATAATGGCCTTGCAGCTAGGCCTACTTCTCGATCAACAAAAAGCCTACGATGCAGTGCGTCCAGTCTATCTCAGTGCATCTCTTTGCTTCTTTGGATTTCCAGAATCCTTGGTAAGATGCTAGTCAACACTTTTCTTCTGCAACTCTCTTTGAATAAATAAATATCAACTGTTTCCTGTCTTTTCCATGCCTCCAAGGCCTTGGTGTACAAAAAGGGGATACTCTCTCATCATTATCCTTCAATATATCCCTAGAATATCTCTTATGTGCTATCCATAGGTTGTCACTGCTACCAGGCTTTCCTCCATTCCTCGTTGCCTTGAAAAATAAAGTAACAATTGACTTTTCAATTGTCTGGCGACGGATAACAGCGTCCATCCTATACTTTACGGATATTAAGCACAAAGTTATTTGGCACCATTAAATGACATTTTATTGTTGGACTTTGTCCCTTTCTGTAGCTTTTGATGCCTTCAAAGACTTGTCATATTTCAACACTTGCTAATCGTAGAAATGATTGCTGAACTAAATAGAAAACCATCTTCCAATTACAGCCGTACCTTCGAGAAAAGGCTTTTCGTCCAAAGGCTGCTTGGAGACATGAGATTACAGGTTTAACAGTATATGGTAGAGAAAAAAAGTATCGTGAACCAACTGTTATTGCAACGAATGAATTTTGAAAAGTACGAAACAGGAACATCACATGGTGACCCGAAGCGAAGAGTTGTCTGAAGCTATTAATATGTTATAAAAATGAGCTGCATAATTTCCTGGCATTCTCTTCATCATGGAAAACAAACGTCAAATACCCCAATCCAGGACACGTTCAAAATAAAGATACGGAAAGCAAGAGTTAGCGACCCATGCAAGTAAGTACCAGTTGCTGGTCGCTGTGATAAATAGAACCCTATCCAGCGGCGACAAACGTGCAATTAACTCGTATACTTTGCTTTTCAGTGTTCGCATGGCAAATTGTTGGCTAATTACTAGCATTGAAAGATGGAGTTAATTTTTTAATAAGGAACGGGATCAATTGAATAAATAGGTCTAAATGTTCTCTGGCATAGGCATGGTGGGATCTTCCGGAACAGATTTCCACAAGCCTTCTAGATCATATTTTGCACGAACCTCTGGAGTGAACAAGTGCACAATAAACTGTCCGAGATCAATCAACAACCATCCTGAATCACTATCACGCCCTTCGATATGAGGGCCTTGTAGAGAAGCCAAACGATCAGGATGGGATTGAATTGTTTTTCGCACCTATTAGTAAAAAAAAAAAAGGGAAAAGGACGAGTGTCCACCATGTTACTCAGCGTGTTCATGTTCATATAGGCTGATGCTGCAACCGCTGAGACACTTTACCACTTGACTAAGATGATCTGCCACACTAGTCAGGAACTTGTCGCTCTTGCGAGTCTCGGCGATAATCATATAATCGGTCCAATCACATTTTTCTCGCAAGTCCAAGATCTCCACTTTTTCCATCTTGCTTTCTATCAACAGATCTTTGATTTTCTCGGCCGTCAACTGGCCGGATTCCATCAATTCTCGTGAGACTTCCTGCATAGCCCACCGTCCTTCCAAATGCTCGCCTAATGCCCGTCGCTGCCACAGAGGAATAAAGTCTGTGTCGGACGGCGAGGTATTCTCGTAGTCGGCATCAACGAACCATTCCGTATCTACTTGACTTTCTTCCTGTTCATCTTCCGGATATAATTCAGGGTACTCGCTACGGTCGATTTCCTCTAATTCGTCTTCGCCTTCTTCCTCCTCCCGCTTGCCATTCTGGGAGGCTGTATTGGAAGGTGGTGTAGATCTGTCGAAGCGGGTAAAGGTCTGACTAAAATAACGCGTTGGTAACGGCTGCAAGGAAGGTAGTATTCTTTGCCGAGAATTGCGAGCAGTCAGTGTGCTAGGACGTAAAGACGCTGTTAATCGAGACAATGCAACACGGTACATGTCTATTTCGGGTTATGAGCGCAGTATGTTGTCCTGCATCGGCGAACTGCAAGCCCATCAAAATCAGTGGCTTGCGCAGTCAAGTGATGGGCCCCGTTATCCACATTGGGTTTTTTAAAGAGAACTAAGAACACCAGTGTTAGAATTCACCAAGACCAACACACCTTCACTTAACGTGCTAATACAAAGGTCTTGGGGCGTACGCATTATACCGTGTCAAAAGATTCTATACTACAAAAGATTCGTTAATTTTCCAGGATGTTTGACCATAATTGACTTAAAAAATACATTGTTATGACGCTGACTACTTTATTTGACTACTTGGCGTCCTTTCAGTACTATTTAATCGTGTGTTACCGGAGTTGCCCAGCCATCTATGGAGGCATACAAACAGCGGCTTAACTTTTCCTCTCACGCCTCGTTTAATGAGTTTATCCTACTAAACTTCCACCTACAATTTCATACCACCGCTGAACATCGAAGAGAATATAGAATAACATTCGATGTTAAGCCTTAAATCATGAGAAAAAAGAGAGTTACTAATACTGTCTGCTGATACATAGTTAAGGCAGGGAGGGATAGGTTACACACAGTAGAAGAGAGGGAAGAGCTGTTGAATATATGGAAAGACAAGCTTAGTCTAGGATGGATCCGTAATATTGCTCGGCTAACTTTTTCAGACTAATCGGATGGTATCCGACGTTACCATGTTCAGCACATGCAACAAAGTGGTATAGCGTTGAATAAAGTAGAAGAGGATGACGAAGGGTCATCTTAATGTCAGACGTACCGATTATCCTTTGGCCAAATGGAGGTGCTGAGCAACACAAGGCTTGCAATATCGTCATGATTGCAACCTTGATTTTCCTGGGTATTACTTACACAAGCACCGCATAACGGGCCGAAGGAGCAATTTCTTTCATCGGAACGCTTTTTTGATGATAATGTCACCCAAGCAATTATTGTACTATTTTTTGCAGATAACCAATTTCTAACGGATCAAAAGAAAAACAAGAGTTACCACGGTAGGAAACGGAAAAAAGATCGAAAGACAAAAAAAGAATGGATATTTAAACTAGTGAGCACCGAACTCTGTCTCTTATGATTGGCAAACTAGAAGGTGGGAAAATTACTTGGCTGAAGGTGTTGCGATCTTTTGTTTTCAACATACTAAGTGGTACAATCCAACATGAGTTAAAAGGCTGAGGTCTTGATGTTTTATGGTTCGATAGGGTCTTTGATCTGCTTACACGTGTTTCGTCATTTCTTCCTGTTTCTCCATCTCTCTTTCTCTCTTTCTCTCTATATAAATTGGTTAGGCCTTGTCATCACCCGTTCCCAATTCTTTATTTTTATCGTCAGACATTCTAATGGAAACGTCGATAACTGGAAGCCCTAAAACCTTTTTTTTTTCTTTGGGGGAAATAAAGTGAGCCAATCGTTATCGACATGGCTCATGGGTTTAATGTCCTTTTATCTTATCCAGTCGGCAGGTTAAATGAAGATCGATCAACCCGAGTTGCCTTGTCCAGAGAAGGTAAACCGAGATCAGTTTTTAAAACCGATCTGGATCTCTTGTGTTCCCACGCTTGTCACAGACATGATTCATTTGGGCGGGGATACATACCATAGTGCAAAGCCTAGGGCAAGGGGGTTTAGAGAGAGAGAGAGAGAGAGAGAGAGTGTGTGTGTGTGTGTGTATGTGTGTGTATAGAGGATAACAAGGTCTTGCGCTTAACAAATAGGGCAAGTTGTCCCACATCGCACCGTTCGTTCGATAGTTTCTATAAATCTTCATTTTGCATCCGTCTTCTTCCCGTATTAAGGTTAAGTTTTCCCTATCGAAAGTTTCAGATCTGTTCCTTTTCTTTTGATTTCCTGTTTCGGTTTCTTTTCTTGATAACCCCAGGCTGAGACCTACGGTGTGTATACGTGTTATGTTGATTCCCGAGGGAAATCGTTATTTGAGGAAAAAGAAAAAAAATTTCCCTTTCTGATTCGTCCCAACAGTTAGTTGAAATACCCTATTGATCTAAACCAATCAGTATGGGTTGGAGAATAGAGTTCCCCATCTGTTTCACACACGCACACACGAACACATCTACAAAAATATAAGGGAAGCTGCTTATTCTCTGGATGCCAAAAAGTTAGTGTTAGCCCATTTTGAACTACAAACACTTGGGTTCACAAGACTGAACCCTGTTTATCTTTTTGATGGAGATCTGATGATGTACACAAGGCATCCATCCAGAAATTAGAAAATGTGGCTTCTTATTTTTCCTTTTGGTGTAAAAGGGTACGACGCTTGTGGATCGGGGGTGTGTGAAAAAAAAGAACCAAAGACCAAAATGATCATGTGAACAGTGCGAATCGCTTCCCCTTCCTAATTTGGCACTTTATCGGAAATCTATGCCTGTGTCTTTGAACCATAAAAAAGGCTATATAAGTATTAAACTGAGATCTTTCTACGAAACCGGGAAGATCCCTTTTTCTCTTTTCTTCTTTCTCTGTCTCTTTTCCCTTGTCAATTATTCCTCTCTTCTCGCCTTTGAACTTCTAATCGTTCGTGATGGCGATACACTCTGAAAAAACAGAAGCAGATCTTACAGACGCTTCTTCTCATCAAAAATTCGAGGCACAAGCAGTCGAGCATGCAAAAGCATATCACTCAGATGCAGCCTCAGCAAGTTCGTTGGAAAGTCAACATGCTCCACAACAGTTAAAACGATCATTGAAAGCACGTCATTTAGCCGTAAGTCCCCTATCTCTCCAACCAAAAGAAGATGAAACATCCTAAATCACACGCCTTTTGCAGATGATATCCCTTGGTGGTGTCATTGGTCAAGGTCTTTTCTTATCTGCAGGCAGTAATCTGGCCAAGGCGGGTACGTGTATTCCTAAATAAATAAGGATGCCCCTATTGATGGACAAATTTGCATACTGCCATTAGGTCCGGCTGGTGCACTGATTGCTTATGGTATCATTGGTTTTATCGTATTCTGGGTTACCTTCTCATTGGGAGAGATGGCAACCTATATTCCGGTAATAGATAGCAATCATAACAAGCTCACTATAGAAAAAAGAATCAGTAGATGCTAAAACTCTCCATCTCGGTTTTAGGTATCAGGCTCATTTACAGTATTTTGCCGTCGTTTCGTGGACGACTCATTTGGTGCAACCATTGGTTATAATTATTGGTTAGTCTTGCATCTTATCATCTTGCTTGTATTCCCATTACTTATCTTAAACAAATCTTTTGCATGGGTTCCTTAGGGCATGTTGGGCTATCATTGTCGCAAGTGAATTGACAGGTTAGAATACTAGTGCAAAGAAAAAGTTACGTTATCAACTCATCCAGAATTCATGTTACCTTACAGCTCTCCCTTTGGTCATGCAATTTTGGGTCACTGTTGTACCAGATTGGGCATGTAAGTAAAATCAACCCCTTCCTGGTAAATAACGGTATATCTCAACCTTTCCTTTTTCAAGGGTCTGGTATCTGGCTTCTCATCATCTTCGTATTGAATATGTTCGGAGCTCGCAGTTATGGTGAAGCGGAATACTGGTTCAGTCTCGTAAGTTCATACAGGACTGGAGAATTATTAAACTAGGGTTCTTATGTTCATCTTTCCCCTGAACAGATCAAAATTTTGGCTGTCCTAATCTTCATCATCGTCGGATGTCTCACTTCTGGCGGCGTAGTTGGGTAAATTCTAGAGAACCTGTTTTTCTCAAGTAAAGAGAGACTAACGTTTATCTGTTTGTTTGTTTCTGTTCTTATTATAGTGGCGTTGTTTACGGCTTCAAATACTGGTCGGAACCTGGAGCATTTGCCAATGGTGCTCTTGGTGTGCTCAATGCATTTGTTTTGGCCTCTTTCAGTATGCAAGGTACAGAAATCGTCGGTATCACTGCTGGTGAATGTGGAAACCCGAGAAAGGTAGGACATTGCAGCAAAAGACACAGACTTTTCTGTATTCCTTGATTCTCTTATGGTGGCAGCAACTTACACATATATTTCTCTTAGCAAGTGCCTCGAGCTATCAAGAATGTGTTTTGGCGTATCATTATATTCTATCTTGGATCAAGTAAGAAAAAGAAATCTATTCCTTCTTCATATCTTTTTATCATTTGACTAAACTCTCGCATTATCATAGTTTTCGTTATGGGCATGGTGGTTCCATCCGATGACCCCCGTAATCTCAGCGAAGGAAGCAAAACCGTTACTGTATCTCCTTTTACCATCGTCTTTGAGAAAGCCCAACTGCAGAGCGTTTCGCATATTATGAACGCTGTCATCTTGATCACTGTAAGTGGAAAGCGCAACAAGCACTGATGCAGCGAAAAGAATGACCATGATCGCAATATGTAGGTATTATCTTGTGCCAATAGTGGTCTCTATGTCGCCAGTCGTATGCTGTGTGCTCTAGCAAAAGAAGGAATTGCTTATCATAAACTTGGTAAGAATCAGAACAAGAATGCACGACTGATGGAAGCATTATGACTCACGTTATAATAATTTACATCCGTAGGTTATATTTCTAAGCGCGGAGTACCCGTTTACGCTCTTATTGCCACGTCTCTTGTCAGCTTGATTACATTTGCCACCTCTTTTATTCCTGGCAAAAGCTTATTCTTGGTTCTTACGGACCTTTCAGGAGTGGCTGGGTTTGTTACTTGGGGTGGCATTAGTTGCGCCCACTACAGATTCCGCAAGGCATTCATACGACAAGGACATTCGCTGAAAGAGCTCCCTATTGTTGCTCCACTCTATCCATTTGGTGATATTTTTGGCATGGTTGCATGTCTTGCCATCTCCTTACTCTCTGGTTATTCCTACTTTGTTCCAGCCAATCCCGTTCATCTGATCGGTACGGTGAAGAGAAATCCTTTTCTTTTCGTATCTGGCTCCCTCGCTTATTTCCTTTTCCTTTTCCAATAGGTAGTTACGCCGGACTTATTCTGTGCGTGATTGGATTCATTGTTACCAAACTGTGGACAAAGTCAAAGATGATTCCTATTGAAGAAATTGACGTCGACACCGGCCGGTCCGATCTTCAGTTTACTGACGACGAAGAAATCATCATTGAGGGACCTTGGTATAGGCGCCTCTTTAAAAAGCTAGTTATCATTTTCACTTAAATCCTAATCTACTCTGTAATATATATTATACATGTTTAAAACACTGTTTCTGTAAGCTTAAAAAGACGAATTTTTATATTGAAGGATAAACAGAGGTCATAGCTTGAATAAAATATAGGGTCTTGAACGGTTTATCTTCAAAAATAATCTGCACTGATTCATAATATATCTATTACGCTGCTCGAATGAAGTTTTGCCTTCAGTGAGGAACCGAGCTGTTCTAACTAAATATTGTCTTCTGCCATCATTCGCTTAATAACGATGCATACATGTTTCCTTTTTAGTGCAGGCTGACGCTTTCCATGTATGCAAGATCCGCTTAAAGGAGGGCAAAACACTGTTCAATTTATAGCGTGGATAACCACTCCTTCATATCATGAATTCTTTTTCTGGCATTTCAGCCTTCACATAGTATACTATTGTACTGTTACTATGATTGGGATATCCCTTATAGATATGAGGAAGCTAATTAGATAGTCTTCTGGAACCAAGGCATCTTTCCTGCTTGTTCCGTGAGGAAAACCTAAACGAAGATAGAGAGCGACAAAATCTCTTCATGTCAATGTCATCTGGATATAAACGTCGTCAACAACAAAATAAAAGCGGTTTCCCACAAATTTGCTATATATCGCTATGGTAGTCATGACGTAAACATGCGGCAATGCATCAGAATCACGTTGGCTTCTCATTTTCAAGTGGGCAAAAGGAAGACGGCCGAAATTTATCACAAGGTATAATATGGGATGCGGCCCACATTAACTTGTGGCGCTTTTTTTAGGGAAAGGTGCAAAGCGGGAAAAGTTGTACTTTCGCACGTGTTCCATGATGATGTCGGTTTTGCTCAGCCGCGGTCCAGAGAACGTTATACAGAAAGGTGGTGATCGGGCAGATGACGAAGGGAATCCGTCAAAGCAATGGAAGGTATCCAGCATGGGGAAAAGAGCTTATGGTGTTAAGGTCTAGGTACTGATTGTCCCAAATGTTTGGTTTGATATTTGTTAGTAAACACTAGAGATCACTCCCTTCAACGCCCTCTTTGTGCATGCGAATGTGGGGTTGTCTGTGGCTTAATGTATTTTGGGTGGCCAAGATATTTGAAACGCCGATGGGAACATGGGAACCACTATACTTACTTTCAGTGACGGATGTTCTTTCAGAAATAGTTTAAACGGGTGTACAAACAAACATAGAGTATAAGACTGTAATCCAAAGACAATGATGCATGAAAAACTAGTTTGGCTAAAAAGAGAAAAGGACAACCGCAGATTGATGTCCAATGTAGTCATACACATGCACCATGTATGTTTTGCAGTAAGAGATTTGCACGCGGCAGAGGTTGTGAGAACAAAGAGAAAAAGAGAAAGGAGGAGTACTTTGTATATGGAGAGTTTAGTTTTGCAGGATTTGTGGTCAGGTAAGTAGCACAAATAGTTGGTCAAAGTGTTCATTTGATTGTTACATTTTGATTGTTTTTAGATTCACGATATAACTCAACTATACCTACCTTGGTTTTCGTATAGGAAGCCTCGTAAAAGGGAGTATAGTATATTAGTGAGGTGGGGACAGGTTATAACGGAACGGGATCAAATCTTAACCAAATTCCCATTTTATGCCGAACAATGTCCGTTCAATTCTCCAGACAATAAGATGACATAACTTCAAGACATCACTTGTCAAAAGGATAATGTTCGAACGTATATATATACAAACTTTATTTTTGAAATCACAGCCTTGAGCTTACTAGTTAAAGCTCGTTTCTATTTTATGTATTGTATTAGATGACCTTGCCATTTTGGCAACAAAAGGGGTTGGAAAAGAACATGCAAGTTTCCATTTGGCAACGTGTACCACCACGTGGAACCAATGTCGTGCATCTGTTTCTTTCTAAATCGGATAGGCCATGGAAACCGCACTAAACTAAATATATAATCCGTATCCTAGCAAAACAAAAAAAAAAGCGCCCTTCGCAAACTCTATAAAATCTGTGTCATAATTCTGTATTTCCTCTTGTCTTTTTTACTTTATCTCCTATCCTTTTGTTATATCCTTTCTTTCCTGTCAAATACATTCCTCATCATCCTCATCAACCATCATCATGTCCGACTTTGAATCCTTTGCCTGCCCTTACGAATACTCTATCCAAGATGGCGACAACGTTCTGGAATCGGCAGTTCACTATCTTTCCGCTGCTTGTATTGCTGAATGGCTCCAACGAAGTCCAAGTGCTAAGGCCATCCTGACCCTTGATGGCGATACTATTAACTTGCCTGTTTACGCCCTTCGACGACGAAATGCCGTGGTGGCCGAACTGCCCGATGCTCCTATCCTGGCATAATCTCTCCGCACTCATAGCGCACAGAACGGATGGTTTTTGCATACAAGCACACAAAACAATACCCTCTTCACAGAACGCCCCCTTCGTATTTCCACATGTACATTTCCCAAATATCTTTCTCTCCCTAAACTTCCTCTTCTCTCGAAAAATGTAAACTCTTCAATAGAACCGAGAGACAATCATAAATTTCGCTTTTCTCTTAGACATACATCATCAATGTTTTTTTGGCAATAAAAATATTTCCGCATCATCTTTCATCTTATTCTTTTCCCATTCACGCGCCGCACTGATTGGCCTTCTTTTTTTTTCTATCGCTGACGTGATGTTGCACGTATTTTTGCAAACGGAACGAGAAGAAAAGGAACCAAACTCACTTGATTTTTTTTTCTCCTCTTTTCTCTTTTCCTTCTTTTTCATCGTCTGATCCGAAGAACGAAAAAAAAAGTAATATGTTAAAAGAATTTCATTCTGATCCGATTATTTGTGGTATCCAAAAGAAGACGTGAATAGCGAGCTTATAGCTTTCTTGGTCTCGATTGTATGCTGGAGTTTTTTTTAAACCTCAGCATCAAAGTCGTACCAAAAACCAAGGTTGAAATACCCATGAAGATTTCTTGCTCAGTGTCCATCTTTACATCGAGACAAGTCTTCACAGTCCCATGTGGTACAGGAAGATCAATAACATTATTTCATAAAGTTGATTGGAACGCGTATCTCTTTATGCAATCTTCACGAGGAACAAAGCGGATATCCTCGCGAAAGAAGCCGACGGTGCCACCGAAATTTTTTTTAGTTAGTAATGCTCTCTTGTTCCGAATGACAGTGACACTCAAATCGGCGGGGTTAAGACCAGACAAACCCATTCTTCCTTAGAGAAGATCCAAGTTGCCGATCGCTGCTATACTAGTCTGCGAGCATAGCAACCTGCTCATGTATCTCATTAAATAGTCCTCGTGTTACTATACATTTGAAGTTGGTGCTAAACACTTTTAGCCACTGTACAAAAAGTCTCTTACTGCTTATCAAGCAACTCCAAACGGCATTAAGATTTCCATGGTTCATCCGCCACGGGTCTATTGTTCTTTTCTCTTTTTTTTTTTTTTAAAAAAAAAAACTGCATCCGTATCGGTTACAAAAAGCTTCTGCTTAGAATGCTTTTCAGCAGGCAGTAGTTGGCTTGCACAAAAAAAGCTGTTTCACCAGATGAACAACTCGTGTTTCTTTGTGTGACCAATGCGAAAGGTTGCTGTTCTCTCCAGCTGAACAGATTGAACGGGAACCCACTTAGCACCGTCCATAGTATATACTTTACGCGGTATCCACTGCATTGGATTCACGACCAGCATATCCAGTGTACTATAGGATAAATGGCACAATAGCAAATTCGCATTCGGTCCAATTTATTTGACATTGCATATTGCTGTACGTCAAGCCGGCACATACTGATGTTTTGAAGAGTTATTTATGATGGTTTTTAATGTGTAAAAGCAATTAAATTGGCGTTAGAATAAGCACAATACATGAGCTGCCATACCGTTTTGTACTTGCGTAATTGGTTGAATTAGACTTATCTTGTTGATGCAGAAAAACATTTCGAGCATTGCAAATAGTTGTTGACCGGTATCCTTTATGAATTATGATAAAAAGCTTATTGATGCAACCACCTGCAAATGATAGACATAAGTAAAATAATTCAACTGTGAACATTGTCTAATACACTTACCGTGACAATCCAACACTTCCCGACGGGATGACCCGCGTTCGATTCGGTGATATGGGTGGGGCTTGGGGACGGCAAAACAGTTCCAGTTGTCCCCTCCCCAAGCCATGTTCGACGCGGCAATAGTGAACATGTTCTTGCATGCATCGATATCACCACCCATTGGAATTCTGCAGGTTTTTCAGTTTTAAATGCCATGATGCCGAATAGCATTTGCAAGAACTGCATTGCATCAGTTCTTCGTTTGTGTTTGTGGGAGATCTGTTTATATTTATATTAAGACAGATATGGATCAAACAGCATTACAGCAGTTATCTTCCATTGTCAGGTACTGCAATCTCCTGATAATTTCAATTCTGAAGGGATCATCTAAAGGGTGAAGTTATTGAGAATTGAAATTGTATAGAGTTACACATGGCAACTTACACTATGTTCTGTTCATGAAGTACTCAGAAAAAAGCCCAAAATTACTGAGGGTCGAACACAAAGCATTGATCAGTTAATCGTGATAGTACTCCATAGTAAAGAGCAGTTCATTCCTTTCTTACATTTGTGGATATCGCATGTTTTAATGGTTGGAAACTTGCTTCCGATCAGGTCGCTACACTGATATCTTCCCCTTTCAATAGTTGCTGTTCTCTTTGAGACGAACCAACCATATAGTGATACTGTCGCAACAAGTAGGGACCAACTTCATGCTGAGTTTCTCCGGTGGTAAGAACGCAGAGTGTAGATATAGTACTCCACGGTCCATCCCGTACAGCAGATAGTAAATACTAATGTGCTCTGTATCAAACCCTCGAAGTTCAAGCTTTAGCTGCCTTAGACTTTGCACCGTGAGCGAAGTGGGAAGAACACTGAAGCCATCGCGTACATTCTGTTTGTGGATATACCGCAGAAACAGTGTCACTGTATGGAGTGAAGTTGTTTCTGAGGAAAACCATACCAGTACGGGCACTCCAGGAATGAATTTGGAAGACCGTAAATGATGTCTGGTGTATGATCATTGTCGTTTTGCCACTGGTATCTCCATGATCAATCGTGCTAATGAGTACCAAAAGCTTTCTAAGCAAAGACAAACACGAATTTTTCTCTCTGTCCGTGTTCGATGATGTAACCATTGACAACTAGTTACTTGCATATTATTAAGTTCCGCATGGATTCTGATAAACAGCTGATGCAATCTTGGAAAGCAGGTGCATATTCTGGACGAGCAACGTGTGCAAGTGGTCTTTTTCGCAAACATGTTTTGACTTTTGTAGCATAGCAAACCTGTTATTTCCTGCTTGATGGTAGTCTTACGGCGTCGTCGACGAACGGCACTCGGATTCACCTTCGTGTCCATCGAGATAACCCCTTTTTTTTCTCACCGGCTTTCTTTTCTTCCGTTTCGTCCTCGGTTACCTTGCATTTTATTCCAACTGCAGTAGAGTATCAGAATCAGCACGGAACCTGATTAATTACTGAGGGTAGCGGTCAAGAAAATTGGGAATGGAGGTAAGAAAGAGAGGGCTACGTTTGCACTTCCCAAGACTCGTATCTTATCTGACTGGGTCCAAGATAGGTTTTCTCTTGACAAAATTTGTTTTGCACACGGTTCAATGTACTTGCGATCTGAACCCTTCAATTTAGCCAAACTTTGTCCCTTGTATAACGATCCAATTCAAACCAGATAAGACAGCATAAACAATAAAGCTAAGGAAAGAGGATGGGAAGATATGATACGCGTTGCCTTTTGTCGTCAACAGTTGTGCTAGATTATCAACGGGAGAACAGGATTGTTTTTAACGGCCACAATCAACAACGTTTTATTTACTTGATTTAGGAATATCTACCATAGTACAAGATCAGAATGGATTTAGCTAGACCTGGATCAGGCGTGACGTGCCGTGGTGGCTCTTCTGCTGGACGAAAGTTATTGGTGCTATCCTTCATATACTCCTCATTAACTTCCTTTGATATGCACTCTGGATTCCACTACATGAATAGAACAGGATCGTGTTATTTAAGCTATAAAAAGCAGAACAATCTTTCAAAGCCAGAAAAGCCCACATTGTGATTCACAATGTTATTTTCACATAATAGCAAGATTTCTTTTTATTTTCTTTTGCTGTAGCAATCTTTTCTCAGTCATGGTATATGCTGTATTATTACAATGCACCTGATATTGCTCACATTGCACGGAACCAACCATTCTCGTAGTACTAGCCGATTGTGTCCGGCGAACTCGGTGAATCTTGCCCAAAAATCAGGGACATGCGTGTACTGAGTGACAGTCAATCTGGTTAATATCCGCAAGTCGAAGATGCCGATAGCAATGGCAATGTTTATCCTCCTATGTAACATGAGGACACTCCTTCTTTATTTGCTGTATCCTCTTGTTCTTTGTACTTTACCGTTGCCTAGAGAGCTTCTTCCTCTATTTTAATATGCTTGAACATGATATCAGTAGACACGAACATAGACTATACCGTGCCATCGTGCGATTATGGAAAAGTCTTCTAGATAACAGAAATAGCAATTGTCTTTTTATTCTTCTTCTTTTTTGACAGTGGCCTTTCTTTTTACGATAAACTTGATACCTCTCGCTTTTGTTTTGCTCCTCGCCCATATTAAGTCCACTCTTTTTTTTTTTTTTTTTTTTTTTTGGCACAATTGGTTGCGTAGAGCTTGTACAGTTTGATTGGCACTGGAAATCATTTATAGAATGTTATTGAAAATGGATTCAATTATCACTGCTATGATAATCTAAGGTATGTTATATAGAGGGCTCTTTCCCATTACCCGAAACGCGAGGGCAGAAAGGCCGAGTCAAGTGTTGATCGAGCAGCGGGCGGGCCAGGTGGGGTGTGGAGATCGGCTGAGGAAGCATTGGCGTGCTACGTAGCTAGCAGGGGTACAAAGCGAGAATACTATTGATCTGTTTGGTCTCAGATACAGTAATCAAAGCAGTCTTTATCAATCATGGTTTGCATAAATGTCCCCCTTTCTCTTGTCATCACCTTACCTCTCTTTAACTAGGTATATTTTCTTAAGAAAAGAAGACCATCCCGTTTGCCTTTAAGCAATATAGTCATGTCAGTATCATCCATGTAAGGATTGATTCTCTGCTTTGCGCAAGGCAAGTGTATACCCTTGAGTCATGATTAACATAGCTTATACAAATGGAAATAGATGATCTATGTATCAAGGAAAATAGCGATGTGCTTCACTGTATGAGCATAGTGGAAAGAACAAGGACAAGCAATCCAGGTATTTTGCATTCACCCAGTTTCGTCTTCCAAATTGACATCCTGTAATTATTAGACGACAACAAACCCACTCTGAGTCTTCGGATTTCAGAGGGTACTACTGACACCGCTAGTGCAGACTTGCTCGATTATTTGTTTAAAGCAAGATCTGCATGACCGCTTAATCCAGTATTGTCAGCACGGGATTTTATTACAGGCCCTGCCGAGTTGTAGTTAAGTCTCCCCATTTTTCCCTTAGTGGTACTGAATTTTAAGACCTTAGTGCACAGTAACTGTTGTAAACTTTTACAGGTTGTTAAGCTATATATCTGTCCTTTTTGTGTTGTTTCCTATATTAAGGTGGGGAGCATAATGAGGCTCCCCAACTACAAAGCATTGCTCCAAGTTGTTGAACATAGCGGGACAGTCATGGATAACATCTCACGTAAGGTGGATGCTGATATGGTGAAACAATCAAAAGTTCCGTGATTATTTTCTTTGTGAAGTGATCCACAGGATATTAAAAGTACAACAGCTATGGATACCAAGATATTTCGTTATCTATGCGTATCTCTGGTCGATCCTACTTTATGGCCCATAATGGGTAAATGAAATAAATGGCTGACAGTGACCATTAAAAACAAACAGAAAATATCAATAAGGAAGAGCAAGCTTAAGAACAGCTATGGTTACGATAGAACTCCAGCTGTCGACTGGACATGGAGAACCATACATCTAATTCTACCCCATAATCTCTGTATCTGCATAGATTAATCATGCGAAGTACTTGGCTAACGAATTCATTGTAAATTCAATCAACCACAACGGTTTCCCCCTCATTTTCTTCTCGACGATATGAGCTTCTGTCATGTTCCTTATCCTAATATATCACGAAGACTTAACGTAAGGAAGGAAACATACCAGTTATTATACTTGCCCTTTTTCGCTTTTTCTTCTTTTTGTGCTCATGACCATCTTCACTGTGCTCGTGACCATGTTTCCGTTTCTTTTTCTGGATAGGACAGGTCCACGTCAATTGGATCCTGAAGGTCTGACCCTCGCCCTTACCTTTTTCTTATGTTTCCTTTCTCCACCGGTATCCCCTTCTCCTATGACGTCCAGAAAAAACTTATTAGGCTTATTGCTGCCCACTGGTGTTCTATATGCTTTACCTGCTGACATACCATACATCTCCCTCTCCATACCCAAATATTGCCCTGTATTTCCACCCGAATAAGTTGACGAGCCTCCATCGTCTGTACCAAGAATGGAAGAATCAAACTAGAAAGCTTGAAGTTGGAGATCATGCCGATCAATTGGAAGAAAGTGTGGTACTTACGCCGGGCACAGGACCTTCTTTCAAAGAGAACGCGTCTTTCAAAGTATCTGGATCTAATGGTCGAATGGTTGGTCCGTTATCCATGACTTGCGGATCACGAAGTAGATTTAAAAGATAACCGTCTGGTTCCATCTCATTTTTTCCTGCATTGAGAATTGATGAGTACCGGAACGAAATGGAAGCGTTTTAGGGTAATCAGTCAGCATGTACCAGGTAGGTCAGCAATGTAAGGAAACAAACTCTGATCGAGACCAGCTGCTCGGTTAGGCGGAGGATAGGGTCGAACATACTTATTGTATATGGGTATAAGATTGTAATATGTCAGTAGGTCATCACTTCCAGTTAATCGTGCACGTTGAGGTCCCATGAAGTGAACTGGTACTGGAAGAGAAGCACAAAAGGTCGCATAAGCAGTAGGCGCTGGTTCAAAATTCATGATTGGATTCGACGTGACGTGTATTTTTTTGTATAAGTCGACTCGCCCTTTTAATAACCTCAAGTCGGTCGACACAGAGCACAAGTAAGATTGTAGCAAGATTATATTGGTGCACTTATTCTTATAACCAAACAGCCATCGACTTGTCAAGACAAAGAAGAATTTAGAGCTATTCCACTAGTTGTACATATCTGTTTACCACGTTGTGTACCGGCTGGCCTATAAATAGGCAACGACCCACAAAGGGATAGCTTATTTTCTACGTTCAGACGTTTAATCAAAGACGGATCCTGAGATCCTGAGTTTGATCATGTTTTTGATACGTCGAGAACGCCTATTGACGCAAAAAATATTCGGTAAAGCAGGTTGGCGTCCTATGGCGGCGTTGATAATCAGGTTCTAGTTACCAAGGACATAAAGGCAAAGCAATACTGCACTAAATGATAGGCAACATCTGCACTATCTCCGTAAAACAGATTAGAGATGCTATAGGCCAATGATATCTTCAATTCGCAGGTAACGAGTTTGAAGGCTCTAGTATCTCAATTACACCATCAATTATGCGGTCAGCATAGAAACAGAAGGTTTCTTTTCATTTCTGTTGCAGACCTGCTGTCCGTATCAAACCACGACAAGTCCATGCTAATGATTTTGTAACACAGTTACTGAACATAACTGAGTCTCTGTGCATGTAGAATAACATCACTGTCACTTGAATAAATGAGAGTGAGTGCATTTCTGTCATCAATACGTATAGAATTGATAAAATAGTATGCTGCTTTAGCATAAATCCTTGGCGTGACAAGACAAAATAAGATCATCAATTCCGTAGTTCATGTAGTGCAAGTCATCAACAATGAGTCCATATTATTCTTTAAGTCCGTTAAGAGTGCTGTTGTTTAGTTTGTTTGTTGATAGGAAGAAAGGGGTTTCGGAGGTTATTCCTGCTTGATATCGGAAAGAACGGGCTGTCAGAGGTATGTACATCAAGTTTATTCCTTGAATGCATTGTGTACCCAAATAGTAGATTATCTTTCCTGATCTTAAAAAGTAAGAAAGAGAGAGAGAGAGAGAGAGACAGCCAGAGGGCTGTTCTGGGCTTGCAGCCAACTTTTAATAGGTTGCTGTACCACCACAACCAAGCAAATTAAGATTCGCGGAGTCATATGCAATTGCAGTTTCAACACGTGGAATTCATTGAAGAAGGCCCGATCATTAGTAGCCCTTTCCCAATCGCTTCTTTCTACGACGTGTAAGAGTCCTTTCTAGCCTAGCAACTGAGAAGCATCTGACGAAAAAGAACGAAACAAACCAAATCATAAGCGAAGTGTTTCAGAAGCTCTTCATGCTATATCCCGAGACCTAAGTTTATGCGATGGTCTTTACGGCACTTATCCTATCGCATGAGAATCAAAGTTGCGCGCTTGTCTTTTGTGATTTCCTTTTTATTCTAGTCACTAGGATAATATTAACTATGATGACAATTGGCTGAAAGTGAAAAGCGGAAGAGTGAATTCCGAAACCGTTAGTAAGTATACAACACACCTTGTTGTTGTCCAATTCTGGAAAAACAGCAATCGTGTAGACATACTATAGCCTGTGACTCGTATCGGCTCCTTCTTTTTTTCCCTGTCTCTCTCCAAAGTGCTTAACCCATTCTCCTTATCCGCCGCCTCTATGCTACAACGAGGTTTTTCTTGAATGGCTTCCTTCGGCACACTAGCAGCCGCCTACGTTTTAGGCGGCTTAACTTTCTTTCCCGTCTTAATTCTCACTTTAACCTTTGTCTACTTATTGTTTAAACCTTTCCTGACATGGCGTGCAACGAGATTAAAACAGCATACAAAAACCATACCCAAGAGCCAAGATCAAGATGCCGATGTCGACAGTGGCCAGTTTTATAAAGTTGGTTGGCTGCGGGTGTCTCGAGACGATCAACAGACCTCCACGGACGCTTCTATCGGAGAAATGGTCAAGTCGTATATCGCTGGCAAGAGCGGTGCGCGACGACGAAATAGCAATGTGTACTTTGCGGTGTTGAAATACAGCACTCTCTTTTTGTATGACTCAGAAAAGCAGCTGGACTGTAAGGGTGTCATCATCGTCCATAATCATACTGTCGCAACCCATCCACCTGGTCTCCAGGATTTTGAGCTCTTTTCTCGGCCTCATCTGATCAAATTGGAGAAAAAGACTACGTCGGCGTTGTTGCCGGCCTCCGAAACGAACATGCCGCAGAGCAGCACAAATGCATACTACATCAATTGCAGCCGGTGCATTGATAAGGAAGACTGGTATTTTGCATTACGACGTGCAAGTAAACTAAGTATGCCACTGGAAGGGGAGACACTTGCGATTAAGCATTGGCAAGATACCACACACTTTGATCAGGTGGCCATGAACCAGTTGATTGCTACAGTCCACAGCGACGAACATCATTTTCAGACCCAGTGGCTCAATGCTATCCTGGGCAGAATGTTCTTTGCCATATATAAGACGGAGGAAATCAAATCTTTATTCCTCAAAAAGGTTGTAGCTAAAGTCAATAAGCTCAATGCACGACGGCCACCTTTCCTTGGCGAGATCACTGTGCGATCGGTCGACCCGGGCCACGCATTACCGTACATCACTCAGCCCCGCCTGCTTGGATTAAGTCCGACTGGCGAACTCACAGCCGAGGCCAATATGCAGTACCACGGTGGTTTCCGATTCGAAATTGAAACGGTGCTAAAGTGGAAGTATTCTGATCGTCTACGCCCATTGACTGTCGACCTAGTGTTGGCTATCGCACTCAAGGAGATTCAGGGGAAGTTTCTGATGAAGATCAAGGAGCCGCCAACCAACAGATTCTGGTATGGGTTCTATGAACTGCCTAAAATGGAATGGCTTGTGGAGCCAGTCGTTTGGGAAAAGCGTGTAGGGTATTCTGTTGTCGTAAAGGCTATTGAGACCAAGATTCAGGAGCTGGTGATGGAAAATATGGTGCTCCCGAACATGGACGATATCACGTTCTTCCCAACGAATGGGGTCGGTGGTATTTTTGGCGAGTCACCCGATGAGTCTGGATCTGAAGAAGACCGTATTCCGGCTAAGCAGCCGTCATCTCCAGATAAGGACGATGCAATCGCGAAAGCACCACTAAAAACTACAACCACAACCATCACTAGCAGCACTACAGCCACAAAGTCTTTACCGGATCTCACTACTAGCTCTTCAAGTACTAGCATTAGGCTCTCACCACCCAATCAGAAACCTAAAAGACGACGCTGGTTCACTAAGGATGAACATAGACCTGCTGTACCTGCTGCCTCTGTATCGGACAGTACAGTGACTATCAACGAGCCTGAATTACCCAAACAAAACACGTTCTTTGGCCATATTTTGAACCGAAAGCCCACCACTGATGCGTCTGCCGTTGAGATACCCAAGAGCATTGGCACTGCGTCATGCATGCTATCTTCATCTCCAGACTCGCTGAGCTCTTCTCCCTCTAACAGCTCCATTGACGATTCTCCAGCACGTGGTATCTCCACTGTCCTTGAAGACGGTGGAATTATGATTACACCGTCATCTGCACCTGTTTCTTGTGAGCTGGAATCCTGTTCTCAAGGCACCCATGCTTCTTCTGTGACACTGATCAATGACAACGACTCGTTGATGGTAGACAAGGGTCATTCGTTACGCAAATCTTCATCGATCGCCCGATTAAAAGCTAAAACGCTTGCCTCCACCGCTGTATCTCAAATCAGTGTTGCACCAGCCATGGCACCCAGTCGGTCTGCTCAGACAGCTTCCCAAATGTTGGAAAAAAAGGACGAAGTGGCTACTGCCTGATGCATATCTCCCCCTTACTGTAATTAAACATACCCTTATTCATCCATCCAAACCCGAGCAAACACAAACACACAAACTCTTAGCATATCCTTTCTCTTCATACAGAAAAAGAATCCCAAGTCAGAAAGAATGGGACACAGATTAAAGAAAAGTTTTATACACTGCGTCCGAATAAATATATTTTCTTTTGCTTACTGAGTCTCCTATGAGGATCAGCCATAACCGCTTTCTCGAATATGATATCACAAAATCATTCGAAGGATCTACAGTATTTCGAGGTCATATGTGGTAATCACGCTTTGGAAATACACTTAAAAAGTGGAACTTTTAATGATTCTCCTCACCTGAGAGGAACATTGCCCCACTGCTAACACTACCGAACTAGAAACCAAAACGGGCCCTACTGCAACGGAAGCAATAATTATTTTGCGGTTGATCATTTGAACCACTAAGGATGTAGTAAGATCTTCTCCTTTTTTAGTATGCCTGTGAATGCATGCGTTTACGATTGGACCATGTTCAGTTCAAAAAACGACCAAAATAACCCCGTGAGTGTTCAGCGCGACTTCTCCGCAGTGAACCAAAAAAAGAGAAAAAAAAACAAGTCTGTGCATTAGACCCATTTCTTAGCGCTAACAGAACGCAAAACAAAGAGCATTGGAAGAGATCGCTTGACGTCTTTTTTTTTTTTGACCTGATGGTCGTCCTGTCAGACTAACAGAAATCGGTGTCCTTGATACAACACAAGCTTACATTCAGGCGCGAAAGGAGCTAAATATGGATATTTACAGCGAATGCAACAAACAAATAGAGAAGAAGAGGAAAAAGGGCAGATTATTAAGCAGCAATACGTCGCTTCTTGACGGAAGGATAGGCACTCTTGAGGTTAGTTGATTCCGTCATTGTTGTTGTAGGCACAAAGCCTGATTTGGTTTTGGCGTGAATCATGTCCTTGATAACCCGGATGAAGTCTTTGATGGCTTGTTCTGAGATCTGGTAATGCAAAGCGACACGCACCACCGTACCAGGATTTGAAGCAATGATAATGTGATGTTTCTGGAGCTCATCCGCTAGATCTTGGACGACCAAGCCCACCGGAGCCAAGTCGAGGAAGAGCATGTTCGTGTGGCACGGAATGGCCAGACGAACACCGAGCTGCTCCAGTTCTTGTGCGAGAGAGGAGGCCAAGCGATGCGTTTCAGGCATCGTTGGAACAATGTTTTGGACACAGTGCAGGGCCACGGCGGCCAGCATGCCAGCCTGACGCCATCCACCGCCCATGAGTTTACGGAGATGTCTTGCTTTCTGGATAAGTGCTTTGTTGCCGATAAGGATCGAGCCAATGGGGGCACCCACGCCTTTCGACAGACATATAGAGACCGTGTCAAAGAGTTTGCCGTACTCGTGCAACGGTGTCTTCGTCGCCTGACTGGCATTAAACAGACGAGCACCATCCAGATGCATTTTTAACCCATGCGATCGAGCAACGGCATGGATCTTCTGCATTTCCTCCAGTGGCATGATCATCCCGTTCAATGTATTTTCCAGAGAAATGACTAAGAGAAAAAAAAGTTCGTTTCATCAGCACACGCTTGATTTTCTTTTTCCAAAGCCATGGTATGGGCCACAATTTTCTTTCCAATTTACCTTTGGTGGGTGCCCCGGTCAATTCGTCCGTGATGATATTGTCTTCGACTTCCTCGGCTGTCATGTAAATTCCGTTCTTGGCGGTGACGAGAGATACGCTGGCTTGAGAATGGTAAGCAATCCCTCCGCATTCATTGACATGGACGTGGGACCGAGCATCGCACAAAACGGAGTGGGGTGGTTGGGTCAACAACAAGCGGAGGCCGATCTGATTTGTCATACAACCACTGACACAGTATAATGCGGCTTCATGGCCGAGCAAATTGGCCATATAAGCTTCCAATTCATGAATGGATTGATCGTTCTTAATGTTTGTATAATTCTTTTAGTGAACAAAGAATAGAGAAGAGGGTGGCAAGAGAAGACGTCCTGGTCTTCTCCTTGACCTTTTGTCAATTTTACCATATAGACATCGTCCCCTCTGGATGCGGCTTTCATGATATCAAACATATCGTCGGTAGGGATGGTTGCCGTGTCGCTTGTCATATCATAGACAACGGGCGTTTGAGAGATAGGTGACATGGTTGCTATGGGACGAAGAGAGATAGAGAATAATGAGGAAGGAAAACGACGATAAAAGACAGGAAAAGCCTTTGTCCACACCATGGCTCTATTTATTCAGAACGCGCGGGAAAATAATATAAAAAAAATAAGTTGAGCCGATGGAAGCTATTTTTTTTGGGTTGTAAAAATTGAATGTGTTTGCTGGGAATAATTTTCTCACGAAACCCCTTTCAGTTAAGTGAAAACAGTATTGGGCTCCATTGACACAAAGCAGAGCGTTTTCGTCTTTATTTTGACATGGGGTTAATGGTTAAAGTTGGCGCTTTTTGCGCGCTAAAAAAGGTGACAGGGAGGGGTGGAAAACTTCCCGTCAATTGTTTGCAGTAAGTTCTCACGCTCGATGGTTTAATGGTTTGAAAAGACGATCTGCGAAACCATACCCCATTTAGAGCAAGGATTTCCTTTTAAAACAATTGTCTTTCCCTAATAGATCGTTTTCTGGGATTGAACACGCTTCCCTACCCAATGGTTTTGATGACAGTATCGCTATGAATAACGTATCCGTAGCCGAGATTTCCAAACGTGCATCCCATAGACACTCGTCTATCGGAGTGTGACTCCATGACAAGATTCCGTTGGGAGGATATCACGCGTAACTTACCTTGGATTGTGCCACTTAAAACCTTATGCCACGGGCTAAAAGGCGAATTCCGCTCTTTGTATCGACTACAAATTGTTTAAGCCCACCCATCCTCCTTTTTTTATTGCTTTCTCTTTTTGGCCATACATTAAATGCTGCCTTTCCTAGGCCGTGTTTATCAGTATTTTGCATATAATCAGGTGAATGCTGTATCTTACAGGAACAGATACCATGACGTGCTTTTGTTTACCTTGACGACATTTCAACTACGAATTCTGTCTTTGTTGACAGCGTAGCACGAGGGTTTGATCGTTCTTTTCCTTCTTGTCAAGAAGATCAGTAAAACAGTATTTGCGGAAAATGAGAAGAAGAATGGGCTAATGATGATTGAGACCGAAGGAGAAAATATCAGTTTGGAAAAGAATCTGCTGCTTAGAACGTATTTTGTATATCAAATCTTGCAACCGTCCGGTTTTTGTCTTTTTGATCATTCTGTAAAAGCCTTTTAGCAGTTCTTATATCCCTGACTATTACCGGTCATGAGCTACATAATGCCGTGCCTTCTGTGATAAATTCGTTCTTTGAAATGAACAAACTTCTTTGTGCCTAGTATGGGTAGGATTTTGATAGATGTCATTCCCTCCCGTTCATCTTTCGTCCGGCAAGAGCGAGGTGCATATGTTACCGGACCACTTAAAGATGGGTTCCTTTTCTGTGGCAGAAACTATCACAGTTCTATTGGCAAAAGTCCCAATGACCCGATATAGCGGAGTCATCATCCTGTGAATGGAAAAAGACAAAAGGAAAAAGAAAGAGCGGAGACCACGGGCGGCATTCACAGAAAGCTGCGATGGCCTAGCAAGAAAAGGCAGGCACTACTGATGACATAAAGTCTTCTTCAATCTGCCTTTATCGCGATATAAGACGCTTTCGTACTGCAGGTCGTTCAATGCTTCTTATTTTCCGTCATTAATGTTTGAATAGGGCACTATAGCATCTTTAGGTAGCATGTGGCGCGAAATTCTGCTAGGTTACGTATGGAAGAAGCGATACGGCGCCATGCGCCGGTTCTGTATCGATCCGTGTTGGTTTAGGTAACCTGCTTCTAACTAGGGTTAAGAAGTTATTGTACTTTCAAACCACACATAAACCTTGGGTATCACGCGGATGAATGGCCTGTCATACTTTTGGGGACAGTAGGCCATATGAACTGTACCAATGGCAAACAGTACCTGGAACGGCACATGACGTCTTGTCCTATAAAGTGGAACCAATAGCAATCGTTCGTTCTATTTAAAAGTAAATGCTAGCAAGGCAAGAGACCAAATAAATGCAGCTTATTCGTGGTTTCCCTGTTAAACGAGTGCAAATGAATGGTACGCTAATATACATAGAAGTGGCCATTGATTTGATGTTACGCAGAATCAAAGACGCAGAAAAACATAGTTCATGTGAGAGGTAAGAAATACGAAATAAGAAAGATGTGAGTTGACACATGGTTTAGTTTGGGTACGGTTATCTTTTATAGCAGAAAAAAAAGGTTATCTCTCTCTCTCTCTCAACCTGGCTAAAAACTGCGCCAACAAAAAAACTACGGCGGAGATGAAATAAATCAAGGGATAAATGCCGCAAAAGGCAATCAAAAGCTGATGGAGAAAACTCCGCATCTTAACAACTGCTAACCCCTTTATAAACGATCTGCATTTTCATTTCGTAGAAATCAAAAGTCTTATATATCTTTCCTCCCTCTTCCTCTCTGAATTTCCTTTCTGTTTTGTCTTATACATTGCTATGGAAACTTTAACATGCTCACCAACCGTCGACGGAGTTCCCTATATAGAATGGATCTACGTATGTTGCCTAAGGACCATTTGAAAAATAATCAATCTCACCTCTCCTTTAGACTCTGTTCGGCGATTGTGTTTATGGATGGCAAGAGTGCCTTAGTTTACTTCTTGGCTATCTTTCAATTTTCTGCTGGCTTAATGCACAAATGCCGTAAGTCTCCCTTGGTCTGTTAAGGTATTCATCCAAGACTCAACCTTTCTTTCGTTCTTTCAGTCAAGTGATCAAGAATTATCGGCTAGGTACAGCCGAGTCACTCAGTTTTACGTTCTTGGTTGTTTGGCTCACAGGTAAGAAGCATGACAATATGCATTATGTATGTTCCCATCGTTGCTCTTCTGACGCTTGTTGTTTCCAGGTGATGTAGCCAATTTCATTGGTTGCAGATTTACTGGCCAGCTGCCTTTCCAGCTCTACCTCTCTATCTATTACATCGCTATTGACGCTTTCTTATGCTACCAATGGCTTTACTACGTCAAGTACCCCGACAACGCCCTCCGACGATGGCTTAATCCCCAAATCACCCAACTTCCCCTTGAAGAAGCAAAGCCAACTGAACATACGCAACTGCTGGACAGCACTGCATCTTCCTCTTCTTCCCAAAACTACAAGTCTACTGCTCTATACATGTTTGGCTTATTTTCTATCAGCAATCTCTCAACTACCCTTACCACGTCCGTCACCTCTTCTTCCATGACAGCAAGTGTTTTGAACGAAGACAGCGAACGCATTCTTTGGATCGGTCGATTCTTTGCCTGGTTGTGCACGTGTTTATATCTTTCTTCTCGGATACCACAGATATACCAAAATTTCCATCGAAGATCGGTTGAAGGCCTTGCCATGTCCCTGTTTGGCTTCGCCGCGATGGGTAACCTCACCTACTGCCTCAGCATCTTCACCAATCCACACGCCACCCGCGCATCCATGATAGAAAGCGTACCATATATTTTAGGCAGTGCAGGAACACTCGTATTTGATGCAACCATTTTCAGCCAGTACCTTTTCTTCAGCTCCAACGGTGTACCAGAAAAGGATGAAGAAGTTCTGTGAAGAAAAGTGGAAAAACTTTATTCTGACAACAACTCGCCCTCTTCATCACTACGCATTCACAGCTTTTTCTTGCCTTTGTATATAGAGTAAAGATACCCATATTCCGTTATACATTATTTTCCGTCCTCCTTTACTACTCCTCCACTTTGCATATGTACAAGTGAATTTTCGCCTGAACTTCCCTCGAACTTCTCAATATCACCCGTTAATCGTTCCGATCTGATTTCTCCCTTTCTTCCGCCAAACTTAATAAACGTTATCAATATCCTCTTCATTTTATGTGCCAAACAACGAATGATAAGCATCTTCTAAATGATCTTTTGAAGTGCAACCCCTCTCTTTTCCTTAACCTTCCCTAACAAGGTAAAAATGGTCCACGTTTCAGACCTAGGTCCCAGGTACGTCAATGGTGCACACATCACACGCAGGGGGTCACAGGGTCTCGCTCCTTTATTGGTTAGCGTTCAGCAAATGCGCGAGTAGCATTTTAGATGAGCGAGCTCGGTGCTGACGATCTTACATTAGATGCTCTGATCTGCTGAGTTCATCTTTCCTAGTAACATAGATAGGTGTGACCTATGTTGTAGAAGCAGCTCATTTCTTTTTCAGGATAGTGTATTGTGAGACGATAAAAGTGAATCACTCTCAATAATTCTATTATATGACAACCTCCTTCTCCATCATAACCGTGGGAAACCGTGAATATGAATAGGTCTTATCAGACTAACTGTAGGCGAATGGTGCAATACGTACGAATGTTCCCATGATTCACTTAAAAAAATGAAAGTTAGGAAATCCCGTATGATAACGCGAGCAGAGCACCGGTCTCGCCATCTGACATCAGGCTACCTTCTAATAATCTTAATCAATCCAGGTTTAACGCAATTACATAGGCCATACTTCGGTCGCACCTATGAGCATTTCTTAAGCTTCAATTAGAGCCTGCCTTTCCAAAGATAGTATACTCTCTTTGCCCATTCCGGCTTTCAACATAATGTTCTTTTAAAAACGAAAAGCTAAAGGGAATTGTTGTCGAGAGAAACATAGAACGGCTACTAAAATAGCAGATGCTGACTAAGCTCTGATATTTCTTTTTTTTTTTCTAAAATGGAAAGAAATACTACGTAAAATGGAAGAAGAATCGGTTACACTGGTATAGCGTCTAAATGGTTATGCGTAGACGGTCATGGTAGATGTTTTCAGAGCTGTGAATGATGATTTAATGTCCTCGCTTCTTCCCACAGTGTTTTTCCTGAACATGCACAGATCTTCTTTGTGTTCTCAAATGCGCCAGCACTTCTTGCTACAATTCCGCACATCACACCAGGTCCACTTGAACCATCGATCTTTGATTGGCCAACTTTCTGACCAAGATCATCTTCATTTTGTGTGATAACCATGCTTCGCCCAATGATGTCCCACACCTTGATGCGTGAACTCTCTACAAGCATGTCTCCCCACCCATTGGCATCCACTTCAATGTTTCCAAGGTCACCAATATGGCCACTATCAGCATCTCCATGATCAACATTTGTGGGATTAAAGTGGTCTCCTGTAGTCTCCCATCCTCTACTGATATCACCGAGTTCATGGATGTGGACGCCATGCTTTCCTGGACTCAACCCTTCAACGGTAATATCAATTAGGCATGTGCTTTCGTCAATTTGCACGAATCGTGCCAAACCCTGCTTTCCTGCTGGCATGGCAACGGTTGGATCGGTTCCGAAGACTTCAAAAATGCAAACGGCTGCACCTGAGTGACCAGCTTCATCTGCAGTACCTTGACCACGCACAATGACAGTACGTCCGGTTTCTTTTAATGCTCGAGATACCTTGGACGGGGCAGCTACCGTGAGGGCAACGTTTAGTCAGCAACCATGATTTAACTTCTGTTGCTTATTTACCATGGCCCTGCACAATGACACGTTGCTCTTTAAGATCAACAGCAAATGAGTCTATATCTATAGCATAGCTCGTATGAGCAGGAATATATCCTGGCGGAAGACGACTTGGTGTTACCAGCAAACTGTTTCAACACGCGAGTAACATCGTCGACGCAGGCCTGGCACGTCATTTCGACGGCAAACTCGGTCTTTTATTGCACATGTGCTTAAGTGGCGGCATTAAAGCTGTGAATATGCGTACCTTGAACAACTTCTTTGTCACGGGTGCCATTCGGCGATTTTCTTTTTTATTGGTGAGCTAGACGCAATAAGAGGGCAACTTATATACCTCGCTTTCTGCTGACAAATGCTCTGCACGTGGCTTTCAGCCAGATGATTGGCTGCCATTGTCGACACGGGCATGAGCACAGTTTCTCATCAAAAGGGCGTAGGGCTGCTAGTAGTCTAACTATAATTCCTACGGTTTTGTCGTTTCTAAAGCTCGACGAGGTTAATGTAGAAATTTGCCGCCGGCCATCGATCGAATAAGCTTGTCTGACTTCATTAATGGTGTATATTTGATCTGCAAACCAATTTCTTTCTCCAAGTATACTAGGGTTTTCGGATCATTGGATAAATTGTCTGCGTTGCGTATGCCGTTTACGCTACATCTGGTGCCAACGTTAAAGGCAACAGTTCTGTGCTACTCAATTTTGATTTTAAAGGGAGAGCGATTAATAACTTTTCTTTGCCCATGCATGTCAGCAATTTTCTAAAAAACGTGGGCAAATATAAAGAGAGTCTTAAATAGGCTTTTCCATTATATGGCATATGAATTGATACGATATGTACCGCGTATATCACACGAACGAACTAGTGAGATTTGCTGCCCTTTGAGACAGGGTCTTAACTCGAGACCGTCAACAATTCTAATTCATTAAGAGCGTTGTTATGTCATCGAAACCATATGATGGAAAGGGAGAAAAGAGTGAGGAATTGGGAAGAGAAAAAGGAGAAGCTGGTTTTCCCGTTGCGGGATTTTTGCTTCCAAGGGAATTTGAAAAGACGCTGATTGGCCAAGTAAGATACGACAGTGTGGCTCTCAGCATATTTGACCATAGAATGGATCGGTTCTGTAGTACTGTCCGTCCTTTAAAATCTTCAAAGAAAGTAATTTGCCGTAGGAGAAACGTTGGTATTTTTTTTAAAAAAAGCGCATGTATTATAATATATAGTCCTTGTTACTATCTTACGAACCAAGGCCATTTTGTAACTGAGATCCATGCGCTTTATCAAGAGATAGGAAGTGCTATTTCTGTCGCTGATGACAAAGTTAAGCCAGTAATAAGCAGCTCGTAGCAAAAAGGAAATCTATTAAATAGGAGAAAACGCAGGCAAAGACATGGATGGATGAAGATGGCGAAAAAAGAAAAGTTATTCAGATGAAAGCTACGCAGGCGGACTGCAAACTTGGCTCAAGTCCGTGACCACTTGGCAGACATCAAAATGTTCGCAACGCGTATCCTTCCGCTCAGCTACTGTAGTCCGCACCAATGTCTACCAGCAAGAAGCCCTCGGAAGCCGAGTTGACACAGCAAGTAGGAATACACATCAACTACTTAACGTGATTGTAACTTACTTGATCAATACAAAGTACAACCAATACAAGAATGAGCTCCAATCCATTGCTCAAAAGATTGGAGAATTAGAATCAGAAGTGGAAGAACACAAGTAATTAGATGAGCTTCGATCTGTTTTACGTATGAACTAATCTGTACCGCTTTAGACTTGTCATTGATAGTATTTCGCCATTGGAACCCGATCGTAAGTGCTTCCGTATGGTAGGCGGTGTTTTAGTCGAAAGAACCATCAGAGAGGTGTTACCAGCACTAGAAACAAATTATTCTGGGGTAAATATTCTGCGCATCAGGCTCTGTCCAAGCACTCTAACTTACCAATTACTCTATTGCGCGTTGTAGATTAAGCAAGTTATTGAATCTCTGTTGCAGTCTTACAAGCGTAAAGAACAAGAATTCAACGAATTTCAGAAAAAGCATAATATCCAAGTCGTTCAAAGACAATAGGCATAAATTAGTTCAGGTCATGGATTGTATATAAAAACTGTTGATCTTGTGGCATTACAAGCGATTGCACGCCACTTAAACGATCAAACTGGTATCACTTAATTTACCTTGCTTTGTAATACTGCTTCTTTCCCGATTCATGGCGGCGATCCTTAGTGTACTCAAACGCTTTACTCCAGGATCGCCTTGCTCATACTTTTCTTCGAAGGCTTGTAATTTCTTTACTGTTAGTTGTATCGCGGTTAATAACTGTGTCCGTAAGTGTTAACAAACGGAAAGCATCGCATGTCCTTTTTGTAGGTTTTTGTATTTAGAAGACTTAATTGGACATGAAGCCATACACCAAATAAATCATTCGTGTGCTTCGATCTATATGGTACATTTTACATACATCAGATGGATAGAGGTATCAACACAGCAAGCAGTTGAAGGCTCAATAAAAAGATGACATTAAAAAATAAGGATGAAAGGGCCCTCAACCAATACATATACCGTTCTTAAATGACGACAAAACGGTTATCTGCCAATGTAAATCAACCATATTCATAAATGCAAAATGCTTCGAAAAAGGCGCAGACTTGTAATGGGAATCTTAGCAAGTTTTTTCACCAGCGGGATGGTTCGGGAGGGTGCATTCATGTGGATACCAGCATGCATCAATCCACCAGTCACATTCACTGTGGTGACAGACCCAGTTCCTGCATCTGTTGGGAACTCAGCTTTTCCTTTTTTCCCAACCCAATATGAACCTAGGCGATAAGAGCACCAACGAATTACTGTTTATAAATTTCAACCAAGACTTCAGTTGCATTTCAGTTGGAACGAAGAATGGATACAAAATATATAACTGTGATCCCTATGGCCGCTGCTACTCCAAAAGTAAGTTTAGACTATGCATAGCGGTCTTCGTATTCACATCGACATAAAGCAGATGGAGGGACGGGCATAGTGGAAATGCTGTTTTGCACTTCGCTCGTAGCATTGGTGGGTGCAGGTGAAAAACCTGCATTTTCTCCAAGACATTTGCAAATCGTTAACACAAAAGTAAGGAAAACGGGAATAGCGAATATAGGTTATCTTAAACCGAACTGAAATGGTGCGGAAATAGAGGCAAACCACCATATGCGAGCTATCATTTCCCACGTCTATCTTAGCTGTCAAGATGAATCGGCGCAGATTGATTGTAGTACTAGAAGAACAAATCTTTCTCTATGACATAAGCAACATGAAGCTTATTAGTACGATCGACACAAACCCAAATCCTACCGGTAAGCGAAATTAAAACTGGTCTCAGCTTCGGGTAGTACGAAAGATACCTACATATCACTGTCAACCTTCTAGCTATTTGTGCCTTGTCTCCTTCCAGCGACAACCTTTACATCGCCTATCCTTTCAAATCTTCGTCAGCTCCCTTTGTCTCTACCCAATCCTCAAATTCTTATTATGTGACTGGTGATATCGAGATATATGATGCCCAGGAACTGGCCCCTGTTAATGTCGTTCAGGCACATAAGAGTCCATTAAGTTGCATCACTATGAACTCTGAGGGCACGCTCCTCGCTACAGCTAGTGAAAAGGTAAATGGATAAATTATCTCAAATGCGCTGGCGAGACTTATTGCATCGTAGGGCACTGTCATTCGGGTCTTTACACTTCCGGATGCAAACAAAGTATTTCAATTTCGTCGTGGATCCTACCCCGCAAAGATTTATTCTATGTCTTTTAATCTTGTGAGCACTTTATTATGTGTCTCGAGCGATACGGAAACAGTGCATATCTTTAAACTGCCTTCTGAACTTTCTGGCACGAATATTCCTCATGGAAAAGAATATGAATCTGCCAATTCCCAAACAGGAAGCGCCAGTGTTGGGTAAGTGTTTCTGTTGGTGAAGGTAGATGAATACTAATTGCATACCTAGACAAATGCTAAGACGTTCATCTATGAATATCGGTCGGAACATCGGTCGCAATATTGCAGGAAGTATGGGATCTTATTTACCGGAGATGATCACTGAAATGTGGGAGCCAACAAGAGATTTTGCTTCCTTGAAACTGCCTAGTGCCGGGGTACGTAGCATAGTGGCATTAAGCAGGTAAGCAGACATAAGACACACGATCCATCTTGTTTATACAGTGGTGTTAGCACAACCCCACAAGTGATGGTCGTTACATCCGAAGGATTCTTTTACCAATATAACATCGATTTGGAGAATGGTGGTGAATGCGTTCCTCTCAAGCAGTACAGGTAGGATGTCCGTGAAGTTGTGCATATCGCAGTAGGCTCATACGATTCTTGTATAGTCTTTTAGAGCCTAGCGATGATAAAGACGGCGGAAGAGAATAATATTCTTTCATCTTGATTCGGGTTAATCTTATTTGCTTACGTGACTTTACAAACAGTCTGCTTTGTTTTTATTGTTCTCATTAGTTTTTTATGCCGTTAATTTCGCAATATCTTATACGAGTCAAGTATGAGATTTGTGCGTCATGGCATTCTGTGTTGGGCAGCAGAGGTGATATCCCCTTTGGTTGTAAGATTGCATGAATCATGTAGAGGCGAGAAGGGACAGACGCAAATTACTTTGTTTAGCGTCTCTTTCATAGTATTATTCTTTTTTTGTTTTCAGGCAGCTGGACATTTTCGAATGTATCGTCATAAAACCTTTCTGACATGTAGCAGAATGCCCATTGTTTATCTTCTAAAATACAGAATGGAAAATGTTTACAAAGGAAATTGGGATATGAGCATTATGCAGTCTTTAATACTTCCTCTAACGTTTGCACAGCGTCCTTGTCGATAATCAGTTTATCATATGTCAAGAGGTCCAACACATTGGTTTCTTCGACGTTGATCACTTCGCAGTTGGGCAGATTACGTGCCGCTAATTCCAGTTTCTCGTTTTCCTCGTTGGCGATTATCAACAGGTTGGGTTTGTCGTAGGATTCCTCAAGTAGTTTTGCAAGATCTCTTGTTTTGTGCGATTCAAAGTCCTGTAAACTTTCCACAACTGTCAACTGATCTTGCGCATACTTGGCGCTCAGAGCAACACGCAAACCGAATTCTTGCACTTTACGTGGTAGATCTGTGCTGTGATCTCTCGGTTTAGGACCAAACGCAACGCCACCTAAAGAAAACGTCAATCCAGTGGAATTGCATCTTCCAGATAAATCAATTACCTCCTCTCAAATGGGGTGCTTTAAGGTTGCCAATTCTCGCTTTGCCTCTTCCCTTTTGACCAGCTACTTTTCTGCTTGATCCTCGAACATCTGCACGGCCTTTTGTCGAATGAGTTCCCTGACGCATACAATCACGTTGCCACACTACAACACGGTGCAGAATATCGCGTCGGAGGGGTGCAGCGAACACTTCGCTGTTAAGATCGATGATGGAGATTGGCTCATTTGTCTTGAAGTCGCGAAGGAAAGCTTGAACAGTAGGCGCCAATACTAGTAAAAATGATATCCCTTTTTAATATCGACGACCGCAATGTTGGTAGTATTGATTCTTTGTGTACCTTTCGGGGCCGTTACAGCCGTTGCCAGCGCTCGTTGCGTCGCTATTGCCTAAATGGGAAAAGTGAGAAAACCAGTAGCTCTTATAACAAAAGTATGTATGTGTACCTTGAAGGCATTGGAGGCAAAGCCCGCTGTCAAAGAGAGTCGGTTGAGGAACGACATGGAGGGTCTCTACACAGACGTATGGGTGCACTTCCAAAGGATAAACAGTACTTTATTTTCTCGCCCCGACTCCTAGCGGTCACAAATCAAGGTTCGGACCGGGCTCACCGATCGCCACTCACCAGGGGGTCAGTTGGCTATGGATGTCACCTAAACCTGTAGTACTACTATATTTGGTAGTACTACAAATACCCGGACATGCCGCACAAATGACGTCAATGTCCGAGACCTTGCCAGGGCTCACTCTACTTTCCTGTAGTATTTCCAAATATAGTAGTACTACAGGTTCTATAGCTACTTCGTGTCGAGTGCAGTAAATTTTGGTGTACTTAGCCACACTTGAAGGTGTATTTCTTTTTCGGAACTTTGGTGTACTTGGGTGTACTTCAGGCTACTTCAGGTGTATGTTCGCTACTCTTCAACATAGATGTATACCTTCCAACAAGAACTGCAATACATATGTTATCAACGAGTGAACAAAAAAGAAAGGTGTACTTGGGGTGTACTTCCGATGTATCTATATTGCTTTTCCAGTGTACGCTCATGCTTTAAAGTAGAAATCGCAACGGGATTTAATTATTGAGGAGACGTTCTACTCTTTTTGCATGTCTCTTTAAGATCGTATGGCGATCTTTCCTGTTATACCACTTGTCCAAAGTTATGTTCCATTGCTCTTCTTCATCTAGCAGATGATACACAACAAGCACAGTGTTTCTTATCTTGCCATGAAGATTCTGCTTCAAATATCTAGCTTCAGGAATCATGTTGTCAACCTTCATGACCTGGCCATCTACGGAACAGATACACCAGAAATGTTGTCCTGCAGCTTTACTCGAAACGAGTTGGCCAGCTATGCGGTATACCCTTGTTGCACAGTTATTGTTTGGCTCTAAAGAAATACTGTTTATTGAACAATTTTTTTTACGCAAGAAAGCAAGCCATGAATCGTAAAAACAACAACTGTCAGCATGCTCGCATGCCTGCGCCAGACCCCCAAGGACCCAGCTTGGATCTTCAGAGCACCACCGCCCACAGAGGCCGAAAAGCTTCGAGGACAGTTACGCAAGGCCCAAATAGACCGCGAATTCTATAAAAAAGCATTTGCCCATCAACAAAAACAAGTCGAAGCCCTTACAGCCCGTCTCAAGGAACTCGAAAGCCGCCCCTCCCAGTGCCCACACAAACCACGCCTCTCTACTCACTCGATATTTACAGAGTCGATCGTTCCCATCTCTACACAGCCTAGTCAATCCCGCCCAGTGCCTATACAAGTAGCACCAGTGAAACCCGCGCCACATCCCATCCCGACCGTTTCCTCATGGCCAAAGACAATAGTCAAGCCAAAGCCCACACCACCAGCTCAAACACCTCCCACATCTCCCAAAGAAGATGCTGCTTCTGCCCCACTACCCAGTGAACATTTTTCCATCGCCACCTGCCCCCTCTCAGCGGACACCAACTCCACCAGAACTAAAGTCTGCCAGTAAGCCTGCCCTTCTTGCCAGCCAGTTTTTCCAAGCGCCAGAAAGTACTTCATCGCAATTTCAGTACGTGTATATACCGTGCAAAAAGCGATTACCACGCCCCCAAATCCGCCAATACCTACGCACGATTGGTATCCACAGTGCTCGTGTACTTGACCTTGCTTTCCCCGCCCGCCATGTCATCGGTCTTCTCATTCACGACCGCTATCTTCCCGAACTCTCCAGTAGACTACAAGAAGCCAACATCTCTCGCCTTCCAAACTTTGATCCTACCGATCCTACGCACCTCAGAGATCCCGCCTACTCCTCGCTCCCTCCCAAAGATCGACAGAAGATCGCCATCCATTGCCAGCGAAACCGTTGCCTCCGCGCCATTGCCACCCTACAAGACAACGTGAAACGCGTTGTGGCCCAGCTCTTCGTGTCTCATGGCTGGTTAACAACCACAGACGTGATACATATCCTCAAGCCTGACATTTGTCCATAAACTTCCTTCCCGTCTCCCCCCTGCTCCCATCTAGTTTAGATCCCCATTCCCAATGCCTCTACCTTTTTTCCCTCTTGCTCCCAAAGGGTTTTTTTCCTCTTTATCTACGAGACCGAACTAGAGTGGACATGTTTAAAAACGCTGCACTCACGGTTATCAAATTAAAACAATAAACTTTAATCAATTTTTTACGCTACTCTAAATAAATTTTGCGTCCATGTAGAGATCAAGTTTGCGCTAAAAGGGATCATACCGTTGCCAGAACGGAGTCTGAGGATGTGGTTTAGGCCCTCCAAGCCACGCTTTTATTCTCAGATAAATTACACTAAATTTTTCTTCCTCTACTTCTTCATCACCTTTCGGCGTGCATTGATTTTTTTCACCGGCAACAAAAAGGGGGGAATACACTACTAAATAAATTGATACAAAAAATATTTTTCCCTTTGACTAAACAATGATACAATCGTTCTTCCTGGGTTGGGTGTCCACATCCGAGGACGGAGTGGAGGCAACGAAGATTGTGCGAGTGACAACGAAACACAATATAAATATGCGTCATTAGTAAATGGATTATGCGGGAAATATATTTTACTTACGTGAACTTGTCCCTTCCGTGGACACAAAATTCATTCGAGCAGCGTAAAAGAATGTTCATGGTTAGTAAATGGAAGGATAGCTTGACATTTTTTTTTTTACTTACCCCCGAAGGGTAATCCTATCCATAGATAGGGGCCGGCCCCGCACCTGTGCCGGTGGCGGGGCGAGAGAGAGACACGGCATCCATGGAGTGGCTGGTTTGTGTGTAACGCACTGCAGAGGACTTGAAGTGATGCAACACCTGGCGAGGACTTGGAAGCAGAAGATAATGAATGACACTGCGCATAAACAGACAACACTTCTTTTTCACTTACCAAGTGGAGTGCAGGGAGCTTACTCACACAACCAAGGTGGTTCGGGACAGAGGTCATGCAGGCTAAAAAATACAGAAAATGGATATCAGTCATTCTGTACATGTAATCAATGCGAAGTACATACCGCGGATGTTTTTGGAGAACACAGCCAAAGAATTGAAAAGGTGTTGTCTTTTCGCTTTTAAATAGTACGGGATTACTGAAACCAAAAATCACAGTCATGGATAAGAAATCGATGGATGTCTTATGGATGACAACAATTCAGAGATAAGACAAAATTGTCCCAGGAGTAAAAACAGATTCAGTCTGATAGAAGGTCTTGAACAGAATGGAACATCTGTAGAGGAAAATAAACCCTCTTTGTTCGTTTCTGTACGTCATTGATGCTATCATATCCGTTTCTGTCAGTTATAGTATCAGAAGCTGTCAGGGCAATGGTACCCAGTTCCCAGTTCTGCTCAATTGTATTGCCTTACATTCCACTCTTATTTTCCCTACATGTAGTTATGTTTTCCTTTTCTTCCATTGTATCTTAAGCTTTGTCTATTAGGCAATCACAAAAAATTGGATTGCCACGGAATGAACGGTTATTATCTTGTCATGGATAATGCACCAATCCATGCACCAGTCAAGGTTAAGCAGTTAGTCGAAGAAAGAGGATACTAATGTCTCTATCTTCCTCCCTAGTTGCCCCCTTTAACCTAATAGAAGAGTTTTGGGCCAAAGTGAAGGCTGGGGTAAGAAAGGAGCCCTTACGAGTTGACGATAAGCTTCAAGAACGTATTGTTCAAGAAGCGCGAAAAGTAAAGCGCCCGGACTGTCAAGGATGAATCAGACACTCTGAAAGCTTTTTCTTTAGATGCAAAAAATAGAGAACCACTTCTTTAAATAAACTCGTCTTGCTGTGGTTTGAAATAAGCTATCTCAGTAAATAGTGAACATGGACACGACTGTACGCAAAGAAGGGTAGTCTGACCGCAAATATTTCATCTACTCATGCAAAAGTATTCTTTCGATTCCGCAAAAAATAGAATCCCAGTCCGCAAATAAAAAATACAAACGCGCAGACAAATAGGAAAAATATAGTAAGTCTGCTTCGTTGTTTTTGCAGTAGATGCAAGCACCCTACGTCAGTTCTCTTTCCTCTAACTTTCCAAATATTTTTAGTTGAGTCACATTTGCAGGTTTTTGCAATGTAATTTGCGTTGGCTAAAAGTTACTTCAGCGCCAGCGAACATGATAACTTTACCCTGAGTGAGAAATAGTTTCGCACTAGTATATTACCGTAGCAGAATGCTCAAGGCTGAAAGAAACAAGCTGCGTTTTTACTGTGCATGTTTGAAATATTGGTCAAGTTTAAGATTATAATAGGATAGCCTAGTTTTATTGCTTTATGGCGATATTCTTTCGGTGGAACAGAACGAGTACAACCAATGGGCTGATCGCTGTTGCTGTACTATCGCAACATACATTGGCTGATGAAGATGTTTGCGTGGGTTAAGAAAGATACATAACCTGGTCGACGATATGGAACACTTAGTGAGAATATCCATCCTTCATTTCATTCCATATTTCTGTTCCATATGCTGCATCCTTGGGCTATAAGCTGTCAATCCTTGTAAATTGAATGTTTGTACTAAAAATGCCTTGCCAATGGCTCGCCAATGAAAGCTACATGTGCATGCATGTGTCTAGTTCCTTGACAAATGTTGTTTTCCATATGAATCATCCAGGATTGGTTTGGTATTATATCTCTTTATGTTTCGCTATTTTTTACCTGCCATCTTACACTGTATGAGTGATATCACTTCCATTCCATGTTAAGCGAGCAAATACCTTTGTTATCATTATATGTTGCTGAAGAGGGTGGTTCTGACCATTCCAGGATGGTGTTGGATAAGACATTATGACGACGTTTCACATACGTTCGTTTGTAAACGCGTGATTATCGCTTTCTTTTCTTCTTTGGATTTCTTTTCTCTTTTGCCAGGACTCGTTCCCCTGTTGGTACGTATTCCTCCTTTGTAATTGCATTCTTTGAACTGGACTCACCCCACGTTTGATCGTCTCCGCATGGTCGATGTGGTCGAGGTGCCTTCGCCCTCATGGTCCTCCCGCTCCCATTTTTTCCGTCTTCTTCGTCTTTCCCCGCAGGATGAGCAGCAGCGCCTGCTCGCGGAGTGCGTATGCTCTGGATGAGGATATGATGTCTTACAAATCAGTTATATTTTATTCAATGAATAATGAATACCGACAACATCTTTTTCCATCTGTAGCTCCTGGCGGCTTTTTCTTTTTATCAATCTTTAATTGTTGTTTAAACAGTTGCTCCGTACCGGTGTCCCCGATGGATTTTGTGCGCTGCGGTCCCCAACCCATGCGTTGGGATTGCCCTTCGGAGGTAAGCAAAAAGACCTCATATTCCACCTATCTGCTAATCAACAATTATATTCCACGCTACCGAATGAATATATGTCCACTGAAGGACCAAGTTGATGTAAGTAAAATGTACTTCCCGCATAACGTATATACTAAGGATGCATATCTACTTTACTTTTAGCTCAAACTTGGTCCTTTCCAAGGACGCAAAATTTATTAAGAAGAGTGCGCAATGTGATTCAAAAAGGACTGTTGTTATAAATACGAGCAAACAAGGCTGCAGGATAGATGTGATGTTGCTGTAGGCACATTTTCTGGCACAGACAGTAAAATGATGCCTTGAACAGGAATTAGTTGTTTCCACGTACGCCCAGGCTTTCTCTCCCTATCAATATTTTCTGCGTATTTGCTATTTCTTCAACTGTATGAATGGTTAATCACCTAGCAGAGCTGGATGGCTTATTTACAGATAGATACTTTGAGATTGCACCAGTTAGGCTGTTTTCGCTTCCAGTTGCTAAAATCACCCCGCTAAACTTTGTTGGCGTTTCGTCTTGTTAACCCTTTGTTTTGTGAAGGCAATGTCTTCGATGGAATGGACTTTACTGGAGAAACTACTACTTACACAAGCAATATACAAACACGGAGAAGATAGCTGGTTTCAAATTGCACGCAAATTAACACAACATCCACTGATCGATCGCCATGCTGAATTCTTCAATCAGAAGGCACGTACAACCTTTCCTCACTGGCTCCATATACTAACGTCTAATATACCCTAGTCTTGCTTGTTGCAATACAAATTGCTCGTACAAGAGTTAGAAGCAGACAAGTAAGGGATATAAGTCGCGTTTCTCCTCTTTTATCGCTCATAACGACTTAGAGAGCAGGCTAAGACCGATCCATCAGTGCAAGAAGACGTCCCTACCGTGGTGAAACTTGCAAAAAAGCTTCATGTACGTAGAGTAGAGGAACTGCAGAAAGCCATCCGACAAGACGAAGCCGCCCTTATGGGTCTGGTATCTGAGATTGATGAGATCCGTTCAGGACGGTGGGATGCAAATTTGGCCAATATGGTACCGACACCGACACCAGCTGAAGAGATCCCTTCTTCAACAGCACCGCTCCCGGCTACATCAGAACAGATACCAGCAGCATCTGTTCCCGAGAATGAAACGGCTACAGCATGGATGACTGATACTGAATCAGATAATATCGGGCCACCAAGTGTTACTCCAGTTGATCTAGTGCCAGTTTCCTTTCCACAAACACAGGATACATGTGAAACGCAAACGCTAGCAGAAATGAACAAAGATGCTAAAGAGGAAGATGAAAAATTGATTACGCCTATGGAAAACGTCCCACTGCCAGAACCTCTTCACAGCGATGTTGCGCAAAGACCTGCCAATATCGCTACCAGTAGCACACTGGAGAATACTTGCCAGGCAACACCTATCGAGATGAATTTCCCTGTTGCAGAAATTTCCATGTTGGGACCTGATAAGCAGGACTCATTTACAGAGCGAGCCGATCCACTTGTTAGTACACCATTGTCAATAACGCCAGCTGACACTCCTCGAAACATTGAAGCTGAAACATCACTTGGTGCAGAGCAAGATATCACAATTTTACAGGAGCCGGAAGATAACACCAAGATCGGCCAGCAATGCATTGACGTGAATGCAACTGAAGAGGAGTCAAAGCAAGCCGAGTCTGCTCTTAAACATTTCGAGGCAGACGTGGCCCCTTGCCCAGCAGAGAAAGTTGACACTCCAAAACAGTTTGATTCAATCGACCAAGGAGAGGATCCAAAGTATGGCGGTGAAGATATAGCAGGTAATCCAGTAATAGTGAATGTTGGTTTAATATGTATTATTAGCATCTACTTATGTATCACCATCAACGACGGTACAGAGCGCAGCTACTTCAATGGATATTGACAATTTCGATCCGATAGCGGGAGCTGAAAGCAACGCAGCAACACCGACAGCAATGACGCCCACGTCTTTAGGGTCCTCATCGGAGAGAAAAAGAAGTAGAGAAGAACAGAGACAAAAGTCATGGCAAAAAAACGTCAATCTGTTATGGCAGGAGATTGCCAACCATAAGAACGGAACAATGTTTATGAATCCTATTAAGGAATCAATAGCACCAAGATATTACGACGTTGTCAAGCAACCGATGGATCTGAAGACGATAAAGAATAGAGTTAGAGATGGGGTAAGATACTGAGTTTGTGACCTAATGATTAACCAGACGAAATATTAGGTGATCAAATCAACGATGGAATTCGAACGAGATATTGTGTTGATGTTGACAAACTCGCTTATGTACAACAAGGAAGGAACTGAAGTTTACCAAATGGCCCACGAAATGCTGGGCGATGCTCTAGAACAAATTCGCCTGTTCAAGGCTGCAGATAGCTATTCCTCTGTCAACGCACCAGCAAGAAAGAAACCTACCATTCGATAATCACATATTTAATATTTTCATATGAATACCAGTCCGTCAGAGAGAATGATTTTGCTTTATTTTTCGTTCATTAACCACAGTGTGCACTGTTGAAGTAACCAGTTGCTGTAGGACGGCTGAAAAAGGCCAAATTTGGTAATTGAATTTGAGATGCCGTTTAGAAACCGGTCGGTGAAATGAGAAAAGTCACTGCCAGTGCGCACAAAGTGGACGCGTTCTGCTCATGCTTTACAACGTGCTCCATAGTACGAATAATGAAAGACGAAACTCGGACAGATAATGAAGGAGCACATGGCCAATCGTCTTCAGCTTCTTCATCGATGAATCATTATCCAGCTTCTCGAGAGAGCGATCCTTCTTTTAGAGGTCTGTCTAGCAACATTCTGAATTCATGTTCACACATTCGCTTAGACGGAGCGACTCGTCAAAAGATTTTGGATATTATAGATCACCAATTCGATCTGGAAATTTATTTGAAACAGCGAGAAATTGCAGCCATACGGCAGGAAATTGCTAAAGCAGAGAGCGCACTCCATGATCTTGAGCTAGCTGTCAACAATGGTAATTTCACTGTGCAAAGTTCGCATAGATCTTAACCAGAAGTTAGAATTGACTGCTGCAACCGTACCAGGAGCCAGTCATTATACCCGACGTTCAGCAGCAGCTTCCATGAATTTACCGTCAGCAACCTATTTTCCTACCGTCCCTTCACCTCCCACTATATCCAGAAAAAAGAGCTCAAAATCTGTTCATCGATCAAATCTTTTTGGCCGACGTAACGATGGAGTTTTTGTACGACTTGTGTGTCCTGTCTGTAAGCGAGACGATCTAGCCAATCAACAGGGTTTCTTGAATCATTGTCGGCTGGCGCATAATCTTGAATTCGAAAACTACGAAAAATGCATGCTAATGTGCGGAACACCAGTGGACGAATCCGAAGTACCTCTGGATCACCCTATTAGATCACGACCTGTCACAAAACCAGTTCCTATCAGTGCGTAAGTGCGAATTTGTGATTGAATGCTTAGCAATAATGGTTTTTTCTTACATAGAATTCAGAAGAAGAAAGCAAGGGTAGGATTGTTTTATCTATTATTATAGCTGATTTTTTCTTTGTATGTTTATAGCCGACTATTAAAGTGTTTGAGGAAGATGTGGATTTGGAATTGGATCAAACTAATAGACACACGATGACTGTTCGTACGCCTGATCGCCCCTCCGAAGGCTCTAAATCACTGCCTGAATCGAGCATTTGCACGCCGGCAACTACTGTAGCAGATGAAGGAGATGAGGGACATGAACAACAACAAGAGGAGCAAGCTGCGCATCCAACAGGGAACGTACAGTCAAAGACGGAACAAAATCAAACCACAGAAGCACCGGCAATAGAGTCATTTGCAGCAGCGTTATCTACTGCAGAAGAAGGTGGATCGCGCTTTTACATCAAGAAACGCGTCATCGTCGGTAACGTCAGCAAATATATCGCACCAGGTAAGAAGAACACGATATCTAGCTGGAAACGTGTTAATTTAAGGATCTTTAGAAAAAAGGGACTCAACTTTGAAGCATTTCACACACAAATGGATGATCTATGTTGTGGAACCACCGCAGGTAAAAATGCATACTACTGGGTAGCGGGAACTGAGATTACTGTGGAATAGACTCATGAATCGGCACCATTTATTACTGGTGTGCGATTTCATTTGCACCCGAGTTATAAACCTCATGATGTAGTTGAGGTGAAAGAACCTCCCTTTCGCCTGACAAGGTTAGGATGGGGAGAATTCCCTGTTCGGATCCAGCTGCACTTCGTAGATAAACGTCGTAACAAAAGCGTTGATGTCATTCATCACTTAAAGGTATGCTTGATAGACTGGCTATTAAGGATTCACATAGTTCTAGTTGGATGATACACACTGCGGAAAGCAAATGCTAGGAAGCGAACGAAGCATCGAGATTGAGCTTGATCGTAACACTGATTTCAACGAAACGTCGTCATCCAAACTTCAAGCTGAATCAGAAGCAGCAACACAGCTCATTGAAACAAATACTATTGTGAGCAATGTGATGCAAAAAGGTAGACCTTGCTGTTCGATACCCATCAGTAACCTCCATATAGTATCCAAGCAAAAGATGACGCTACTTCAAGGAATTTTGAAGGAGGCTGTCAGGCGGCTACCTATTATCCGATCTGGTATGTATCTAGTTTGCATTGCATATTTAAAAGTTTATTCATGGATATACAGGTGCCCATAGTATGGTTTTGCCGTATTCTTGCGCTGTTAGCGCAAAAATGTACTTCAATTGGTCAGTCGGCAGGAGGAAAGCACTTGAAGTAAGTTGTGGAGCCCTTGCAAGAAATGACAGCATGTTTAACAGTTCATAGTGGCATCGAGCACACCTGTTACGAGTCGAAGTACAACGGCGAGCGTTCGAAACAAAAGATGATGTACTACGGTCTGCAGCTGCAGCACTTTCTACAAAGGATGTAGTAATATGGTGCCGTGAACACAAGTATACGCCAAGTAAAGCAACAGTCGATCTTGATACTGAGGAAAATTCGGGGTACTGTAAATTCTGTGGCTGCCTTCGAGAGGTCCATTACCGTGATTATGGCTCTGCCAATGCAGATGAAAATTGCCCTCGCAAACCAAAGGGTCGATCAATACGAAAGCGGACTGGCGGATTAAGCAGTATGACGAGCGTGACGAACCTACTTACTCAATTGGACGCTGGTTGGGATGAGGTCAAAGAAGGAGGTCAGTCGTAATAGAGGAAGGAGAGAAAAAGCAATTAACCGATTTCACATTAGACGATATGGATATTGATGTGGATGCGAGCACGAAATCCTGCAGTTCAGCAAATAATGCATTGAAATACGCAAATTTGTTTGAGCGAATACGTGAATACAGTAGTAGTGAACCAATGGACATCGCAAACGAACGATGCATAGATTGGATATGGTCGACTGTCGGACAGCTGAGGTTAAAAGGTGTAGTAGCAAATGACATAATCCAGACACGAGATGGTTCTTTGCGCACAACAACACCTGGTGTCGATTTAGAAACTTCAATAGACCAACGCTTGGTAGTCGGGAATTTGCTGGCTCAGGTACCGTATTGAACAACTATTAGTATGTAACACTAACTTCACATTGCATTTCTTTTTGAGAAGGCTACTCGTACTTTCCTGAAACGAATTTTGAATAACAGCATGAGCATATGGAAGAATGAACATGATATTGATCAGTGCGATAAGATGTTAGTACCGCACCATGTTTATCAAGCACTGCAACAGACGGAAGAGTTTGACTTTTTGACAAATCAATATATGGGGCCTGCAGAGGAAGAAAGTGATGGCAATAAACAATGATGTTCGCAAAGTTCTATTACGCGTTTAAGCGTAGAAGATGTACAATTTCTCTGTATAAGGATAACATGCATTGCAAAATCTAATTGTCCTTCGGGGATCACATATTACTACGATAAGGCTGCTGATCGCTTCATTACACCATCAACCCGAGCCATGAGGATGGCCCCCAATAACATGGTTGATGTCAGAAACAGCATAGGTAGGCGCATAGTAAACGAATAAGCGGTGTTTTCGCTCCAACCCATGCAAGCTACCAGAGCTAGACCTTGAATATTACCGGCAGTGTATAGATAGCCAGTGGGAATAATCTCGCTTACAGGATAAAACAATTCACTGGCATACTGAAACATGGCTGGAGCTATACCTACAGGATAAAACGTTTGGATAAGCGCACATTCGTAAACAGCCTATTCCGTACCATAGGATGTCACTCCAAACAAAAAGCTAAGGAATACTCTCAGATACTAAACAGACAGGCAATATACACATCCAATTTACCAGCAGCTGACGACTCCCAGAGAAGATCTTAGCTCTACCGATAGATACAGTCCCAAAACACTGGCAAATACGCCGATGCATAACAGGTTGCAGACGAAACGGTAGCGCAAGGTACGATCAAGATAAAATCCCACCCCAATGCTGGCCGGAACGCCAGACAAAAGCATCATAGACCCTAGAAAACCGATGTCCATCGAACTTCCGAAAGTTGGAACTAGAATCTGAGCAAGAAGAGTCACGATGGCACATTGCGCCCCCATGACGCCTCCATAAGCGCATAGCATGAAGATAAACGACTTTTGTTTCAACAATAGCTTTCTTTGCTCTACCGAACTGCAATCCTCGGTATCGCTAAAATTCTTACATCAGCTAGACTTTCTGTAAAGCGAAATGTTACCTCTGAATAAAGGGAGGAGGGCGTTGCAGCGAAAACCATACAAGAGCGAGAACTATTAAGCCCATAAAAAACTATTGGATGCAATCAGCTGGCTATTTTCAAGCATTTAGTGTTTACTTGTGTAAGCAAAAGACGAGGAATATCCGTTGCCATGGACTCGTTCTTGACCATCAACGGTGTCAAGGCGCATCCCACAGCAACACCAAGATTGTTTGCGGAGACAGCAATGGATGTAGCAATGTTGATTTGGTTTTCGGGAAACCAAGCAACCGAAAGACGGGGTGGAATAGCTAGCATAAACACTTGTGCTGTAGAATTAAAGCGTTAAGGTCACTGTGTTACCTGAGGCTTAATGTAGATGATCTAAGAAAACTTGCCTATCGCGGCTATTGTTTGACCAAGAAACAAGATGATGAAGCCTTTCACGGTAGGGATGGCACCAAGCCATCGAACGAAAGCGCCTAAAACGTTTAGAACGGCACCTATTAAAAGACCACGTTTAAGGCCGTTTCCGGGCGACACGTCTTTTCCGTCCTGAGATATTTGGTCTTGAAAGTAACAAAAGGTCTTTTCAATGCCAAAGGGATAAATCAACATATATAACAATGATAAGGAGTTAATGGCATTTGTTGTTAGAGCTGTTTTTTGTTCAAAGTAATAGTCAATAAATGTGTATAAAGAGGGTGCAAAAGTGATCCACATGAGAGCGTTTACGAATGAGAAGGAAGAGAACGAAAACAGGACTAGCCAACGCCAGTATTTGGAACTGAAAGATGAATGATGGCTTCGATGGGGTCCGGATAAGAGTGGATCTGATTCGGATCGTCTTTCGGCCGGCAAATTGGACCAGTCTTGCTCTGTCATTCGTTTTCAGTAGCAGTTTGCTAAAATCAGGAATTGGAAAGACTGTCAGCAAAGGTAATATTATGCCGACGATGAAAGTCTTATGTATAAAAAGAGAGAGAGAGCAAAAGAGGGACCGAAGGAAAATGGGGCAAAATCGCCGGGAGATCAAGCAGGTGCCATTTTTTAGCACCACATTTCCTGTGATTGATAAGGTCAGGCGCAAATAGATGACGATCGGGTCTGTGCACAACAAAACATGCGGAGTCCCATTCAATAAAATGACTGATGCCTCCAGATACTCCAGATTATGACAACATTTCTTATGTGTCATGAGAACAAATCGAACGTGAAGAAAACAGTGTTTTCTAGAACCACATTGCAGCATAGGAGATTGAGCAATCACTTGACTTGTGTTGGCTTCAAAGAGGTGATCCAATCTTGCATCAGACCAAATCCATATAACGATGCGAGCCAAACGCGAGTAGCAATCCTATGCTCCTCAGTTTAGGAGGAAAACGATTGGAACAAATTTCAATTCCATGAAACGATATCAACGAGAGGTAATATGGAACGTTTTTTTTCCACAGCTATTGATACTACTCTTGCACCAATTTTCCACACTTGTTACGTACAATGAAATGTATCGTCTAAAACTTACTTTCTCCTTGGTAACCTTTAGTAAATGAAGGAGTTTATTATTAAAAAACAAAATGGGTAGGGTATACACGGAATATAGGATGATCGGATGAACTTAAGTGAAAGAGGGCATCGACCGACTGGCGGCAGGCTGGTTACAGCCCTGCATCTTTCGAGCAGCGGCCTTACCGATAGCCATTCTGTTATTAGCATTCGCTACTCGCTTAAACGATTCTAGAGAATCTCGCGGTTGTTGAGGCTTGCTGAATTCACCCGCCAGCACTGAACTTGATTCCAGTTCTTCCTCGTTCAAGTCTTCAAGCGCGTAGCCCTGCCATTCTTGTTGCTGTATTTTTAGATTCATCTCATCTTTCCATTGCGCTTCTTCCCGAGTCGCATGGTATCCTTTCCATTCCTCAGAAGATTCTGATAGAGAGGACGATGCAGGACCGGGATATCCTCGCCAGACCTCATCATCATCGTCCTCTTCTCCCTCAATTTGTTCATCTGACATACATGATTCATGAACAGGATAGCCAGTCCATTCTTCCTCAGGAGGATCTCCTGGCTCCTGTCTATCCGGATACTGAAACGGCATGGAAGGGACAAACTCAGGTGCTAGTGGCGATAAGCGTGGCACTGGTGGTGATTGTGGCTCCGATTTTTCTTGTTTCGGATCTTCTTCTGCTAATGTTTTGTCTCCGTCTGGGCGATTATAGGGAGGTTCAACAACGGCTTCCGGCTTCTGTTTCTGTTCGTGCTCTTCTCGGAGCCCCTCTGCTTCGGAATGCTGCTTTAATGGCGGGGGATTTTCGAGGGGATTGTTCTCAGTACTAGTGGGAATCAGTTCTGTAAATTCGTCCGGAACAAGAAGTTCTTCGTCCGGTCGTAATGGCTCAATTTCAGTACTTTCTCTCATTAATTGCTCTCGCGTGAGGAAGGGACGGGACACTAGCCAATGATATACAAGGGGATCACCGGCAACAAGACTCAGATCCGGCGGCGGCATGATGGGGCGACCTCCGTCCACTTGCACGGGCTTAATAGTGATAGACCTCCTCCGGGGTGGTGTTGTATCCATCATTTCGGTTTTGGATCTGCAGGACGACAGAAGAGAAAGAATAGGTACTAGTTTTGCCATACCAGGCTCGGCGAGGACTCCATCAGCCGCGCCGTAGATATCGTGAATAGGTTGAATGATATTTAGATGGGGTTCAATCCAGGGAATCGCCACCATTCCAGGATTGACACCAAAAACCTGTATTTTACGTCGCAGGCAATCAAAATACGCCTGATAGTTATCATCGGGACTGATCAGCTTCCAAAGTTCGTGACACATTTGTTTAGTACGTGTGGAACATGGCTGCCAAACTTTTTTAAGACGCCTAACTTCTGGTAATTTGAGTGCTTTCACGACAGCAGAAAACCCAGAGAAATCGCGATAGCCATGAAGGAGTAAATAAGCGACTCGAATCATTTGGGAGACCAGATCTTCAGGATGTGACCAATACATCACTTGATGGGCTAAGCTATGTACCAAATATCGATGAAAATCAATCATTGGTGATTGTTCAAGGTTATTGATATCTGTTCGTTCGAAAAGGTCGCGGTGGACAGCGACGATCTGACTAGCAAGAATGTCAACGTCCCATCGTGATGGAGAAGCGCTCTGAACGGTTTGCATTTGGTGAGCTAACTCTGCCAATTGGTCATTGTCTTTTGAGGTTGCAGAAGTACGAACAAGAGGTGAGACAGGAATGAGAGGCAGGTCCGTCATGATGGATGAGTGAGAGGAAGAATGAATAAAGGGAAAAAAAGGGAGAAGGGGTGAGGAGTTTAAAGTATTGCAGAGAACGCGCCCGTATATGGTACATGCGAGTCCCGGAAACGGTGTTTGTTTTCCGCAGAGTCCCTTTCCCTAATCCCTGGGTATAACCATGAGAAGCCCTTTACGCTTATGGCAAACAGCCTGCCTGCCATTAAAGCCAAGGCCTACTCTACTCACTCGCCGTACAAAACATACAACAGCTTACATAACGACACCAATTTACTATGTCAATGCAGGTAAAATGCTTTACCATGTTCCCGGTCAATTCAACATAGAATGCGTTCTGTCCCGTAGTACCTCATATTGGGCACCTTTACTCCACTGTCTTAGCAGATACCTTAAGGCGCTACTACCAACTGAAAGGAGCCGAAGCATATCTATGTACAGGCACCGATGAACATGGTTTAAAGGTAAACATTGAAAAGATATCAGATCAATCGGTCTAATTGCCCTTGATTCGTCAGATTCAACAAGCTGCAGCCAAAAATAACACGGAACCTATCGTCTTTTGCAATCGTGTTTCCGAAAGCTTCAAGGTAGATCAACTGTTCGTCAAACGAATAGAGTTTTTAAAATTGTAATCCTCAGAAACTATGTAAAGCGGCCAACGTGGATTACACGACGTTTATACGAACCACGGAAGAGAGGCATGCTAAAGCTGTCCATGCACTATGGGTATGATTACTTTATTTGTAACTTTAGATCATAATTCACTCATATCGACATCCAGGACGCTCTAGAAAAAGCCGGTTACATATACAAAGGGAAGCATGAAGGGTGGTATGCAGTGTCGGATGAGGCATTTTATGCTAGTAACCAAGTGCAGGAAGTAGTGGATGAAGCGGGAAATAAGATCATGGTAAGAGTGGTACATAAAGTGATTGGTGTGGTATTCATGGAAAACGATTATAGGTATCCATTGAATCCGGTCAGCGCGTTGAATGGACAGAAGAGGAAAATTATAAGTTTAAATTATCGGCTTTTGGTGATCGATTACTTGAATGGATCGAGCAGAATCCAAGGGGTTAGACATCTAACTTGTCGACTTTAAAGCTGACAGTTATTATTATCGCCTAGCTGTGGTACCATTGAACCGCAAGAACGAAGTAGTATCTTGGATCCGGTCAGGCTTGGAAGATCTGTCCGTGTCACGACTTCGATCTCGCCTTGACTGGGGTATTCCCGTTCCTGGCGACAATGACCACACCATCTATGTGTGGCTTGATGCATTGACCAACTATTTGACAGCTATCGGATCCCCATGGCGCGAGCCGAATCCAGTATGGCCGGCAGATGTCCATGTCGTTGGAAAAGACATTGTAAGGTAGTATAAGAAGTATCAGATAAGGTGGAAAACAGATGGCTCACAATGGACTCTAAGATTTCATGCCATCTATTGGCCTGCGTTTTTAATGGCTGCCGGTTTGCCATTACCCAAACAGATTTTGGCTCATGCCCATTGGACTATGGGCAAACAAAAGATGTCCAAGAGTAAAGGAAACGTGGCGGATCCATTTGAGGTCCTAGAAGCATATGGTGTTGATCCTGTCCGATATTATCTAGTGCGTGATGGCGGTCTTGCTGATGATGGAGGTACATTAAGAAGCTTGCACAAGACGAGAACAATTGCTTACCAAGGGTATGCCATAGATTACTCCGAAGAAATGATCAAAACAAGATATAAAAAGGATTTGGCTGGTCAACTAGGGAATTTATTGAACCGAAGCACGGCTAAATCATTGAATGCTTCGGAAATTGTACCTCGCTTGAACACCATAATAGATCCACGGGACAAAGTAGTACATACAAAGATCACGGAAGCGGCAGGTAAAGGAAAAAAAAAAAAGGCAGCCTGACCTTATGGCAATGAATTAATATCGATATCAGCGGCATTTGAGCGAGCATTTGAAAACCGTGAATTCAGTAAAGGATTTGCTGTCGTCTTCGATATGCTATCTGAAGTAAAGTATCTGCTTTGCACTGCAATAACAGACCAGACAGTAACAGAAAACGTAATAGGCAAACAAGCACTTCACAGAAAATGAACCATGGAACTTAGTGAAGGAACCTTCGAACAAAGCGAGATTGGACAGCGTACTATTCTATGCAACCGAGGCATGCCGTGTGGCTGGTATTCTTTTGCAACCTGTAATGCCGAGTAAGATGGACTTGTTACTGAATCGCCTTGGTGTACCACAGGATAAGCGTCAGCTAAAAGATGCGAAACTATGGGATGGTGAAGAACGAAGATTGGGTGAATCGGCAGGTGTACTTTTCCCTAAACTTTAGAATTATATTATTGAAAAGCTAGTTTGGACATGTACAATAAAACACTGTACTTCTACTGTGCATCTCGATCTTTTTTTTGCTATCGATATCCTTGCCTCATACGAGCATATCTCGTTTGGATCGGTGACATATCCCATTGCCGAGACAAGCAAGCTTATAGTATAGTATATATATTCGCAGTAACCTCTCTTGGTTGCTAAAATGATTATAAGGTATCTTGAGGTAGAGATTTGTAAACCACATTCTCAGAACAACGTTATGAGTCCTATGGACTGCCTCGCCCGGAATTCCTCATTTGTTGGTCGCTTCAGTAATTACCAAAGTGCAACGGGATCGCAAAGCGCTCGTCAATTTGTTAGTCTGGTGGAAAAAAAAAAAGGTGCCGTAAGCAACGGCAAAGAAAGCCTCGAAAGAATGAAAGAAACAGGAGGAGGAGGAGGCAAACAAAAGGAGTTGAATGGAGGTCGCGGTTAGTGCCTAAGTGCAAACTACTCAAATACTAGTATCAACAGATTTATCCAACTTATGCCAGGAGGTATGGCAGCAGAATAAGAAACTGTGAGTCCATATTTGGAAGAAAGTCACGGTTCGTGATGTATGGAATTGCAATCTCCCGTCGTGGTGCGAACCGACGGGTCCGCATCACATACCCCACCCAATTCAACCTCATGAGCACACATGGAAAGCGGGACGTAATACGATCATTCGACTATCTTCTCTACTGTCATTTTGCATACAGCTATTTTCTTGATGCAAGTCTTCTTGTACTCTTTTTCCGGACATTTCTACAACTGGTAAGAAAGTGCAAACGATGGAACTGTCGCTTATTCGATTGCCATTGTCCGGATTCTTTGTAGCAGCTTATTTCACCAAAGACGTTGACACGCTCCCTGCGAAGTGCTTTTTTAATTGTAGCGGCAGGATGCGCCATCTGTATACTTATCCATTTGACATCAGAGCCTGGACAACCAGGCATATTAATAGACTTTGTCGGCAACCGTAAGCTGTCCATGGCATGGGATTCCAGCGTGCTTTATCAAACTAATTGATCATTAAGAGAATCGACCGAGTTCCCTAAGGCTAGTGTTCTTGGATCTCATAGTGTTTGTTTTTCAGTCCATCCGGATTTTCATTTCATCCAGTCTCTCCTCACAAGTTCTGCTAAACAACAACGCAACGACGTCAATGGATCAACCGGCGTGGGTCACTGCATTAGGAGCCGACAGGATCATGTTGATGTTACCTTCTGCTACTGAGGAGACTGAGCGGTCGGATGACCTGTTCTATCAGAATGAATTGGTTGTGGATATCGGCTTACGAACGTCCATAAGGCACATCATGTATGCGGATACAGAAGACCAGGGGACAGCAAGAGATGGTTCAGAGCGGTTGCCAGTATGACAACCTGGTAGAGAACCTTATCCAGAAAATGAAACATGACTTGGTTATACCCAAAAGAAATAATTTATATACAACTTTTTTTTCTTTATTATTATTGTTATTTACAGATTAGAGGCGATGTGGTAAATGTAGACATGGAACGATATAAAAAAAAAGTTTAGAGAAGTTTATGCGGTGATCAGTTCGGCAACAGCGGCTGTTACTTTTTCAGGAAATTCCCGCTTTGCCATACGATCCAAAATCGATTTGGCTTTCGCCACCATGTTGTTATCGAGATAGGCCCTGACCATTGCTTCGTATGTGCTTGGCTCACGGATAACTGTGTTGCTCTTGGCATGGACTTTGTCATCTGTCATCGCGTTAAACATGGCTTCGGCTTTCTTGACGAGCCCCTTGTTGCCATATCCACGGATAAACAGGTTTTCGATATAAGGAGAACTACTTTTCTGGATCGTTTTCAACATCTTCTTATAAAACCCCTCGGCCCTGTTTAGTTGATTGTTGCTGATGAGCGTATCAAGCATCGCCTGGTAGACCACTTCATCTGCTTCAACGCCTGACTTGATCATTTCTTGGAACACACGATCTGCGCTTTGGACGTCACGCTGCAAGGTACCGTAGGAGTAGATCAGGGTGGCGTAATGAGTGGCCTGGGGTTCGAGCCGGTCGCGGCGCTTCATATCATTAAGCATACGATGGGCGGTAGGCATATCATAGGGTGCAATCGTAGCGTAGGCTTCCATCAAGAGCTTGTAAGTATGAGGCGAGGGTTTGATTTGTCGACGACGAAGTTCTGCAAAATATTCCAGGGCACGTTCACGATCAGGTTGTTGCCGGACATAGAATTGCATCATATTATTGAACGGACCAACGCGGGGTTGGTAGGAGGCGGAAGACAACAATTCATTGAAAAGCCGGCGGCAATTGGACTCGGAGCCAGCACGAACGCATGCAGAAATAATAGCACCGTAAGTGATCGAGTTCGGTGTGATTTTGAAATGACGCATCTCTTCGAACAGACAAAGGGCCGGTTCCAGCTTGCGTGCCTTGGCAAGTTTGGAAATAACAACGTTGTAAAAGAAAGTAGTTGGCTTCACATCGTGACGCTTGGCCTCGTCATAGATCGTCAGTGCATCCGTAGCCTCGTCCGTGGCGCACTTGGCGCTACCCAGCAAAAGACTGGCATAGCCATTACCGTCGGGATACCGGCCCATCTTCTTGATCTCCTCATAATACTTCTTGGCATTTACCATATCCCCTTGTTGTGCATAACCAATCAGGACACTGTTGGTAATCATGAAGATGGCCTTTTCGGCGCGTTGTGTATCCTTGGCCATAAGTACCTCCTTATAGGCTTTGATGGATGCATTGTACATGTTCAATGCTGTATCAAGATGGCCTTGCTTGCCAACAAGGGCGATGGCATCCCGAATGGATTCGGCTTCGGGGACCTGGCCACGTTGAAGGATCCGGTCAAGTACCTTATTTGCCTCAGCATGTTCGCCTCGCATGACAGCCTTCATGATCTCGCCGGTTTCGCGCGATTCCGTCTCTGCATCTTCCATCTTGCATGGCACTTCCAGGACGGGAGGAAAAGCAGCCTTCCATTTTTTACCATTTTCTTCTGAAAGATGCGAAGAAACTTTTCCAACAAGCTCTGCGTCCAGGTGCATATCCGTTTTGGCATCAAGCAAAGTCATGATAACCCAATCAAAGTCGATCTCGTCGCGAGCAGTCAGAGCAGCTTCATAGAGCAAACGATAGTCGGCGATGGACAGAGATGGGCATGGTTCATAGTGCCCTACCAACACCTTAGCCAGGGCAGGGGACATGCTAGCCACACGAGTTACAGTACGGACAACCTCAAGCGTTTGCACCAGTTGCTTCGACGCCTGTGCCACCTTTAGTGCTGCGCTCATTAGGTTGGAAGCGCCTTTGGATGCAGTACGAGATGACATGGCTTCCAACACTGAGTGCAGCGCGCTAATAGCCTGAGGGATCTTGTTGGCTTGAGCAAAGTGTACGACGATACGTTCGGAAAGCATCGCATCGGGCTCAAGTCCAGCCATTCGCATATCGTCGACAACCTCTAGCACCTTGTCATTACTTGGATTATTCAGGCAGAGCAGAGCATAATTGGCCAAGTTGCCGTAGGCCTTGGAAATGTCTGTCTTGACCAGCGCTTCATACATGTCTGTGGCAGCCTCAAAATTGTTTGCTTGACAGTAGGCTGACAGGATTGGACCAAAAGTGCTTGCATCCGGCGTTGGCAAAGGAGCTTCAAGCTTCTGAACAAGCTTCCTTGCTTCTTCCATCTGACCATGAGCACAGTAGTGACGAACGATAGAATTATATGGGATAATAGTGACCTTGACTCCCTCGGTAACCATGTCTTCCTCCACAATCCTTAAAGCACCGGCCAGCTGGTTGCATTTGAGGTGCGAATCAACCAGAGCATTGTAGACGTAAGAAGCGTCATGTGGTCCCATGGACGGCTTGCGCTTAGCATATTCTTCGAAATACTGAAGAGCAGACGCCAGGTCTCCTGCACGGCCAAAGAGATTGATAAGCGCAGCAAATGTGGCCGAGGTGGGAGTGGAGTTTCTGCAAAGATGCTCATAAACATGCAATGAATCCACTGTGTTTCCATAATGAGAGAGAACGCGTAGTAGCTGGTTGTAAAGGTCGACATCAAATTCTTGTGCCAAGTCCTCAGCAACAGCACAGTCGAAAATAGCCAAAGCCTTGACAAGATTTTCCTCCGCCTCCAGTACAGCTATGTCGTTTGACTTGGTTTGTTTTCCAGAGCGGGCCGATTGCCGCCGAAGCATAGCCACGACTTTTTGGACTTCCACGTCGCGCTTACAAAGCGTGCGAATTAAAATTGCGTATGTGGAACCGGTCGGTTGCACCTGAGTCCGAAGCATTTCCTCGTAAACTGTTTTTGACATGAACAGTTAGAATAAAATTTCAGTGGATATTTACTATGACCATACCTTTGATCATCTGGGTAAGGGGACTCCCTTCACGGCGAAGAGCAGCGAAACATTCCAAGATGAGGTTGTAGGTATGATGAGTCAGCAGGACACCTTCTTTTTTCAGTGCCTGGTATTCAGCCATGACCGTTTTCAGATTTCCATCGCGCTTAGCAGTTAGAATGCGCTCGTTTGCGGTTGCATCCAGTGGTTGTGCTTTTGGCGAAGGTGGTGGTGTGATTAAGTCGGTTGGTAAGTCATTGTTTGGTTGAAGGGGAATTATAGATGGTTGTAATAATGCGATATGTGGTTTATCGGCATTCTCTTGTTCAGACAGCCGACGAAGCTTGGTATATGATGATGTGCGAGACGTAGTAAGGGTGACAGGTGTGGATTGAAGTTTTTTGGAAGAGATGAAGAGGGCTGATGAGGGCATGTTGGAGGATTGTGTTAATATATATATGTATAGATGGATGTATTGTGGGTGTGCGTCAGAGAAAGAGAAAGAGAGAGAAAGAGCAGGGGGAAAAGGAAACAGCAAGTTCGAATAATGAAGTGGTAAACACGGCCCTTTTTATAAGCATTAGTAAAACATTTGCTAAAGCCAATCAACAGCGAGATGCATATCAGATCGTATGGGAAAATATATAAAAAAAACTTATTTTATCAGATGGTTTTTACTCCGTTCAGCGGCAATACTGGCCGAAGATATGTTCTTTATCAGATCTAAATGATAAATTAAATATCCGATATGGTTTGTCGGGGGGACATGACTGTACTAAAATGCCAAGTGTTACTTGGATACAACCCGTGTCATCACTCTGAGTTCGAAGACTTTTAGATCTGATAAAACCTATAGCTACCTGTACGTAAAGTGCAACCATAAACTTATCAAGACTTGTTTGGATTTCTATGGTATAATACACAGATTTTTATTTTTAAGCGAACAGTATCGATTTCATCGAGCTTTTCTCAACTAAAAGACCGGCAAAAAGGAAACAGGATGGCGTGATGAAAAAGATCTGATAAAAAATTTTTGGGAGGGAAGCAGAATAAAGACCCGAGCTGTGTCGAACAAATTGCGAAACCAATGACAAGCTAGGTATTTGTTACACAATCCAAACTTTCCATTCGATGGTGAAGGTTATCCAACGTTCACGCCATTCAGACCCCCGACACATCGATTATCAGATCTTTTTTATATGCATATATAAATACTTAGTATACACTTCAAGGTTTCGTGCTCTCACATTAATTTTCATAGTATCTGAAAATCATCTTATTACTGTCACGCACTTGTTCTCAATGTCAAATGAATGCTACGTCCCACCGATAGCTTGTCCCTTACAGATATACTCTTGTTTTACGAACAACTTCAGTTGTTCACTGATCGTTATTATGCTTGGCAACTTCTGACTCATCACCTTACGTGGACAACCGAAGAAATGTAACTGTCAGAGGCATCCACAATTGATCATAATCGTTTCTTGTTTAAAATAGCCGGAACTATCAATGTATAATACATCTGTGAAAATCCATTAATACGCAGTATACCATAACAGAAACGGGGATTGAACTTAGATATTGCGGGACGCTGATAGGAAACATGTAGAGGCCGAAGCGGAAAGATGGGAAAAAGGGTTGAAGTTACACAATGGACTTGTATGGTGGAAGGACCGCCGTAGAAGATGAAAAACTACGCGTTTTCCAATAGAAGATCGTCGCTTATCCTTACTTTATCCTTATTGAAGTGAACCTTAGTCACGGTTCAGGTTATTTTACTTACGATTTTTCATCAGCCTTAGTATACCATTTGGCGAACATGGCCATAGTGAGTCATTGTTATGGCCATTTCTTTGGCATCCCTCGTATCTCTCCTATAGCTTTTTGTGTTATGTATTGTTTACACAGCGGAAATAAATAGCATCATGCACTACCTTAAAACATAAGAATCGCAGGAGTATAGTACTAGAAAAAACTACGCAGCAAGTAGATAAGTATGGCCAATCTTTGACGAGGTGACTAAGCTTCCGCGGATTCTTAGGTGAAACGTGGACGCACATTACGTAAAGTGGATGTCTGTAAGCAGCTTTCTTGAACCAACCATTAGGCAAAATTATTATATGTCATGCATCCCTGGCTCGACTTTTGGATGGCTACTCACATCAGCCGAAGCTGCAGCGTCTGCTTCTACGCCATTGCCTGAATATTGTCCTATTCTTAGTGCAAGCGTCGAGGACAGTCTCACGTACGTCATTTTTTTTTACCTTAGTCTATTTTTACGCGCTGTAAGTCTATCAACTTCTGATAACAATAACGCTGCTCCCAAAACCCTTTTATCTGTGTCTCAAAAAGCAGATGCCAAACTTGGTTTATTCCTTTACTCAACAACTGGCGCTATCCTTTTCTCGTCGTCCACAACAAGCCTTGTCGTCTGTGATATTTTTATTGGGCGATTTATTGAAGGTCTACAGGATCAGCCCCAGTCGCCATAAACTGTCAATTCAGCGGTTCGACGAGCCTCATATAATACTCTGAGAATCTAAGGTAGAGAGTCAGGTTGGTAAAACAAGTGCTCAATACTTAAATTTGGTCCTTGCGAAATTTCCATTGGGCTACCGTCTTCTAACATCGCCCACATGACAAAAGATGAGCCAGAGTTGCCAAGCCAAAGAGATCGAGTTACTTGTCTTGTATATGTCATGATTATATTGTTGTTTAGAGATTGCACTACGGGAAAAATAATCGTAAGAATCGATGATGTATCCGAGAATAATAACAGAATCTGGTGATAATTTCAAAGATAGATTCTACGTTCATCATATATAATTCAATGATTACATTCATATAAATGGACTAGTAATAACTGAATGCTTTATGTATTAGATCCAGGGTGCTAGAATTTGAACGAATGTTTTATTTATAGGATTGAGACATTTGCCGCATGTCTCATGGTTGCTTTTACTAGATACCATATATGGGAAAACACATTAGTTTCTTCCATTTGTTTCGGTGGCAGGTTTAGTTACCACACCTAGGAAATCATCGATGTTGGTGCAGTCAACAACGTACAGTTTTTCTGCAAAGGACCGAAGAAAATAGACACTGTTGGTGAGAGCATATACTCTGGTACGGTATATTTTTGCTGGAGCCAACGTCATGGTTTCATTCTGTTCAGGCTCAAGGTAGAAATATACTTTCCCAAAATAGTGCTTTGTCTCCGTACAGATCTGTTGTCTGTTGCTTCGAGTATATCTATGATTTCCATTAGTTATGTAATATAGGTGCTATTTGCTTACCTATCAGCATCGACGATCAAACGAACAAAGTGGGGAGCACGGTTGCGCTCCGAATGTTTTAGGATGCTGCCGAACACTTTGTAATTATACCATAAGCGCCCTGAGTATATAAAGCTCTTTCGAAAGCAGAAGCTAAGATGCCAGCAATGGTACCCATAGTCTCTAATGGTGCATGTTTGAAGGGACCTTGCATCTCTGGTACCAGTTCAGCCACGGATGGATCTATATCTTTGTAGCCTTCACTTGCTTCATCCAGTCTATCAGGTTCAGTACGTCGCGCTCCTGCTGGCTTTGATCATGGCGTTAGCAACATTTGTTCCTGGTGCACTCTTCGAAGCAATGAAAGCGACTGTAAACGCCAATGGTACGTTCTAATGTCCTGGTACTGAAGTACTGGAGTGGGCCGACCTTCCGGATTATATCCGACAAATGTAAGAGATAATGCTGGTTAGGCGTAAATATTGAAAGATGCAACACCTTCTTTTCCACCAGTTCTAACAAGTATTCATGCCCCAGCTGTATGTCACTAACATAATCATATCAGGTTAAGTATTTTTATAGGTTAGAATGCTTACGCTTTCATAGCAACAAGATCAGCCTCTGTGATCTGGTATTGAAGACTGCGTTGACATGCTGTAATTAATGCTATTGCAGCTTCTTGGGCTTTTAAATCCGGAAATAATCTGATAATGAGAGTTGGGGCGATATATAATAAGAAGTCCAACCAGTCAACGGTCCTTTTCATCGAATTAGTCCAATTTCCTTGGAAAGCGACTGGTACAGATTTTCTTGATGCTTCTACATCATTCATGATACAGGTGGAAAAGCGCCATTTATCTCACAGGGATTAACAGCAAGAGACACGCTGTATTTCCCTTGAATCGATGCAAAAAGGAAACGACTGAATGCCATGGCCGATTAAATGCATTTCATCAAGACCGAGAACTCTGATCCATAGAAGGACTTAAGGAACGCAAACCGTGGTGGGGCATCAACACCAACCTACAGATGAGTGAGGAGTAAGGATACTATTTCAGCAACGTTGATAGCCCTTACTTCATTTGCTGTTCGGTAGCCTTCCGCTGAACGCCATCTAACAGGGCCATTGCACTCTGGAAAATAGATACCTCCAGCATCCGTTGGAGACTCCCCCTCGAGCAGACAGATCCGGCAGCCTTCCTCAGATTGATGGCTGCTATGGTTCGCCAGGTCAGATACTGCAGGAATATCGCCTGATGCAAGCAAGACGTGAACCTTCGCATGAATACTACTGTTGCCAACATAGACAATCATTTCATCATTCTGTAGAGCTTCCAGCTCGGACAATATTGGGTCAAGGAAAGACTACAAGTTTCTTAGGCGGTTTGGGCCAGGGATGATACACATCTGGATCATGTTTTTGACTTCATATCTACAGGAACGTCTTAAATTAGATATAGCATTTCATACACCTTACCTCACAGAAGGATCCATGTTTAATATGACTGCATGAACAATGGTCATAGAATATTTGGTTGTTCTTGAAAGGCTGAAAGCCATCAGCATACAAAGCAAGCGCTATGTCATATTCAGAGTTAAATAAACTAGATGTGTGGCTTCTATATGTTGAGCCATCAAACACATCTTCGCACACTCCTGGCTGATGACAGCGTTTGTGACATTATTTCAGCATGTCTCGCGTTCTTTCATGGCTTAACATAAATGCTAGCTGTTTGCCGACTGACGGTATCTGTGCTGTGCTATACGGCTTCGGGCCTGCTGATGGAATGGTCCCTTCTTCATTTTTGGGCAGCGGCAGAAACGACAATGGCTGTCATCATACTTGTCGTAAAAGAGCATGCATCCTTTCCTGCAGACAGGTATATGCACTGACTTTATGGGACATATAGTATCCAGAAGCTTGCGTGATAAGTACGGAGAGGATAGGTGTAGAGATTCTATTTTATGTTCAATTTAGTCACGTAGATATTGGCCGAGACATCACAGTATATCTGGGTAAGCAGCAGTCAATGCACTGTTGCTAAACTTCACTAATTCTTCATGCGCAGTTCGAGGTATGCCGTATTGCTCCATTATGCGCTGGAGCAGGATACTCTGCTTGTTCACTGGGTCTTCTAGAAGATTGGATCGGGTAAATTTGTATTCAACAGGAGTACCAATTTATTATATCTCTATCGACACCATTACAATGAATTAGAAGTATGTGATTGAATAGCTATGAGATATACCTGTGTCGCTAATTCTATCGTTGTTAGCAACTCTTGTATCACTATTAGTAAGTTCATTCTCGGTGATATCGACATAATCCTCTTCATTGGCGGAATAGTTGTCATAGATATCATTGTTCTCCTCAAAAGGACGATCACTATGATGGTCAGGCTGGTCCATATCAATGCATGTATGATCAAAGTCATCCAGCTCATCGTTCAAGTCATGCGATCTCTGACCCTTTGGAATACGAGACGAATTTATGTGCTCATAATCTTCATCTAGCAGGTCTAAACCTTTTTCCAAGCCAACCTGAGGTGTAATGGCCAAGACGTCCTTATCATCACCAAAACGTTCTTCTTTACTGGAGCTTTCAATAGAGAGAAACATCTATCTATGTTCTGTCACGGATATCCTATTGTATGCTCACTCCGCCAAGTGCAGACTATAATCCCACGTAAACTTTCCGTAGATACTGTTGCGTTCCAATTTCAAATGACACAAGGGATGAACTAATTCTTCTTGCAAGATATGATCGCTCGGTCGTGTTATGCTTTGGAAACACGCGATCAATGATGAAACTTCTACACCAGGAGTACTCAAGATATCCTGATGGAGGAGCTAACGAAATCTCTTGATAAATGCGCTCGAACAGGGTAGTCATAGTTGAAATTTGAGGTAAAAGGACAAAAAGATCGACCAAGAGAATAATTGACTGAAATACGTGTATGACAAATCGGGAATTGCTGCATGGTGCTAATTTCAGTGTTGAGTAGCTTTAAGATAACAGTACTTGTGGCTCGCCTATTTTTTTTTTGTACCTCACATTGTATACGCATGTATACATGGAATGCTTGTTGCAGCGCAAAACCAAACAGGACCTCAGTTTTCGTTCCTTATCATGTACCAATTGGTTGGCAATGATTGTATAACCCTATCTTACGTGCCATTTGAATTCTTATGTCCTGAGATCAGTCGCCGAATAATAACACACCATTTTATGTGATCACACATAAAGCAATGCTTAGAGCTTAGACACACCTTCTGCGTAATCCTTCAAAAAGAGCTCGAGCCAAGCGTTATACCACCGTAGCAGCATAACATGCGGTATTTTAATGGGTAGCCATCTTTATACGAAGGAGTTAGGTCTTGACAAAAGTTGCAATAGCTTGATTAGAAAAACACGTACACCAAAGCCCACAGCGTGTATCATAAAGAAAAGATTGCCCTATAAAAAAACTTCAGGTCCATTTTGTTTTACAACTAGCACGACTTAAATTTTGGCAGTTTAGTATTACATCCAGAGCAACTCCTGAAGATTCTGACAGATATAGACTATTTATACAGCGTTTATTCGCTGATCAAACTAGCATAAAAGGAGATCATATAGAACTTATCGAAGTCTGTCGCTTGTTGTACCTAGGGTTCTCTTATCAAACGTGCTCGGTGTTGGGGCGTATTGAATTCTGTTGTAGGCGGACTTTTCTTTCATGTCAGTTTATTTATCGCAACCCCATAAACCATCTGATGTGTATCAGCTGTCACTTTAACGCCAGCCGAATATTTACCCATTGGATTTCTCTACTTGACCTTTCTCGAGGAAGACCATGTTAGAAAAAGCCGGAAATGGAAAATAGCGAAAGGAAAGAAGAGAGAGGATGTCGGACCATAATAAAATCAGTGTATGGATCTAGAGAACCAATCGAGTGTCGATCTCAGCAGATGGCATACGCAGAAATTCTTCAAGTCCAAGATGAAACTTTACTGTGAAATGAAAAGAAAACGATGCATTTGCTGCAGGAGCAACAGCAGCAGCCAGCTCTATTACTAATAGAGTCAGCATAACCGCCACTAACTTCTAGTCCAGGTCTTCATTTAGACTTGCACAATGGCTGGTGTATTTCTTTTCTATGTTTCGACGAGTGTGCAAAATAAGCACCAAACGTTTAGCAGTGTTAGCGTGATACTATATATAGTCAATCTTTGCTTCTTTCGGTATCGCTCCTTGCATTCTGCAAGCAGACAATTACAGAATGAGGAATTGCAGCGGACACGGTCCAGTTGATATCGTCAGAGATTGAAGACGAAAGTTGACGTCTGCTCGACATTGCTAATCTCGGTTCCAGATCACAACTACCAGTTCGTGTTCGGCCGAAATTGACTCTGCATGAATGAGAATGTCGTGACCAAGAATTCGGAAGGAAGATCCGAAATAACAACGGCTTTAAAAAATTGGGTCGGTTCCAGATCATTTCAGTTAACGTAGCATTCTATAAACAAGGATTTGCCGAAACTTTCAGCATTTTCCGATGGCGTATTTTTTCAGGTCCAATCAAACTTACGTGGCGATCTTGCACGTCTGTAGCAGTCAGCTTCAAGCCGTTGCATTGCTCATTGCATATCGCCCTTTTTCCGCTGGATCACTTTATTCTGTTCCATTATTTTAGTATTAGGCTATAAATGGCAACTGGAGGTGGGTACTCCTGACATATCCTTGCACAGCTTAGTCGCCGTTTACGCCACAAAAACAAAAGGGCTGTAATATTAGATTAAGCTTAGTTTCCTTTCTAAGACCTAACCTTGCATGGGCGTTGCATAGCAAATAGTATGATAAACATAAACATAAAGTAAGCCACTTAAATCGAGTGTGCATCTTCCAGTGAAATAAGGAAAAAGATAATCTAAGCAGATAAGATATTAACTTGACTCTGAGCAGTAGATCAAGCTCACTATCTGGAGAACGTGCCCTAGCTATAAAGAAAGAAGAACTGTTCGCTCAGATGTAATAAATTCCATCTTTGTCACTGCTGCAGATTTCATTTGTTCACTTGTTGTTTGAACAATCCAAAACGATTTGTAGTCTTCCTCTCACGTACAGAGAGTTACAATACTCGGCATTCCTCGGCTTTCTAATGGCGATCGATCTTTCTATGCCGGTATCTTTTAAAGTAGTACGGATATTCCAGATAACGCTAACCTTACCTTCTTAACTTTCCATCTGGCTACTAAATCAGGGTAAAACAAAGTCATTTTGGCATTAAGAACTGGAAGATATTGCCTTATAGCGAGAGATGATTTGACATTCGGCTGTGACACAAGGCGTTTTGACTTTTTTAGTTTCCATCTTTGCTTAACACCGAATACTTTTAGCTTACTTTTGTATTCTGTTATAAATATCCGTTTGCTTTGGAGCGGCATTCGATCATCTTACACTTTTTTGCTTCATAACACAGATCTTTTATACCATGTTGGCAAAAGTCGGCCATTTTCCTCTCCATCAGCCTGAGTGTCCAATTGTTGATCCTGTTCAGCTTGGTATTACAGAGAACAAGCAGAGCGTGATCGATAGTAGCAAGGTGTACACGTGTTCTGTAGAAGAGCTTATTAAGCAGAAGCTGGATTCCTTGACCGATACCACTGACGGATTTTACGTGCTGGACCTTGGTGAAGTGTACCGACAACATTGTCGCTGGCAATCGTTATTGCCACGCATTAAGCCATATTTTGGTAAGCATCGCATAGATATATTAGCCAGAAATAATAGTTACTGTTATTGATTGCTTTGTTAGCCATCAAAGCAAACCCTGATCTGCGTATCGTTACTCTGCTGGGCTCGCTTGGCGTAGGATTTGATTGTGCCAGCAAAGAAGAGATTAAAACCGTTTTGGGCTGTGGCGTTGAACCCCGCAGAATTATTTACGCCAACACCTGCAAGGAGGCATCTCACCTACGTTTTGCAGGACAAAACAAAGTGCACAAAATGACTTTTGATAGCACTGATGAGTTGTACAAAATCAAGCAATATTCCCCCAACGCAGAACTCCTGTTGCGTATCTTGCCAGACGACTCTAGATCCATACTTGCCCTCGGTCATAAATTTGGCGCTCCCGTATCTCAATGTGAGGAGCTACTGCAGACGGCAAAGGACCTGGAATTAAATGTCATTGGCGTTAGGTAAGATGAATAAAAGAAGAAATAGCGAATAGTTCATTGACATTTTCACTATGCAGTTTCCATGTGGGAACTGGATGCAAGGATGAAATGGCATTTGTAGATGCTGCAGAGCGAGCGAGACAAGTATTCGATATCGCGAAATCCTTAGGGTTTAACTTCTCTCTGTTGAATGTTGGCGGCGGCTTCCCCACGGATGATTTGAAAGTGAACACCAGCTTTGAACAAATCGCTGCTGTCCTTAACCCGGCCTTAGACAGACTATTCCCGTCCAACATTGAAATCATGGCTGAACCAGGCCGATTCTATGTTGCTTCTGCATTTACCCTCTGTCTGAACGTCATTGGCCGAAAGGCCATTGATGCCAAGCAAAACAAGTATTCCTGTAAGTATAAAAAATAGCATATTGTTTTCTTTTTCCTCCTAAATTGTAATAGACTTTGTCAACGATGGGACCCATGGATCATTTATGAGTATTGTATGCGGGCTTCCTGTCTTGAATCCTGAAGGTAGCTTGGTTGAACCGATTTACGGCATGTCTAACGTTATAATATTTAGTGCTCATGAAGAAAGGCGAGTTCTTATACAACAAAGATGTATACCCTGTGTATCCAGCAACCATATGGGGCCCTACGTGCGATGCGGACGATCGCCTTGCTGTGGATGTTCCTCTACCTCTCTTGGATATTGGAGATTGGCTGGTGTGGAAAAGCATGGGCGCTTACTCTACCGCTAAGAGCTCAGAGTTCAATGGCTTCAAAAACCCTAGCACCTTGTACACCAACACTTCCTATGAAGACATGCTGAACTCTTACACACCATGCCATTTATTTATGTAACAAGTTACAACGCTTAGCCACGCTACAGGTACAAATTTAAAGATAGCGTACGAACACAATAGAAAAGTTTTGGTCCTAGTTCATCAAATATTCTGCTTGGATATAATGTTGTATGTGTATATATATACATGAAACGTCTCAACACCAGGAAATGGAAGAAGTGATGTTTTCATCCACTTTCGCATTGTTTTCTCCTTTCTTCTTCTTCTTCTGCCTGCAATCACCGAATAAGCGCTTTATATGTATATCTATACGTAAGGCATCCTTACCAGCATTTTATGTTGATCCACAAGCCAGGACGGGATATTTAATGGCAGGGTTACAAGGTCCAAATCAAAAAGTTCGATGAACTGCTCGTTTACGTATCTTGCTTTGCTTCCTGCATATGCACGATACTAACCGTATTTGCAGTTGTATTACCATCCTAGTCCGCTCTCTTAAAGTTTTACCTCTGTAATAATAGAACTGAAATTCCAACCCTCAAGTTTCCGCAGACAACCGACCAATGTTCCCGTTTCATGAATTCCCGAACTAAGCATGTAACATATAACTTAGAAATTCATAGGGTGAAAAGAACCGGACCCTTACGTGCATATGATTAAAACAGGATGAGTTTCAACATTCAGGATGAGTTCCAAACCTTCTTTAACAAGTTCTTCAGAGACTGGTCTCCACGTGGACGGCTGAGTAGGCTTCCACGTCGCCATACCAAGATGGACCTTTACTTTAACAGTTCAGTAAGTTGACAATATCACTCTCACATTACAAGATCAATGCCGCCTTCTTCGAAGAAGTTGGAGGTAACACGATTGGGTTTTTCCGGACTGAGCATGACAACCGTCTTGAAACCGAATTGCTTTATGAAAGTGAAATGAAGAGGTTGTAGCATATCAGACCGATAGATCCCAGGCTCCACGATCCCAAAATGCTCGGGTGGTGTTAGCAATGGTGGTTGATCCCTGCTCATAGTGGTTGCAAAAAGGCGTGCGAAAGCTTAAGCAAACAGGAATTTAGAGAAAGGGAAAAAAGCGAAAAGGGTATAGAGCTGTATAGGTTTCTCGAGACGTTGTCACAATAGGTCTTGCAACTTTTTTTCCCGCACAATTGCAACTTCAATCATTTCAATGACAAACGATATCAAGGCACAAGTTCACAAATGAGCTTTCCTAATTATCCCCAAAAAGGTCCGTGATTTTTATTGCTCCCTCAACTCTTGAATCTGTTTCAGCAGAAAGGCCTTTTCATCGCTAAACTGTTCATCATCTATTCACGAGCGTATAAGAATAGCCCCTTTCCTCCAAGACCGACTTACCTTGTCTATCGTTATGAAAGTTAGTCAAAAACGATACTAATTTATCTTGGTTTTTCAAAAGGATATCCAGAACAGGCTTCGTTTTCTTCGGGTTGGCTACAAAGACCTAAAAAAGCAATATCATAAATCTCTTCTGGCGCCTAATTCCCAATCCTTACTTTGAAGACGTGAAATGCTTCAAACTGGATGTTACGGCTTCGATCACGTAGCAGGTTCATCATCAATTTAAGGTTATCAGCGTTGCTGATATATCGTGTCATAACATTAAAATTCGATCGGTCAAGCAATATCTCGCCAAGCAACTGTGGACCATGCAACTCCATTAGAGTTCTATTATATCCAGATTACGTACCTTCAACGATTGCCGTTTTGTCACATAGTTTGCTGAAGTCAACAATTGCTTGTAATATTCAAAAAACTACAGCCTCGCACGTAAACAGGATGAACCAATAAATTACAAGAAATGGAGGACCTTACCTCGTCATAGCGTATATCAAGAAATTCAGATACCATTTGCTTGTGCTTGGTCATGATTTCTTTGAATGAGGCAAATGCGTCAGAAGCAATATCGAAGGTGCTCATCTCGACGTAGTCAAAGAATAAATAAAACTTGGGTGAATAGAGGACTACTTTAGCCAAGGGTTCATGCCGAAAACATTCACGTAAGATCAATCCGCAATGCAGGGCGACCTCCGGTTGTTCGTATCTGTGATGATTGTCCTTCTTATCGTACCATCCTTCTCATTTCTGTAAATTTACCCTTTGAGCAGTGCAAACAAAATCTCTTCGCGTGTGCACAGATATTCGACAGTGGGCCACCTTGATCCGATCTGGCGTCGAAGCAAGTTGTTGAAGATTTGAGCAACGTCTTTCTTGGCCTGTTTGGTTTGATGAGTCTAGGGAAATGTCTAAGTAGACTTTGCCTCAAACTCAAATTTTTGGATATTGTCTACGAGTATTTGGAGGATATCATTGCTATACACCTCTTGTGCAAGCTGAGCAACTTGGTCTGGGCTAGGCTCGGCATCTACAAAGACATAATATCAGAAAATTATAAGAGGCACTTTGCGCTACTTTAGCTATTTTATTTTTACCATCTTCGCCGTATAAAATGTTCTTCATATATACGAGATATTTTGAAACATCCTCCGTAGCCTATTGGAAGCAACGCATAAACGTTCGCCCTTTAACGTTTGACAAAGGAGGGGACTGTACGGTCATCATTACTTACCTTTCGTTTGTCGGAGCTGTCCAATCGTTGGATGGATTCCTTCACATGTTTCACAATGTCATGAGGGGTCTTATGTTTTGGTTTGAAAATGTTGAAGTTCATTGAAGAATAGGATGAAGGGAAAAAGTGTGGTCGGGGTTAAGCAAACAATGACAGCCAAGGTAAGTCACAATCCAAGGAGAAGGATGAGCAACAGTTGTGCTCCTGGAAGTGTGGAAGGGGGCAGTTTCCTGCTGAACTTTGTGCTTCAACAGGATATCATTGGTAAAGTGACAACTACTTTTCTGCACAGGTGATAGGCGTAAATCAAGCATACATACCGTCCCTTGCCATTATTGGCCTTTAATCGACTACATGCTTTTATCTTCCAGAATGGACATCGAAATCGCAACCGAACTTCTGATTACAAGGAACACATCGACAACATATAAAAGGCGGTACCAAGTAGGAAGCAAATCAAATAATTGCGGTAATTACTAGCTAATGATACAGCATAGCTGGGGAATATTCAAGAATTGCCGTTTGAGGATAAGAAATTGTCAGTTGTGAGCATTAGGTTTCACCAAGTCATCTACCTTACTGCACACTTTGGATAATGGTTCTCCTCTTAAATTAACGAAGAAAGCAAACTGAAGCAGTTCAAGACCATGCTACCAAAATTGGCGTCGTTTACTATTGAAATATAGCTTAAGGATGACGATTCAGTCTCTGTGTATAAGTCAAGCAGGAAAGAAGAGATGTGTGACTCAATAGGTCCGATCGACTTGGTGGAACATGCAGCAGTATGATCAACCAAGCTACGACATATAATGACCATTTGACGCGCATCACAAATACTTTTATGAACGTAAGTATTTGCGCCCGTAAGAAGTACGCAAAGCAAGACATAAAGTTGAAGATATGCCGATAATCTACCTTGGTTAAAGAAAAGCGCGGAGACCTTTTGGGGCTAGTGAAATTTCTAGGTAAAAAAAAAAAAAAAAAAAAAAAAAAAAAAGTGAAAGGCTAAAAGGCAGATGCTAAAGACAAAAACGATTTTGAAAAGCTAACATCAAAGCTCATTTATCTACACATAGATAAGTGTACATATCTTACTATCATTCTGAAATAATAAAATAAATAAAAAGAAAAGAAGCATTAAGTTCTCATGCTTTCAAACAACTAATAAGACTGTGACTTGCGGTTTTTTTTTGACGACTTGGTAATCAGTTTAAGCAAGATATATCAGATGCAAGCAACAATTCAACAATGAAAACATAGTACATCGAAACGCAGCAAATGAATATGAAGTGCATCTGTATTATCACTGCCATCTGAAAATAGCCTGCCTTGCACGTTCCTCGATCGCATCTGACCTGATTGGGCCATGCTGTTACACAGCATTAACAACATCAAGCAGTTCTAGAAAACGAAGCAGTTGTTCATAAAGCAGAGGATAGACATCAACCGTTGTTTGTTCTTTAACAGCTTATAATGGCAATTGATATGTTACATTCTGGTAAATTTTACGTAAAAAGATAGCTGGTAATAGGATTATAATAGATATATATTAAGACAGTGACATGGTCCGTTGGCCAAAAACACCTCGGCAAAGCAGCTGTATTGCCTTTTCATACATGTTGGGGGCATGATCTATAAACATGGTTCTCGAGAATATAACTTCCGAAAATCTTGCTTGAACGTCATCACATCGGTTCAAGATAACCATATGTGCATTTCTATGTCTTGTTTTTTGTGCTGTACTCTGGGGTGTTTGTATGGAAGAGTTGTCATTTTGAACCAATTGTGGTATAGATTCAATCAGGTATATGGTGCCAGGGGGGTACAGTTTGTCGGTACGCATGTCAGCACGCAAGGTCTTAATCAGCGCCCAGAACCACTGCTCGTCTTCACTGTCACTCTCGCGGTTGTCTTTGGCATCAGAGCGATAGCGTCTTCCGATAATACGAGCTAAGATATCGTCCGCTACCTGGCTGTCTTCATGCAAGCTTACGGCAATATTCTTAAAATCCTTTAGTAACCCCAAGCTGAGACTACTAACAATATCATAACCATGTACTAGGCTGGTGATCAATCCTCGACAGTACTCGCTTAACTCTAATGACACCACGCATGGAGGACCATAGGTATAGCAATGGATGGGTCGACCAGCTGGCAAGCCTGACTGTCTGGAAACCACAAATGGAACGGGATCTCGCGCTACTGAACCATCCACCCAGAGATTGGAGGAAGAGCCATCTAAAAAGGAGAGTCGTTCTTCACTCCATAGAACACTAAGAAGACTGACAACGCCAGCACCTAGCGAATGGCCGCATAAAACAAGACCATAGCTTGGATGATTATCGAGGCCTTCTCGCACTGCCTGGAACACCTTCCCTCTTTGCTTAGCCAGTAATTGTGCTGCCTCTAACATGCCACCATGTGCTCTATATGTTTGTTGATTGGTGGGCAAGGTAAATTCCGTGTAATTGCATGTCAAGTCTGTCAGTACGTCATTAAGACCAAGTGTTCCGCGACATGTGAGCACGACTGCCTTGGCCGAATGATCAATAGTTACATAATGTACTAAGGCATGCAGCTGTGGTGTGGAAAGGATAGAGTCGTCGGTATAACTCGATAATATGATATCTTGTATGGAGACGCCCGTATGGTGTGCAAATGCATGGTGGTTTGGATGCCGAGATGATGGTAACACGCTTGGAATATCACCAATTCCAAGTATTCGCATGAAGGACTCGCCGTACGCTGCACTGGCATAGCGCATAAAGCATGCGAGGTTTTTGACAATATGGCTGCGTGGGAAATTGCGAGGATCTGGTTCCGTTTCAAGAAGCGACAAAGGATGCTGTTTTTGGCGGGCAGGCATTGAAGGTGAGCGAACAAGTAGATGTTGCGATTGTGATGGAGTTGGAGTTGGCGCTGGCGTTGGCGTTGTCGTGTAAGTCCTGGTAGTCAAAGTTCGAATTGACGTAAGACTCGTAACAGAGTTAGAGCGACTTTTGTATGAGCATCCGGAGAGTGACGTCCTGTTTGTGTTGTCGTTTGGTTTGGTAAGATAGTTAATAGATGGAAGTGGAGGTAGGTGTATCTCTTTCTTCTTTCGATTTAAGGCTTCTGCACCTTTTTGAAATAAGTTGGTTACGCTTTTTCTTTTCACGACACCCTTTAGCTTTAAACGACCCCAAGAGGACTGTGTATCCATTGATTTTTGTGTTGATTCTTTTAGTGTATTTCCTGTTGTTGTGTCTGTGGTAATATCTGGTTCTATTTGGTGTTGATTGCTGCCTTCTTCGCATCTCATTGTGGAGCGGAGCGTTTCTGATGTGCTAGACATAGTGCTAATCGGACCATCTATTGCCGCACATTCGTTTTCAGTATTAGCTATAGGTGCATTGTCCTCTGCTATATCACTGTATCGCTCCTGTCGAGTTACTTTCTTTCGTGACAGTTTTCTCGATACTGCTGAGAGCATGATTTTCAGTCGTTGGTGTCTTTGTCGCTTCATCAACGGTCTTTCATATGGTTGGCTACAAGGTTCTTCTGCGAAGGATTGCTTCACCTCGCTGTCATAACCCTGATATTCGATCCATGCTCCTGACACAGATAACTTCTTTTCCTCTTCTTTGTCATGATCGACCATAGCTATGAATGATTCGCTATCTTCTTCCTCCGACTTTACTATAATGTACTTTGTTTGCTGTTGTATTGATCCCTCTTGCATAGGAGCAATTGGTCGAATTCTGGTCGTCTCCGTCTTTGTGCGTTTAGTAGTCTTGATAATCTCATACGTGCTATAACGCTCCGGATGTGATAATGACGATTCTTTGTTCTCGCCTTCATTTTCCTTGTACTCTTCCCGAGAGCTTTCATTCACCAAAATTTCTTCTAGTTCTTGGATAATGTCCGTATGTTCGTTTTCTTGGTTATCAAACTCAATCTTCTTTTCATTTGTTTCTTCAACAACCACTAGACCTTTCCAAACGGTTGTAATGTCAACAGATTGCATGGTTCGTCTATGTGTCACATTTTGCAGCACAGCAAACGCAGTCATGGCTTTAGTCAGAGCAGAAAGGATGACGAATTTGCCTGCTTTGGCGAGGTGAAAGTCAGGGTCATGCATGACTTCACGATGTATAAGCGTAATGATCGATGCGATAGCCCTCGATGTCTGATTGGATCCAAAAATGTCATCAATTAGGCGAACTGATTCCTCGGCTGCCTAATAACATCCCAGCTGTCGGTTACTTCGTTGCACAAAAATTTCCATTATTACCATCAAACCGGATCTCATGGTTTGTGACGCAAAAGATAATCCAGATAGTGTGAGTAGTTCGGCAAACGTGAAAGAGTGGTAAACCACATAGATTCCGAGGTTGGTATATCTATCAAGAACTTGAAGGAAACCGTGATCGCTAAAGTCCCGATGAGACAAGTTTTCTACGTATTTTCATTTTATATTTTTCACCCACTTACGTTTCAGAAGCTTCATCTGACTGCTGCGGATATTTGAGCAGATGTATCTTTTTTGCTGTAGAAAGCGCATTGATCAATGCTTGGCGAGACAATCCAAAGGAGAACGATGTACTGTACTTTGCTGTTTCCAAAAGAGCTTCGATCAAAAGGGACGAGCATCGCAGAGACAATCGTGTTGCCAGGGAAATTGCTGTTATGAAACTAGCTATGTTGCCTGGAAGAAGTGTTGGCGCGTTTTCATAGATAGCCGCGTTGTATTTCGCAACTTGCGTCGATACTGGCATAACACGCTCAGATTCTTTAGGGAATAAAAATCCTGTGCCGATCCAGGGCGGAAAAAGAGAGGAGAAAAGTGATTTTATGGTTGAACTTCTGGTATTGTCACACCAAATTCATCACATGCTTATCTACACGTGACAGTAATTGTTCGAGGTGAAAAGCTGATGAATGTTTAATATAACGGGGATAGTCATTGTTCCTGGGGGGACACTAGCCTCTGACTTTCACTACAAAACGAGAGTTTGTGTACCCGGCTTAGATAGTTATTAACTAATCCTAAAAGAGGTCATGTTTAGAGGCAACAATGCATGACCGAAAAACAACAAACTATATTTATTCTGGGCAAGACTAAAAGGAAAGCCGATCGATGGCATAAAGACAGGACAAGAACACAAAGATAAAACGGCGTAGAGAATGTGCTTGGTATCAGGTGAAAAAAAAGGGATTACAGTATGTACAAAATCAGAGACGCTTTCTCATTGTTCTTTCCTTACTCCATTGATATTAGGTTGCCACTTGCACTGTGCTGTCTTCTACCTTTTCCTGCTTTTCTTCCTTTGCTTCATCACCCGCTGCAACGTGAGATTGAGTATAGTGATCTTCTTCATCCTGTAACGCCAAGGCGATAGCCAGCTCATCATCATCATCATAGTCTTCATCACTTTGATCTAATTGGAAATCCAATGCTTCTAGATCCAATTCTCCGTCGGCCTCACAACGGGCGACTAGATCGTCAAACCATGTCCCTAAGCATCGCTCACTCTCGTCCTTCATATGCCTTGCTTCAGTATTATTTTCGTCAGAAGATAGACGTTCAATTTGAAGCATCAGTAATCTGAGTGTACCCAGTAACTCAGCAGATATCTCCCCAGTGGAGGGTGTAGATTTGATTTCGGCAAGGACTTGTGTTAATTCCGTGAGTAAATCATTGGTTTCAGTACATGAGCGCTTGCTTGGAGATGGCTCACACTCCTCCAGAGAAAGGCTACGTTTTCTGCGCCGATCAGAACGGGTGGTCATGACAAAAATAGCAGCAGTGGGCTCAGCAAAGTGTCCTTGTTAAAATCAATGCGACGATCGGGAGTTGTATCAAGATAGATAGAGTCGTTAATTCTTTTCGCAAAATGGACCAGACTTAGGGTTTGGTGTGGCTTGCGCTCTCCAGAATCACCAATCAAACACAGCACACTTATTTTATGCCGAGTGAGGCCTCGTTATTCAACTTCTCTACGACCGCAAGAATGCTGGGGATTATGGGAAAAATATGAGCAATCGTTTGTTAGACTATCGAACGAAATTTCGTTGTTGTAAAGGAAAGGCTGTCGGACATATAAGGCCTCCGCACCTATTTTACACTGAGGTAAATTCTAGATAAAAGACCAAACGACCAATGTAACACAGCTTATGGTTGTCTGCTCATTTCGTATTTTCTAAGCAAAGTACGCGCGTAGCAGGGAATCAAAAGATGATGCTGTAGGTGTTTCACTGCCAACAAATAATCCGTTCTCTTCAAACTGCAAACACATGTATAATTTAATGCAAGTCATTGATATAATTCGTTTGATGATATTGTTGTCTGATGACGTCCATTTACAAGAGTATTTACAATGGGTCAGAGAGCGTCTCCGTACTTTCAAGATGAATCTGCACGGATGCGCTATAAGAAGACCACATTTGTGCCATCGTTACTATGTCGCTATTTTCTTTGTTCAACGCCTTTGAACACATGAGTTACAGTGCCATCTATCACTCTTTACGTACCTCAAGACGCTCATTGAGCTCTGTAACACTCCTATTCAACTTACTCTATAATACAAACATGAGTATTCTATGGAAATATCCAAAATAAACAAAAACTTACTACATTAGCAACGATTCTGCTTAAAAGAGCATTCTGCTGTTGTTCATGAGGATTCTCCATCAAGAGAAGATAAAGAAAGTCGCAGCACCGCGAACCCTTCCGCAAACCAAAAGCAGTCCAGAATTAAGAATTCAGTCACCGTCCGATCGTGTATGCTCCGCTCTAACTGAAAATTGACAAGCTGGAAAAAGCGCCACCTCCATTTCTCTTCCAGGAATACTACATGGATTATCAAGCAAAAAGGATTCACCTGAAACTGTCAAAAGACGTAAAAGCGGGTTAGAGGCCTTCGACAAAAATAAAGTATCGTAATTTCTACAGTCTAGTAAGAAATAGTATTCAATGTAAACACTAAGTACACCTCTAGTGAGGCAAGTTGTTTCTACAGAGAATGTTCGTCTGGAGCGTTTCCAATTAACTTGGAGGAAGTATATTGTGTATACAGTTATGTTTCCTTTAACTTACAGGCGAACTTGCAGTTCCAGCGCATATCGGCTGGCACCCGCGTGCGTGTCCTATCCGGGCAGCACAGAGCTGTGTATAACAAATGAGCGGCAATGCTAACCGGTTTTAAATGAATGCCGGCCAAAGAACCGAACAATAAAAAGAAAAAGTTCCCAGTTAATAAACTGCTTGCTTCAACTACACAATCTTAGTCACTTACAGGCATCATAAACCCGCCTAAGATATTGTCGGCACCTTGATTGGGGAGCTATGATGGGCTCACTTTAAGACCTGGCAGAGAAAGGTTGGGAGGTCATAAAAAGGTAATTATCTCCTGCCTTGGCACCATTTCCTATTCCAAATGAGTCAGTGTTGATTGCATCGAGAGAACTTTGATACTCATCGGCTTAAATAGGGACATTGGAGTAGGGAAACTGGAGCCAATCATCTCAAGAACTGAAGCATTGTGTTGCTTGAGCCTACTAATTTCAACCTTGGCAGCAGCGAGTTCTGCTTTGGACTGTTTAATAGTGAGTATGGGGAGCTCAAGGATATGGATGCACTTTGCAAACGAGGTAAAGCGGTACCTAAGCAGAAAGAGTACAGCATTGGAATTTTTTTCATTTGTTGCAACATTTAATTCCACTGGACTGCGACTTGGGTTTTCGTAGCTTGCGAAATTATTTTTGGGAAATACTGTAAATCAACTGGATCGGACGTTGCTAGAAGCTTACTTTGTCGGAAAAAAGGAGACTCCCATTAAGTCGTAGGCTATGATCTGCAATTTACGAAAACAAAGGCACAATTTTTGATAGGGGCAACAGCAAAATTGCGAATACTGTGAGGTTCAAGAAAAGCAATAGTGATATTTATATATATTAAAGAGTACTTTCATTCCTTTTTACAAGCGATAGTAAAATGCCTCGCACATAGTAATAAACTTTGCGTGGAGCAGATCGTTTTGACGGTATCTTTGACACTGTTACATATCTATAACATGGAGAGCACGCCAATTGCAGATACGGCAATAGTGGCAATCATGGGGAATTTGTCAAGAGACATGTTGATGGCTCCGTTGCTGGGTTTGTTTCCTTGATTGCCATGGTCGTGACCATGATCATCACCTGTTGTGGACGGCTCGGCATTGGTTACGACGATCTGAGGTGATGGCTTGCTTGCGGTAGCGTTGTAACCTGGAGTGTTCGGAATACCAGTCCATGCAGCAGTGCCGTTAACGCTGATTAAAGTACCGCAGCCTTAGTATTTCTGTTTTTTTTCCGGTACATGGTACACTCTTACCAAGTCTGAACCGTAGGGAAATATAATGTAACATTGGGCTGGTTGGTAAGATCGACCTGAGGCAAGGTGATCTGCACAGGGAAGTCTTGGTATTGGTCGCTTGGAAGATTGCCTCCAGACCAGGTGAAGTTGCTCACGGTCTGGTTGATACTCTTTCCATCGACCTGTATAGGCTTATCTAACGATCGATAACCGACATCCAAGGTCTAGCATCCTGGCTTTTAGTATCGTAGTTTATTAGGAAAGTCAACTATGCTTACCCAGTTCTGCATTTGTGCAGGAGTTATCGACAGCACCGTATCAGGGACGCTCACGCTAACACTGATGGTTGGTGAACCACTACAGCCATGCGGTACGTGGAAAGACGCGTTCAGGCTTTGGCCAGGCTAGTTACAAAGGCAGACAAATGTAAGTTGAAGACTAAGTCATGCACTTCTCGGCTTACCTTGCCAGTAGCAGGCACTATACCAACATGCGCCTGGGTGGTAGCAGCCAAAAGAGCAATAGCACAAGCAAGAATAGCGGAACGAGCCATACGGGAAACTATACGATGCGCATAGCAAGGAACAACGCTATCCTTTTATAAGCTTGTGGCTGCTTCATGATATGGACAGCAAAATTTGCGCATCTAGTGATCGAACCAATAGCAGGCACCGACTTACTAAGGTTGGGTAAAAGAAATCCGGGAAACTGCAAAACTTGCAAAAATGGAAGTTTTTTTGGTAATACAGAAGAAAAATTTGTAGTGGAATGAAAAACATCTAGAGTTCACCGGAGTTACCAACTTCTTGGAAACTAGCTCGCCAATCACAAGGCGTTATATAGCAAAATTGGCTCAGTGATCGAAACAAGCTTCTTTGACCAGCTGAGCAGCCATACACGCAACGAATCAGCTATGGTTTGCTATTTTGCCTATCGTTGTGATCGGTGAATTGCAAGAATTGTAGTCCCTTCTTAAATCACGATTTTAACCGTATCAATGATAGGCAAGCAACGATCAAGTTACCCATTTCAAGACCGATCAAATACCAAGTGGTGTAAAAGCTCCTCTTTTACCCGGTGTTCTCAAGGCTGCTCTTTCTAATAGAAAGCTTGCATTGCATGTCAAGGCGTTTATAAGTGTCCGACATTGGTCTGAAGAAAGGTAACGCGTGAGCGCCGTACTGAGAATGAATGACACGTCTGTGTTGCATACGGCACCAAGATCCCCGATCTGCGGTGATTCTTTTAGTGAAGCGGAAGGAGATATCGTAGCCATCTTACGTTTTATTCTTTCTGCTTAACCCATGGATTGTCGAACCCAATCATGGTGGTCACATCAATAATCTGTAAAGACAGCAGTAAGCTACCATATTGGATGCAGAAATCCGACAGTAGGCATATTTGGGAATTGATTAGTTGTCTATGAGATAACCAGCACCGGTTTCTATAACCACTTTGATGATGCCTACTTCCCTGGTCGATCTGTGACACCCATCTGAGATGAGTGGATTATAAAACGATTGGAGACAAAGAAAGTTAAATTCCGTACCGTTCCGGTGTGATTTATGAAAGTATTCTTGGTATATACAATGAAGTACGGGAAATTATATATCCATTATTGTAGATAGCCCAAGTTCGCCTATTCATAATTAAGATGGGCGCAGTTATAAACCGAGATTTAATCTCTATAGCAACTATTGTGCACTTGCTATTAGTATTCTAAAGTGCAGCTATGGCAAGAGATTATGCATGGCAGCAATCACTTCCATTCAGGTACATTTCATCTACAAAATGGCATTGCACGAAGACGATAGGTTTCCCAAACGCAGTGGAAACCATTTTCTGCTGGATAACACCCTGGTCGGACTTTGTCGACAGAGAATATTTGCCATCATCCTCTCGAAAATCAGCTATGTCTTGGACTTGGGAGATTTCTAATCGCTGGAATGGTGGGCTCTTCTTTGAAAGACGGTTCCAGTAATACCAACAAACGTTTTGGGTTGCTTCTGACCTTGAATGCCAACACAGTTTAGTGATCTTCTCCGCTACATCACTTTGCAATACTCTGAAAACGCAATTATTCTGGTAGTTGACAGCGAGCACTTTTAGTCCAGGGTGTGGGTAATATATAAAACAGGATCGATTGAAGGTATCTGAGTATGTGATTTCAAATCTAGTGAGGGAAGGACGATAGTGAGCTAAATATGGGTAAATTTCATCGTCCATATCATCCACAATAAGTACAAGCTCCTTTAAGTGACGACTTAACGTGAAACGATCGATTTCAACAAGGCGGATTCTTTTAGCCCGTATTAATAAATATCGAAGCGCTTTTACTGAAGACAAAATGGAATTAATTCCCAACTCCAAGGAACAACCAACAGTCAGATCTGTCAAAGAGTTATAAAGGTCGAGATTTGACAGGAACGACTGCGTGTACAGACTGTCAATATCGTTTAGAGCGACGTTTGAAAGTGTTTTCTTGAAGTGATAAAGACATTTTGCAACGAAATCCTCTTTGCACTTATTAAACCTGATATGGGTGATTGGGGCGCCAGCCGATGCAAGCATATCCAGAAGATGGTAATAAAGCTTTGAATTGTCGTAGATAACCAGCTGCTTCAAATTACTGCATGATTTCATCAACGGTGCAAAAGTGAGCTTGCTATATATCAAATCACTTGTTTCACCAAGGTGCAATTCCTCGAGGTTTGTGTATTTCAAGGAGATATACGGGATGCATTGACCGGGATTTTCTGGCGCCCATGTTAAACTCCGTACTGTATGGCATGGTATGATGTGTAAAGGTATTTCTCCTTCCACCCACAGGCGGTAAATGCTTAAAGACTCAAGCTTCGGAAGGTTGTTTTGCAGGTTTTCCAAGTCGTCGAACGATATCGCGTCCAGCTCATGACCGTTAGCGTCGCCTCCTCCTTTAGCATCTATGCAGAGGCTTCTTAAAGATACAAACTCACGAATTAAATCAATCCAAGTAGAAATGCCCCGCGTCGTAAGGGTTAGATGGGTTAGCCGCTGTTTAGAAAATCCCGTATAGAAATGCTGAGGGATATCCAGAGAGACATTAAGGTATATCGTTGTAAGATACTCCCATGCATATAAGTATGGAGATATATTGCTTGTTTCGCAAACCGTGCCGCAGAGCTCGACAAGATAAGGACAAAGTTCAGTCAGAGATTGAAGTTGACTATTCGATAATGTATCCCATACGCGCAGTCTGCGGATCAAATGACCAAGCTGTTTCTGAGTGGCTGTGATAGTAAGTGTCCTGATCAATGAGTCGAGTTGTTGGGGCGAGTGAGTATCTGCTGAGCTATAAAGTACAGGTGTCAAAACAACGTTCCAGGAGCGACAGACGTGGACTAAGATGTTTAACGTTCTTCGTGGCAAACGATTGGCAATGTTTTCGAGAAGTTCGGATGGTAATCGTTCCAATGGGGCACAAATGGTTAGATCCTTGAATGGAGCAACTAGAGACGCATTCCACTTCTTCATGCTGGAGGGTGCGATTTGGTATCACTGTCGCTTTCAGCTCAGGTTAATAAAATGCACCAATTTATGAAAGGATAAGGTTCCGCCAATCATATTAGGCTCTTTGAGTTAACGTACAAAGTTTGTGGAATCGCTGCAACACGGATCTTGAACTCAAGAAAGCAAAATATTTCAAGCCAAAACGATAATACATATGTATGCATACAGGAATGAAACACTTGAAGAGCAAAAGCGTATAGCAGGTAAGAAGACTGCTAACAAAAAGGATTGCAATATCACGCATAGGAAAACGAGGCAGCGGTGCCCCGAAGCAGGTAGATCTGCATATCCTATTTCAGAAGGACATACCAACAGAAAACTAGGAATTTTTGATGGAAAAACAAGCCGTATGTGTCCATGGTACATTCGTTGTTGAAATTGACACTGTGTGATTGTAAATCCTAAACATGTCGCTATAATAAGGTTGGCTACAGCAGCTGGTAACCTGCGAAAAAAGACAAGGGGAGAGCGCTTTGACCTTTGGACATACGTCCGCTTTATCAGTTAACTGATACCAAAGAAGATAATTGCGATCGGATAGCATGACAGTTCCGCCTGCTCAACTATAACAAGATTACGTGTTATCCGGTCTGCCAGCTTTTTTCTTATCTCTCACTACATTTTCGTCTTTTTGTTTATTGTCTAGTTTCACTTGCTCTCATAAAATTGTTCAATATCCATAGTATGGGACCAAATATTGCAGCTTTATGTGAAGGTGAGTCCCAGCCAACTGATGGTCGCCGTAGAGAGTAACGCACGCACATGACAACGAAGGAATTAACTTTTGCAACCATAGCCATTGCATATACACTAACGATATAAGCTGGTTAAAGAACATAATTTACTACTAACTTCCTAGTATAAATCTTCTGACATACATGCATTAGGAGAGAGTCTTTTTTCGCTCTAAAGAATTAGTGTAAATCTTGTCAAATCTCGCAAGTATTTTCGATCGGATAACAATACGTAACATGTGCTGATTTTTGTACTGCTCATGTATCACGGGACTCTCCAGAAATCCAAAGAGTTATGCAGATGAACAGCCAACATCGGTACGTTTTATTCTTAGGAAGAAACAAAAAGAAATTGTCCAGCAAATTGACTCTATCGTTTTCCGCAAGCAATGGTAACAACGGACAGTATTTGAAGCTTATATTTACGGAATTTACGTACATAAGCCGAAGTCATGGGATTCATGTAACCATCTTGTCATATTTGAAACAAACATGATTGAACTAAGCTCTAACGGTTCTGCACCTAGAACCCATATTTTTAGTCAAATGCGGGCGGTTAGCTTCTGCAGAATTTCGTGAGAACTCATCTTTCAGGAGAATGGTAGTGATCATAGTAAATTATTGTTTGGTTGTAAACATTGTAACCATCGGCTTTCAATTCATTTTGGGCATGATAAGAATAAAGTCACCAATAACGATGCCTATCTAAACCAGAATCACATAATCAATGAATCGGTAAGGTTGCTTGAGAATTTCGGTCTCGTTTGTCTCTCTCCCAAAGTAGAGAGAAAGTAATATTCCCCGTGAAGGAGAGCCATGTGTTACACGCGATAAGCATGTGAACGCGACCGTGGTCAACCATGCTAGGTATGAATTTAATGATTTGAATCAGGAATAGGACGCATGCTATTGGTGTATAGGTGTCAATATGTACAAATACCCGGAAGGTATGAAAAGGACGGAGCTTTAGGGAGAGGGGAGAAAATCATTGACTGCGCTGTAGTAAGGAGAGCAGGGAAGAAAGAAAGAAACCGGCCACAAAGACAACAGTAGGGTTTGGTTTGAAGGCGTAGTTCGTTAACTTATCGGAAGTATTTGCACCAATACTCGTGGCAGAATCGGAACACATCCACTCCACAAACGTTACAAAAATCAAAGTAAGACTGATATTTGATAAAGGAAGTGCCGTATGGCGCAGGCTTTGTTCTATCGTCGTTGAATTCCATTGATAATAAGAACAATTGCAATAACTGGGATAAGGAAGATATATATATATATATATATATATATATATATATAGAGAGAGAGAGAGAGAGAGAGAGAGAAAGAGGCGACAAGAAGAAGAAAACAAACCAGGCAGAAAAGCGTTGTCTTATAGGGTAGATACGGCTGGACGCGACAGCTCCTTTTCAAGAACCGATTCTTTAACGTGGGATGCTCTCAGATTCTAAATTTTACATTCCATTAAGGAGGATGGGAGTTGCGACAAGCAAACCACGGGTTCTTCATAACGCTCCAAGCACCATTGAAAAACCTTGGTTGCAATAAGGTTGAGGCTGTGCTGTTCCTCACATACTATTCCTTTCCGTTGTATAAATGCTGCTTGTGCACGCATGCGCCTGCCTAAATGTGTACTCCACAGTTTATGAATATATATAGCATGTATGGACTCCGTACACCAGATGCAAGTATCTGTATCCGGTTTGGTGTCTGTCTATATATGTTGCGGGCGTGTAGCGGGCACGCGCTTTCTTTTGTCTACCCTCCTAATAACTGTAAAGCGATTTTATATCAAGAATATACTACTCGTCATCCAAGGGGTACAGCATAATAGAGTAAATCAATTTTCTCCAATCAAGTGACAAAAAAGGATTTTAGCTCGTACTGCATTAACAAGAAATAAAGCCGCATTTTTACAGATTCGCTTAGCCTGAATAAAATGAAAAACTTGACGCTAACACATGATTTTTGTTGTCTTGGTGTGAAAGTCTGAATCGACGTGTCGCACGAACCCGCCTGGAAATCGTAACGAAGGCCATACCCTACTTTCTCGCCAAGCATATGCAAGACGCGTAAACAATCCCGAACTGCTGACCATGAAGAACAAGAGCATTTTTACAATATTCAATAGCACTCACTAAGCAGCCAGCGTACAAGCCCTATCCCTTGATCCGCGGACCCTTCTTTGATTTCGGGCTGTATTCTTGCAGATCGCCATAGCAGAGCTTTGGATTATTTGGAACCTTTCTTCTTTTCGTGAGAAACTGCATTGCGGAGACCTGTGTGCTTTAATCGTGGTTTTTGACTAGCTCTTGTTTGGCATCGCGAAGGACCGGTTACTACTGCAAATCCGTCGCTAGGACGTCGTCGAGAACTGGCTGAAATCGTCACCTCCCGTTAACGTGCACTTTATTGCCATCATACAAGACCTCTTGTCAATATAGCCTGGTCTTCCATGGCTGTTCCCTGACGCTTTATTAATAGGCTGAGCCAGCGTGGATTCCGCTGAAACTGTAGCATGTATTGCCCAATAGTCCTCTGCTTGGCTGATGCATAACCTTCACGGCGAAACACATGGTTGTGATCAGTATAATGTCTTATAGGTATTATCTTTTCGGAACCATTTGTCCAATCGAGCGCTCTGTAATACCGGTACCGCAGGGAGTCGTTTCTACTCATCTAAAACAGACGCACAAACAAAAAGCTACTCTTTGTTCATTCAGGCTGCATTTCTCGGTATTGGAAATAGTGCGGTTATTAGCGTGTGAATCTAGTTCATGGATTTAGATCTGCCAAACTCGGCGACAATACTATTTCCATTTTGATACAAACACCGAAATTTTATTGTAAAGTAAATATTACAGTATATTCTTCATAAGGTCGTCGACCAAAACGCTAACGCATTCGACATGTGCATGAAAGATGTCAAAGATTGTACAACCAACTTTTCTAAAAAGAGCAACAATTAATTTATCAGGGAAGCGACCTTTAACTTGTGATAATGTGGCATTCAGGAACAACAATATTCTTGACAAAATCAGTCCGCTATCCGAGTTCATAGAGAGGACGCTTGTGTCTCGTAAGAGTTGAATGATGATTATCTTCCCAGTATCTCGGTCTATCTGGTAAATGAAACGTCAATGGCTTCTCTCAAGCAAAACTTATACTACTGTTGCTAATTACTTGTACGATGTGTGGCAGAATTGATTGCTGAAAACCATCAAAAAAGTGGGTGAAAGAAATTGTGCAAGCTGAGAGTAACTTGTGAAGGATGATGCTCATGCTGAGTACTATTAGCAGCAACAGCGACGTTAAAATACCTAGAATGGTCATCGCCCCTCGACCATCAAGCAAATGAATCATTAATGAGATGCGTGACGATGAATAAACCAGCCACTTGGTTGAAGGTGCTCCCTTTACCATAGTCATCTCATCCCATCCAAATTGTAATAGCTAATATAATCATCATTTCATACATTCCATGTATATATATTTTATGCTTTCTAACTTGATCTACATAAAGGATTTGAATATATGTATATAAAGGAAAAAGTATCACTTGATGGGATGACAATTAACATCAATGCGCCAAATGTTTTGATCTGGGACGGTAAACTTGAAAGAATTGAAGTGGATACATATATATGCATGCAGAATAGCAAAAAACTATATAGTATATATCACCTAATACCAACACGGCTCTTCCTTTATTGTTCGATTTTGTAATTTTAGGTACTGCTATACCCGCCGCCTCGCGCTTTCTCCCTTCCTTAATATAAACGAAGATACGCCGTGTTTTAAAACAAACCATGATAGTCATATTAAAACCAAGTAGAAAAGTTACCGTTGTCGCTCCAGAACACCGATCCAGTACTTCACATGGCAGCTCGCCACTTCCTAGAAGGTGTGATTGGAAATGAACTGATGGTCCAATCCTAGGTCCATACAAAAAGAACTTTGCAAAAACCCAATAGTCTGGAATCCCGTAAACTGATTTTCAAAAATCCAAAGGTTGACGGAACAAAAGACCTCTGATGTGGTATTAACTTCCCAAGCCACACTTTATTTTTTGTACTAATAAAACAGTTGAAAGTATACGTCTGTTCTCTAGACTTTTCTGAATTTTTTTCTTGTTTTTTGGTAAGGGAAATGTGGTAAATCCATTTGTCTAAAGGGTCTCGAAACCAATGAGTGGGCCGTACCACATCCTCCGTCTTCGTTCCGGCAGCGTTTGGAAATTTTTATTGGATCGTAAAGTCTCACACGCAAGCGGGGTGACAAGCTCTGTGACTGAGCCAAAAATTGCGCGCAAAGTAATTTATGCGCGTGGGCCAAAAGGATAGAGTCACCCACGATAAAGGACACACGAAGCGGCCATGAGTGTGTATAATTATGTGAAGACAGTGCAACCTCCTTCAGCAGTTCGCTTTTCCGTCAAAGGGAATTTCATCAAATCTAATGAACTTAATCTGATCGTCAGGTTTGAGCAAGGCATCTCGTTTTAAATAAACTTTACGCTGACTTGGTTATAGCAAGGGAACACGCCTTGAAATTTATGCATTTTCTAACAAGTGCTTAAGACATGTGCTCAGTTTCGATTTATTTGGTCGCGTAGAATCCCTAGAAGTGTGCCACATTGCTGTGAGCATGGCTTGCCATCTTCGAGAGGACGTTTCCTGATTTATTCATTAGACACGATCTCGATGTTCTCTGTTCATATTGACATCCAGGCAACGATTCTGTATTCTTAGCTATGATCCTGCAACAAACTCTATTGTAACCGAAGCGAGTGGAGAATTATCTGAACGAAATGCTCGCACTACGGAAGAAAAAATGATAACCACATTAGATCCGAACAGCAAATTGATGATTATCAGTATGTATGTCGGTCTTCTAATAGTTGTTCCTATTCAAGGAGCAATATCAGATAGACGGACCGCAAGCATAAAAGGAAAAGCCAGGGATGTAGGTCTACCAGCATTGCCAAGCTCCCCTTTCAGTATACAGTAAGATTACGGCATTGATGTCTTGCAATAACCAAATATTGGTGGATAGTATCCCTGAGTTTTCCGTGATATCAATGGTGGCAGTTCATGGCACAGGCAAACCAACGATTGTAGTTTTATACCAAGAAGAAAGCGACGACGCACGCCAGATAAAATCTTATCATATCGATATGCAAGGCAAAACTATGTTGCATAAGCCAAACTTTCATGCTCACGTTGAAACAACGGCTCATATGCTAATCTCTGTGCCTGAACCCTATGGAGGCGTCCTTGTTATTGGTGAATTCATGATATCATATTACGACCTAAAGGTCACTCATAAATCAATCAGCATCGACTCAATCATGGTGACGGCGTAAGTGTAGTTATTCATGCCGGATTAGAAATCTGACTCTCGATGTTGCACTGTCAGCTATGGGCTTGTGGAAACGGATAAACCCGTGTTTTGGTTGGGTGACAGCTTTGGGACATTCTATCAACTGGCGTTTAAGACATCGGCTGGCACGATATCTGGACTTTGCTTAGAATATCTTGGAAAAGTATGGAAGCAATCGTAGTAGGGAAAATCCGTTAACCGCGCCTGCAAAGGCACCTGTACCCTCATCTATAGTTCACTTGGCAGACGACTTTGTCTATATCGGATCCACACAGAGCGATAGCTGTTTACTTCGGTTACAAAGGCCAGGGTTATCAAGGGAACAGTTCCAAATTATTGAAGAATATCCAAGCTTAGCACCTATCACTGATTTCTGCGTATTTGACTTGGACAAGCAAGGACGCGTGAGTCCCAAAAAGTGTTACTAATGTTAACTCACTGGTTTCTGCCAGAAAACGATGATGTGCTGTTCCGGAGTGAATTCCAGCGGTTCTTTGCGTGTCATTCAAAGTGGGGTTGGATTTATTGAGCAAGTTAATTTTGAGATGCCCGATGTGAAGCGTCTCTGGTGCTTCTGTTCGCACCCAACATACAGGCAAGTGCACCATACGCAGTATCGCTTTTCTCATAGGTAGCATTTTAGCTTTGATGATACCATTGTAATATCTACCATTGACGAAACACGTATCTTACATCAGCCCTCAGGAGCAGATGGTTTGGAAGAAATGTCTAGCTTTTCAGCATTTCGATTTGACTGCACGACTCTAATTGCGAATACCGTCATTGATGACATGTTAGTACAAGTTACACCATTTAGTGTGAGGTTGATGTCCAACGGCCGTGACGGGAAGTTACTCCAAGAATGGGTGCCTCCTGTTGAGAGTGCCTTTATTACTGTTGCAAGTTTAAATGCATGTCAATGCGTGCTATCATATCAATCTGGATTCGTAGTCTATCTTGAAATTGAGAATAGGTCATTGGTTGAAAAAAGGTGATGATACATTGTACTCCTACCGCAAATGCTCATTGATCGATCATAGCGCAAGGCAATTTGACTCAGAGGTCGCATGCATTGATATCAGCCCGATGGACGATCGTTCGGCGATAAGGACGGATAAGGTAGCGCTTGGTTTATGGAAGGGAACCAACGTACGAATCCTACGACTTCCAGATTTGGATAATGTAATTGAAGATCAACTTCCATATGAAGTTGTACCTCGATCCGTCCTGTTATCGACGCTGGAAGATCAACTCTATCTTTTCGTTACACTTGGTAATTATTAATAATGTGCTCAACCCATATTGATAGTTCGGTAGGTGACGGATTGATGGTATATTATAAGGTTTATGCGGACAGTTTAAGCAATCGGAAGGAGACAACCCTTGGAACGCGAGTTGTAACCTTGCATCCATTCTACAGCAATGGTGAAAAGCTTATTTTCGCCGCCTCGGATAGACCCACGATCATTAGCAGTCGGCGGCGCAAGCTGACATACTTAGCGGTTAATCTTCAAGTATGTAGTTTTTAACTTTACCGTGATAACAATTTGGTAGTATGTCGACACGTTTACCACGTTTGACAGCAAGCTGTATCCTGCATCTATGATTGTTGTCTCAGGTGGTACGGTCTCGTTAGGAAAAATCGATTCGGTACGCAAGCTCCATATCACTAAGCTGCCGCTTGACCAAGAAATGGGCCGACGTATACTGTATCATGAGGAATCAAAGACTATCGCTGTGGGCACAATCAAAGTTCAGAGGAATCCTGATAGTGGTGAAGAGACTTCTACTGGGTGGCTTCGGATCTTTGACGCCAGGACATTCCAAGGTATAGATACAATAGCAAGATGAACAAAACAACCTATTTCATTTGCAGGATTGCATAGGTACGACCTAGAGGATAATGAAGCGATTGAAAGCATGGCCACCGCACGGCTTAAAGGGCACAGCTTTCTGTTTGTATTTGTTGGGACAGCGATCATTGGATCTGAAGAGGATAGCAAACGTTCTAGAGGTCGATTGCTTATGTTCAAAGTGACGGATAACCATGAGTATGAGTTTCTAGACGCAGTTAATTTACCGGGCGTGGTCTATTCCATCAAGCCATATATGAAATCCATTGCTGCCTCGGTCAATGGTTCTGTAAGAACTGTATGGGACGTTAAGCTTGTATTTATCTTTCATCTTCCATAGATATATTATTTATCGTCCTTCAACCCAGATGCACCTGTTGGTGAACGGCTCAGTATGGCTTCTTTGATCCATTCGAATGTAGTGGTACTCACAATGGATACACGCGGTGAATTTGTTCTTGTTGGGGATTTAATGCAATCAATGGCCCTTTTGAAAATGGATGATTCAAGTGAACCAAAAATGAAAGTCGTGGCCGCAGACTTCGAAGTCAATTGGATGACAGCAGTGAAAATGATAGAGGATGATGTATTTGTTGGTGCGGAAATGTTTTGTAATCTGTTCACTCTAAGGCGGGTACCTGCTGTTGCTGGCGAAGAAATGACAAAGCTTCAATCTGAAGGCGAATATCACCTGGGCGATTCTGTGAACCGTTTCCAGAGCGGTAAAGCTTTGAAAGACTAACTGCAGACGAGACTTTCTTCTGACGATTATGTTTTTGCAGGATCTCTGGCAGACGATATTAGCGAATCCAACGAAGAACGTCTTGTTCAAAACTCGTTTCTGTATGTCACTGTCAATGGGGCGATCGGTGTGGTCGCCAGTTTGACTGAAAAACAATACGAAATGCTATCCAAGATACAAAGTAATATAAAAGATGTCCTTCCCGCCACGGGAGACTTGCATCACGATGACTGGCGAACATTTAATAATCTTATGCGAACGAGGAAAGCAAGGAACTTCATCGATGGTGATCTCGTGGAAAGATTTTTATATTTAACAGCGGAAGACAAGCAGCGGGTAATCCGAGGTGATAAACGAAATAATCCTCTTAACTATACTATGGAGGAGGTGCAAAGCATCGTTGAGGACTTCTCCAGTTTACGATAGGAAATGCATGCAGAAAATAAAATAATTGTACCCGACCATGGAACTATAGCAACATCGATTTTCATCAATCAAAGAACTCGTGTTATTAGAGGATAAAAACGTTGAAAAGCAAAGACACATTCTATTTATGAAGAAACTCTCAATAACCGTTTCGGTTTTCTCGAGTTCCTCATTTCTAAAATAATCATGTTTATCTACATCATGGGGACCCTTTTGGTGTAGATTGATCTTCCCGTAGTCCTTTTCGTACGGCTAGCACAGAATCCTAAAGAGCAACGCATCAATATATACGATCTAGAGTGCTATTTGGAGGGATAACCGAGTCTTACCACAATGACTGCATCGACACCATAATACTTTTGGGCGACCGCATTTTCAACCTCGTTATTGAGTACACCATAGGTAAACAAAAGCAGACCTGATTCCTTAATCACTCTTGTCATCCTTGGTGCCTCAAGAATTGGCTCACTTGCAGCCACAATTCCTAAGAGATCAGCTTGCTTTGCAAACCTAACAGCGCCTTGAAGCGAATTGCATCGAACGTCAGCCATGGGTAATGTGCCAGCATCCGTCAAGAAGAAAACCGGGTAGTTGGGCTGTTTGAGATTCAGCGCCAGACAAATCTCGGGATGGAAAGAGGAAAAGATGATGCGACGGTCTTGTGCTGCATGGTTATAAACACAGTCGAGAATGGTATCCACATAGATATTCAGTTCCTGGAATTGATGTAATTCATCTCCTTCTGCCTCGTCAATCATAGGATATTTAACCTCAATATTGCACCCAGCGCTCTTTGGCACTTTCTATGATAAAAAAAGAGTTAGACATCTGCTGAATACTCCTACGTTACCTTAAGTGTTTCAGCAAGCGTTGTGAATGGCGCCTGGATCGTCTCTGGGCCATTGCCTTTGAGTTTTCCCAGCTTGTTGGTGCGCGTCAATTCAAGACGTCTCGAATCATCCGCACGGCTAAAGGTAGGTACGCCTCGGATAGCGCTTAGCGAGTGGGAGCGACTCACTCGTTTTCCAGGCGATTCGGGAGAACGAAGGACCCCACTGCCATTGGCTGCTTTCGCTGTCGATGTTGCTATGCTCGAATCTGGATTGTTGATTGTAGGAATGAGCTCTCCGTGAGCACCATCACTGACACCTGTGTGATATTCTTTGATGTGGCCAGACGGTCTGAGATTCATGAATTGCTCCAACGTGATGGCATTCAATGGGATATCGTATCCTGTTTCCGTCACAGTCCAATCGTGATAAATGACTGGCACCAGGTCTTTCGTCAGCTGGACGTCTAAAGCATTCCTTGTTGAATCTTCACCCGCACAACAAGCTATGTCATGTTAAGACCTACCAAACTCTACGTATTCAGCACCAAGCGAAGCAGCCGTGACAAAGGATAGGACAGTGTTTTCGCCCACTTGCAAACGGGAACCTTTCTTGTTCATACCAGAACCGCGATGACCAATAATCTAGAAGAGTATAAGTAAACATGATACAGACTTCATAAAAGGGTAGACAAGCGAACCTTGGTGTCTAAGGATTTGTAGTAGGTATAACGATCTCCTACGGTCATCTTTGGATGTGTAAAGGGAGTGATAACGAAGTACTCGAAACCGAGCGATCCAACAAATTCGAGAGACGACCCGTCTATCAATGGCACGGTTTGCTGGCCACGAAGCGAGGAGTTGCCCGTAGCTCTTCCCTTGAATGCTTTTGATTTGGAGTAAATCTGATCGCCTGTAAGTACGGATGTGCCTCGTGCAAGGATAGCATTTGATGGAGAGGATCCAAATGTTTCTATGACATCAAATCGCAGAACAACGTCTTCCGGTTTTGACGCAAAGAGCACGATGGGTTCAGGATGAAGTAAATGATGTTGATTGTTGGATGGCAGATCCAGAATGGGAAATTCTCCGGTCGCGTTGGTGGCAGAAACAGCTATGGAAAGTCGTTTATCATCCCAAGCAGAAGTTGCAAGATTGAGGAAACATCGTGACAACGCATTGCGAACATCATTACTGCCCAATGTAATTATAATCATGGACTGGTCGGTAAGATACTTGTGACCATATAGACGTTCTGCACGGGCACGGGCTTTGGAAACATGACCATTGGATGGCTTTCCTTCGTTATTTACTAGATCTGTTCGAGGGAATTCGGTGGGAATGACGACTTTGTCTGGCTTCGTCAGCTTTCCGATATCCAAGTAACCACGGAATATAGCATGTTCATAGGCTGCCCATCCATTGTAATCTGTCTTTGACTTGTCGGCACCAGCATCTAAAAGGATTTGGACAATCTCCAAGTGACCCTCAGTAGCTAATAGTGATCAATTAACAAATGAAGATGGACTGGGTTTCTCTAGTGCTTACCAGCTGTAATTAAAGGAGTCCATCCATTCACTTTCTCGGCAAGATTGACATCCGCGCTTCCATGCTTAAGTAGTTCGCGAATACCGTCAATAAAGTGATTTCGAATAGCAAACAGCAGTGCTGTTTCACCATCATCATCAGGCAAATCCGCCGAGGCGCCTTTATCGATCAGAAGTCGAAGTAAATCCAGATTAGACAGTTTGCAAGCCATTGCTACGGGCGAGGGGTGGTGAGATGACCGAACAAATGCAGGTACAATTTCGTCATCGACGTCAGAGACCGAGTCATTACTTCGAGGATGTTCCGAAACAGCTTTAGAGCCAATATTAGTAAACAAACATACTGTGTTTGAGGCGAGAATTTTATCCCTACTTGTAATGCTGTCGTCTATGTTGGTAACATGACCGATTTCTATCAATACCTTGACCGTCTCGTGATCACCATGTAAAATAGCGAGAAAAAGCGGTGTGTGGCCTTCGCGATCTTGCCAGGATGAATCTTTGAAGCCAGACTCGCCATATTGTTTGTAAGCAATAGCATGTTCGAGGAGCAAACGTGAAAATTCAGGTTGGTTCGATTCTGCGGCATAATGAAGCGGTTGACGACCGGCAAAATCTGTCTGAGACGCCAAAGCCGGGGCCGTTTCAAGTAGTTTGCGTAAGACAGGATATACTCCTTCGTTCAGAGGAGCACTTCCTCCCAAAACAGCCAGTTTATGGAGTAGATTTCGTTCGTTGATGTCATGATGATCTAGAGGCTGTACACCCGACTCAAGCAAATATTGGACACAGCCAAGTGATCCACGCTGGGTTGCGAGCTCCAATAAGGTGTAAAGAGTCTAAATATGTCAAGACACCTGGGTTACACGATGCATTCAGACGCACGAAATTTCCTTTTAAGTACCAGATCGGCTTCGTGTTTTGACTTAGCACTGGGGAGTATGTCGGACAGAAGGAGACTGTCAAGCTCCTTATGGTCATCCTCATCTATCGCTTTGTTCAATCTTTGGTTATCTTTGTCACTAACGAAAGCGAGACGTCCGATTTTAGCTGATAATGGTAATTTCATGGAGATGGAAGATGGACTTGGTGGTCCATTCAGCGATCTGTCATCGTTCACTGTGAGATTAGCGATCCATTTTGTCAGTTTGTCAACTTCTGTTCTCAGTGGAGCGTGGGACGAAAATGGAAGCACCAGAACCTATCAACGCAGAGAATGGTAAACAAAAATGGGAGTTTTCTGAATAAGAGTAATACTTTTGTTTTCCAGTAAACTGCTTGCGTCTCCAGACCCAGTTTCTTGTCCAACCTAGAATGGAGCAAGTGAGTCGGGCACATGCGAGGCGCTGACCACGGCAGGGTTTACTTTTTCAAGATTTTCCTAAAGCCTTTCGCATTGAGCTCGGCAAACCAAGCTAGCTTATTGATTTGTGCCCTGGTCTCTTGAAGCGCACTGGCAAGTTCGTCATGGATATCAGGAATAGAGGAATCATCCGACAGTTCTGTGGCTGGGTAATATTGATGGTACTTTTCCGACAAGATCCATAAACGTCGATCAAGCTGAGCTTGCTTATACGTGAAGAACGTATTTACTTTTTCCAATTCTCTGTCTAACTGAAAGAAGATGGCTATGGAGGGGGAGAGTATCATCGAGTTGGCTTTTTGTTTTTTCCAATAAAGAAAGACTTTCTACTGCTTATCGTCCTTGTTTTTTTTTTCTCTTCGTTACCTGTTGTGGCTTCTTCAGCTGCTGGTAAATGACGAGAAGCCTCGTTAATGGACTTCTTAAGTGATTTGTAGGATAGATAGTTTTTTGACCATTCGGGAATTTGATTACTGAGCAGTGTTTTCCCAAACTTCATGGTGTCAACAAGTAAGAAACGGGAGGAGGTTTCAAAATGTGGGGCTTATAAAGGGTTAATCGGTGGTTGAAATTAGATTCAGCTCGTCCCGTTGACGAGCCATCCCCGTTACACGTGTTTTGTCCCATTGGTTAAACTTCGGAAATCTTTCAATAATTGAAATGCCAACCATGGGAGCACATGGAAAGATTGGTACGATCGGACCGTTATTTTGATCTTTGTTAGCTTGTTTACTATGGCTCATTCAATATCATTATATCTCAGAAAAGAAAAGAGGCAATGAACTAAAAGATGACAATTAACCCGGTTCCGAAAATAACTGGCTGAACCTTATCGGAAAAGAATGACCTGATTGAGCCTGTCAGAAACGTAAGGAAAAAAGAAAGGGTCCAGGAAGGAAGGAAGAAGGTATCGTGGCAGCGTCAGTCGACTTCCCTAATCAGTTAAACCAAAAGGAGAAAGGGTCGTATAAAAGAGGCTAGACGTGAAAAATTAGCACTTAGTACGCATCATGGATTTTTCATCGATCGATAAGAGATGAACTTTAACGAGAGCTCTAGTTACGCAAGTATCTAGCGCTTGAATAAGACGTACAGACATTAGCATAGCTAACCTTTCATAAGCTCGAAGTAGACGCCACATACATAAAACCAGAAGAGCTCCTAGAATTGGACCACAAAACAAAGTCATCCAGTATGTACATGGTCTAAACATTGATCTTTACAAATTGAATTCAAATATATACAACCTTTTCATGGCGCAAAACAAAATACCAAGAAGAGATACAAATTCTCCGTATAAACCAACAGAAAACCAGCAATGTTGTTTGAAGTCAATATCTTTAATTATTCCGCATGTCTGAACAAGGGACCCTGAGTACATTTGCTACGAAACCAACGAGTAAGCAGATATACCATCGGATGAGGAGATTGGAAGTTATAAAACAAAGGAAAAAGTAATTTAAACGGTTGGGCATTGGTTTCTTCAAAACTAAATGCAGTTTATTCGTTGATATGAGGAGAAGGATACTTGAAAGCCGAAATTTTAGTAGGCTTAATAAGAAGTTCATTCACAAATCAGTAACTTGAGACCACTTTTGGCTTTAGTTATGGAATGAAACCCTCTAAACGTATGTTGTCGGATATTGTTTTCAACGTAAAATCCATCACTTTCATTTTAGCCTCTAAATAGATGCAGCTGATAAAGACGGTGTCCAGCCAAAACTGAAGGAAGTCTTGCAATTTCACTCTTCGTCATCTTCCCTTCACAGGGGAAACAATAGACTTTAAGATAAGTATACTAGGAGATTAAACTAACAAGTCGCTTTATGTATGGATTATTTATGTGTTGGAATAACCAAAGCCAACAGGACAGCGTCAACGACATTGCAGCAAGCTGTCGAATTTATCCACGTAAAAAAAAAAAACTTATGTTGCTCAGCTCCACATCCTACCGAGAGATCTATCGTTTGCTTCAACCGTAGGAGTAAAGAATATGCATTTCGATATTGTATCCCACTTTATCTAGAGAATAAAATCGCCCGTGGCTGAACAATTAGAGCGAAAATGCTCAAGAATTCAAAAGAGTTCTCCTTGACCAATCAAACTTGCTGACTTCATCGTGGGGTGGGGTGCATGGAGAGAGAGCGCACCCACGGTAATCAGACTCCGCTACCGAACATCCCCGCACAAAAGTGCAGTAAAAAAAAAATGAGGGCTAAGACCACGCCTTGATTTTTTTTTCTCTACTTTTCAACAGCCAATGTCACTACTACGCTTATTTACAACGAGATCGGCTGCATTTAAAACTGCTTTCCGAAATACCTATGCAATTCAACGAGGCATTTCTTCGAGCGCAGGTAAATTCGACCTTATTATCCTAAAGATCGCCCATTCAATCGAGATCCGTTAGTTCGTCTACATGGTAAAAGTGGCATTGCGAAAGGGGAAGGGTAAGGTGTGGTGAAAGAATGAAATCGGCCATTGACAACCTGTGATTAGCCCGTATACAGTCCATTTTATAACATCTGATGGCGAGAAAATTGATGTGAAGGCAACGGAAGGAGATACCATGCTGGACCTCGCACAACGATACGATATTGACCTAGAATGTAAGGGCTTTTTTTTTTGGAAAGGGGTTTCGGGAAGCCTAGAAAGGACGTTTTACTAAAACTTAAAGGATATTGTAGGTGCTTGTGAAGGCTCTTTAGCTTGTTCGACTTGTCACGTTATCTGCGATGCCGATTACTATGATAAGATGGAGGAACCATCGGACGAAGAAAATGACATGTTGGATTTAGCTTTTGGATTAACTGAAACGTAAGCTCAGCTAATGGTTTAGAAAAATGAGTCTGAGAGTTGTTGTTGCTCTGTATTTGATGTAGATCTCGGCTGGGATGTCAGATAGAAATGAATCAAGAACTGGACGGTCTCACAGTTCGTATACCATCTGCCACGAGAAATCTAAGAGTGGACGGTATGTGTCTGAAAACCCAAAGAAACCTTTCGTTTAGATCTAATTGTTGTCTATCCTATAGGATCCAAACCCACCCATCATTAAAAGAAAATAGAAGTAGAATTTGCTTGGACTTAATTTAGACATCTCCTTCCCTGCAAAGAAAAACGAAGTTACCACTGTCCCACTGTTCATCTTTTGCCAAAAGCTACAAGAAAGAGAGAAAAAAACGTTTTACCAAGCTGCGCTGGTGAACATTACATAATAACGAAAAGAAAAAAGAGAAAAATAAAACGAGGGCCCATTTTTTTTCGTTTCCTTGTACTAATATTTCGCGTGCCCTTTCCGATCTTTTTTTTTTTACAAACGAGATATTGGGAGGAGTAAAGATCGTTTCCATCTAGCTAAGCCACTTCATTGCATCTTGCTTTTACCATAGTGATGGACAATAATGAGGATACCACGCCAGAAAATTCCACTGCCTCTCCGTCTCGTAAAGTTATTGTAGTGCTGGAAAATGCATCACTAGAGGCGGCAAGGCTGAATACTTACCGTCCCGACAGCAAAATGCAGTTGCTGAATTGTGATGAACATCAATCTATCCTAAAGCGACTAGGCAGGGATATTGCAGACGCCAGACCAGACATTGTGCATCAGGTAGACGAAAGGGAGAGAGAAGGAGGGGGGGAGGCAATGAGTTGAGTTTTTCTAGTATGCTCACTTTTAGCGCGAGTGTCTCTTAACACTTCTCGACAGTCCTTTGAATAGGTCAGGACATCTGGAGGTATACATACACACTGCCAAAGGGGTAGTGATTCGGATCAATCCCGAGTGTCGTATACCAAGAACAATCAAACGGTTTTCGGGACTGATGGGTAAGGGTCAATGCGACCTGTTGGTGACATCCACTCCATCGATGTATTAAAATGTACTGCAACCAATAGTTCAATTGCTGGAAAGGGGAAGCATTACAGGCGATAGCAAGGGACACAAAAAATTGCTGGAAATCGTTCCTGCACCTGTGACCCAATACTTCCCTAGCAACGCTAGGAAATTCGGTAAGTTTATCCTTTTTTCCTTCCATTCTTCTTTTGTTTTCTTTTTTTTTTGCCGTGTTTTTTTTTTCTTTCCTTGGCACTGACCAACTGGCAACGACACAGCTATGTCATGGAATGCTCCTAGAGTCCGCTTATATCGACATTTCAAGAATCTGCCTGAAGGTCAACCGATCGTTGTTGCCGTCGGTGCCATGGCGAAAGGCCCAGATACCTTCGCCGACAGCTACGTAGACGAAAAGATTGGTATATCACAATATGCATTGTCAGCAGCAGTGGCGTGTGGCAAGGTTTGCTGTGCATTAGAAGACCTGTGGGATGTGATGTAAATTGTTTGGTCATTCAAAGTAAAAAGAAAAAAAATTGTATAAATTCAAGACCTGATTAGCCTGGCGTACATGATGACGCATTTTCACGATGAAGCTTTACTGCATAGTCATTATAACAGGAAATTAAAAAAGCATGATGCGTCAAGCGTTTTGTATTTTCTCCATATAAGTAGAAGACATGCTTGTTTTTGGAAACCTGTTTCTTTTAGTGGTTTTCAGGGTGTCATTCAGTAAAAGTGTGCGAAAGGCTGGAATAACGATTTGCAGATCATAGGAGACGCGCGTGATAGAGAAGCTATCTATTGGTTAAGTACAAAGCAGTTAGCTTATCTGTATCTTTTTCATTTTCCCTCTGACACTTTCACGGATAGAGATTACAGACACCTTTCGTCTCTTCCTTCTCACTATCCTTAGCGGGAGAGGGATTTTTTAGCGGAATGACCGGGGATTGCTATTTTACGCTGCGTTTGAAGCTTCGTCTTTTTTTTTTCTGCCTTTTCATACAAAAACTATCAAAATTTGCGAAATATCAATATTATATGTTTAATACCTCGGTTTTTCGGGGGGGAAAAAACAAGATTTCTGTGTTTTTTCTGTTGTACGTACTAAACCACATCTGATGCATTGAGACAAGGTCAGTGGGCTTCCGAAGCGTTCGGAAGCTTGTATTCCTAATTTTTTTTTCTACGTTACAAGATTCTTTTGCATTAAATATTACATTTTTTAAGCCTGTTTTAATGAATGGTGACACTATCTACTAATCAGTAATACGCATGAACAGAATGATTGGAGAGAGAGAGAGAGTAAGACGTACTATGGAGCGGACAAGTATAATACATGTATTGCTTAGCAAGATGACATTGGTTATTTACCGAAGTCATTAATATCTGCTGAGTTGTAGGGCACTCTCCTATTTCAAAAATAGAGAATGCATGTCGAAATCCATCACTTGAAGTGCTGATTGACAACGACCCTTGAGCTCTTCAGGGGGGAGGGTTAGAACTCTACCTTTTACTGTCAGCCAAGGATACAGTGTACAAATAGGAGAGACACTAAGGAGCCATCCCTTTCTTATTGACATTGAAAAGCAAAAAAAAGAAATAAAATAAGGATGCTAAATCTGATATTTCTGCGCCACTTCTTCTCAGTAACCTTATCCTAAATAGAACGCATGCAGCAATCATAGCAAAAATGTTATCAACATGAGCATACGCACATGATATTTACTTTCCGCCTCCACAAAAGGACATGATGAAGCTAGCTTTGTATTAACTACATGGACTTAGTCATAAAGAAATGGAACACCAGGCCAGTCATAATGCTTTGCTTCATTCCGTCCATGATATATGTGTAACCTGAATACATGAAGATGAACGTAGGAAATCTCGATATCTGTCAAGCGGTACAGTGTACCATTATAGGGTAGCTTATGTTGCACAGGCAAAATAGCCGAGCATCATGCTTCTTGTCCAAGACGGGCACGGTAGACATAAGAGGGAGAAAGCAGAATTTTCTTTTTTTTGGGGGGGGACAATCAAACCTGAGGTTTTTTTTATTTTCATTTTTAATTTTCAAGTCAATGTTTGATTCCATCCGTCTTCTAGAGATGGTTGGGATTTATACAGCTCATTTGCCTCGATGAGTTTTGTTCCGAGATGATGCAAATGATGGACAATAAAGAAAGGCTAAAGTAAGAAAAAAAAAGAGAAGAGAAAGATTGGTACATAGAAGCTAGACAAACTGTATGGTATGGAAATGTCGGAAATCGGAGAAGCCCCAGAAGTAAAGAAAAAAGAAAAAGAAAGGGCTGGTGATCGTGAAAGGGGGAGTATGTGGGGAATACTAGAAGACAAACAAAAAAAAAAGAAGAAAAAGCAAAGATTATTCTCTATGCACGGCGAGCCAGTGAGCAGCTGTTTAGGGCTAGACAGGCCATTCGTCGATCTTTGGTTGCTGCAATGGCTTCATTCAAAGGAACCTATATCATTTTCAAAGGGATGTGATGGTTAGATTCATGTTTTCTATTTTTCGTTTTTATATAGAATAGATCATTTACCCAAACGCGTTGTCTGTCTGATCCAGGCCAGGTATCAAGCAGTGTGGGATTGTGGACTTCATACATCCAATGATGAGCAATGATTTTGCCTTTCTTGTTGGCTTCTGTGAAGGTACCCACACGTTGGGTAAGGGAAGTGACGGAGACACCGGCTTCTTCGAGAAGAACCCGGATGGTTGCTTTTTCGGGGGTCTCTTCCAAATCGATTTGGCATTCGCCACGCGGTAAGACGAATGCATTTGCACGTTTACGACTCGATAGCATCAAGACCTTGTTGGTGGTTGTATCAATGATCACGGCACCCACAGCCTAAGGGTTGAAGGTATGGTTATTATGATTTTCTCGTTTTATTCAACAGATTTGTTGGTTTCGTTGTACCTGGCGAATAATTTTCTTCTTTTTCTCTTTCTTATCATTTGATGAGATTTGTTGTTGTTCTTCTTGTGGTGGGGATAGAGGGGAAATAGAGGACTTTGGGAAGTCGAATGCAGGTTGAGGCATGGCAGCTGTGGTCATTGTTGATAGAAGTTAGAAAAGTAGGAAAGAGAGAAAGAGATGAATGTTCGTAGGGAAAAGTGGGGGTTGGGGTAAGAGAGAGTTTGTGCGTGTCTTTTATAACTTCTTGGTTTTGCCTAAGCAGTCAACTACCGGGTACTCGGTTACAGTCTTTTTGTCTCTTTGTTACACTCCGGTTTGCCATTTGGGCTATGACATTTTTTCATCCCCCTTTCTATTCACCTCAAGCCAAAGAGAAAAAAAAAAGTAGTTCTTTTTTTGGATCCACTTTTTTTTTTACTATTCAGTTTCCGATATACGAAGGTATGAATATATCTGGTGTGTAAAGAAACACCTGTCATCCTTCTTCTATGTATGTATGTATGTATGTATATATATATGTATCTATACACATACACACACTCTCTCTCCCCCCCAACCACAAATGAACATCTTCCCCCACTCCCCTTTTGTTCGGGGAAGGAGATACTCTATCTCGGTCTATAATGGACAAATAGGATTGCATAGATGCCACCCACCTGATGCCGCGTGTCCTTTTCTCTAAATGGACAACTACCATCCAACTAGTCCTTTCATAGCTAATATCAATTTTTTCTCTTGCTTATCTATCCTTTACCCTGCATATCCCAATTCTGTTGTCACTACTTTACTTACCGCTCTCTTTCTCTTTGTCCTTTCTATCTCTCCGAATCGGATGACAAACTGCCTATTTTTTCCCTCTCTCTTCTCCCTATCTGCCAAAAATAATCCTATTCAAATGAAAAAAGAAAGTCCGCGTAAAATGATGGTTCCACTAACCACAGTAAAATAGTCTTCTAGCTCAGCGCGATCAAAACAAGGTATCACACCGCGGTTAAATTCGGCGCGGCACGGGGTCCTTGTGTCCCACGCGTGCAGCTTTTTCTCGTCGGTGTAAGAAGCTGTAATAGACAAACAACTTTGAAAAACCACGCGACAACCTGTTTTCGATCTCGACTGACTTTGTATCGTCGATCCCATGTGAAAAACTTCATGACCTATGACCCCTTTTTCCACCTTCAACCTTTCTGCACAGTATCATTTCTCAGTCTGCGCCCAATTTCTGTATCTTCGATAGATACACGCTTACGTTACACGCTATTACCTATTTAAGAAATCCAAAAACAACAGCCTTGCCATGCCGTCATTAAAGCACCGTTCATTACCCGGATTTGAGACTCTTCGGGACAACTTGTGTTCATAAAACATCTTATGCAATCTCCACTTACTAATCTGCCATGGATGTCGCCGCTTCAACATCATCGATCAGATTACCTGTCAAAGCCCCTATTTTCTTTGTTGTTGCTATGGAAAAACTCGCTTCACGTAATATCTTATACCCGTTCCCGATTAAAATAAACCGTACGTAATCATAGCGGCATCTGACTAATATCCCTTGTCCTTTATTTTTTCCGTGCAGCAAGATGTAATGATATCCAATTGGGCTATATAGTACTATATGCGTAAATAGAAATGCAATATACAAAGAAACGCGATCATTTTTCCATACAGAAAACATTACCACGGCAGATCTGCCAAATCCGATCCGTCTCCAAAAACCTTGTCAAATTCGTCGTCACTGAATTCATCAATAGCGTCCTCCCATGGCTCTTGCCTTCTCGTTGTTGGATGAGTCTCAATTATCGTGGATAACGCGAAAGGGACTGTCACAGTACTCAACGTCCTTAATTCATCCGCTGTCAAAGAAACCCCATCTGTTACTTTTCTCTGTATGTCCACAATAGAACTGGTCACAGACTCAGTATCTTAGTACACAAAGAGGCATGGTAAGCACAAGACACACTTCTTTGTTTAGCCTAGTTACCATGAACGTGTTCTTCAGAGAATTTCTGTGGACACCAGAAAGCAGGCTTATTCAACTCGATCATTTTCCCTGATGCAGGCATCGGTTCAGTACACATGATTCCTCGCATCGATATGAGACTTTGATATTCTAATCGCACATCATCCTAAAGTAGCCTTTGGATAAGCCAGGGTTCAATAGCAATTGGATTCATTTACCTGCCAGCTACCGACAGAAGCAATATTGTCACCCACTCCGAGATTCTCTAAAAACTGCGTATAGTCCCGAATATTGTCGCAAAATTTTAAACAGTTCTCATGTAAATACGGTAGAAAGATATTGCACTCTACTGAAAACGAACGCATGATATTCTATTGCGTACAAATTGCTTAGATTAAACTTCCCATCAATTGAATATTGCATACCTCTGGCGGTGACTCCAAATGCCCATCTCGGTTTCCTGAAATAAAAAGATAAAACGATTAAGCAACAGAATGATGGTATGGTCTTTTCGCAATCAAAGAAAAAGAAGTCGTACGTTTTCTATAAAGAACCTTTCCCAGGGCGTGGAATAGACTTAAGTGTGCATCCCGTCCTCTTGAACTATAATATTGTGTGAGAAAATAACTGCTTCTGCAAGAAAAAAAAAAGATAACAACACAAAACAAACGAACCTTGTGTTCACAGAACTTTCTCTCTTTCTCTTCTGTGGCACCCTTAATCCGGGATCAAAAAGTTCAAACTGTAAGGTGTTGATAGCACATCGTATATCGCCATGACTGGAGTCAGCAATAGCCGAGATCTTGTCCGCTGATAGTCTCGCTTTTCCTGGTCTCGTGCTTTCTATGCTGGCAATGTGTCGTAGCAGTTTTACTATTTTTGCTTTTGTTGCAGGATTGAATCTGTTGTTCCAAATCATGTTAATTATAGACGCGCCAGTGTCCGAGCACAACTTACTCAACCCATCCGCATTCAGGACTGCACAAGACCTCACGTGGAATAAGATCGTATATAGAACTCACAAATACTTCCCTTCCCCGATTACTCGAGAGTCCGGTTTCAGTAGAAACATCCGTAGAAACCAGCACGATTAGAAATGGAATAGAAAAGTCGTCTGTTAAACAGGATTTGAGGAGTGTTTGAAAATGAGATTTGGTATCATTCGTAGTGATATCTGGCAGGTCATCCAGAAGAATGATCTTTTTGCGTGGTCCTTCTGAATCGGTGGTAAAAGTTGGCATCCTTGTTGATCGTAACAGAAAATCTTCAAACTTTGACATGTTGGATTCATAACCTAGAAAATACCGAGAAACTGTTATGTATCGACTATGGTCCCATTTGCTTTTTCTCTTTGTTTAGCTTACTGCTATCACCACTATCATCACGCACGGCGTTTGTCCATTCCACTAATTCATAATCCCCCACCTTGGCCAACGTACGGATGACAGCACTTTTTCCACTCCCGGCTGGCCCTGTCAGTACGACCATCTCATTTTTGTTTGCAAATCAGCTGAAACTTGTCACAACAGGCCATCTTTTACCTTGATATGGCCCAAGGCCCGTTCTAAACAAGATGCTTGAATAAGATCTTTTACACGCTGCACAGTTTTTTGTTGAACCGCAAGCTCTTCCTTCATCAATATCCGATCAGATTTTTAGCCTTTGATTACAATTGAAGACTTTATCAAACATACTTCAGTTTTCGGTTCATACACATCCACCAAGAGGCTACCAGCTGCATCGGCAGAACTGACTGGCGATGGTGAAGACGGCATGCCGGATGCCCCTCGAGTCAACCGATCTCGCGAACGACCTTGTCGTCCACCACCTTGCGATGCATAAGGAAGGATGAAATCCTGGAATAAATGTCATTCATGGCAATCATTGGCACGCTTGAAGACATACGCTAGCATCGATCGGTTGCATAATCTTTGTTTGTCTAAAGAAACGAATTGTTCCTGTCAGAGTCACAATGGACACCTTTTCGTTCGGACACGACAAATCATGTGGTACACTTCTTTCTCGAATAGTCTTTTTTTTTTTTTTTTGATCCCACAAAGAAAGACGCGTCAAAATTTAATCTTCAGTAGTTCATGAGAAGCAGTAAATGAGCCATCCAAAACAGAGATAGGGCCAAAGGATTGTAGAAAAAACGATTGTTTGTGATCTTTTTTCAGGAAGGAGTGCATGTAGCATACAAATTGTTCAGTTTATTTGTTAATGTATTCTTGATATTTTGAAAGCTCATGAAGATCCATTAGTCGCTCCTCTAAGTCTTTGGCGACTTCTGCGGTCTCCGGGCCATAATTTTGCAAAGTTTGATGAAGTCGTACCTGAAGTCGCGCGACTTCTACACGCTCCTCCAAATACTGTAATAGTTGTGTTGATTCTTGCCATAGCTGACGCTTTGGATCACGACACCTTGCGTTGACCACCGCGAGGGACAAATATTCAACGCGTTTGAGAAGACCAAGACCTTTGGATCGCAGGGCAAGCTCTTCCAAATAGAGTGCCGCTTCAAAATACTGTTCTCTTCGTCTACAGTACTGCCATAAGAAATCCAGACCGATGACTGCATCCACCCGATCCCTGAAAAACGGTATCAAATATTCGGTATCGACAGCTAACAGGTCCGCCTTCATATCCATTCGGATAAACCAATCATAGAGAGCGTAATGAAATAACTTATCCCGATGCGCCAGCGCCGCTGAAAAAGCTCGCGCAGCATGTGAATATGGGTCGTGGATTTTGCTGTTTTGTGGAACTTGCTTCGGATTGTCTCGCATATTTTTGACTTCCGTCAATGTGCGGAACACGTACTGATAACATTTTATCCTCGTTTCATAGAAGTACAGTCGTTGATCATTTTCTGGTGCATTGCTTTCTAAGTATGATAGGGCTTGCTGTTGAGGATCCAGCCTCTGTGCACGCTCAATTGCCAGCTCGATAGTTCCCACGTGAAACCCTTGTTGCCCATATTCTTTGCTAATCTCGTCTAATTGTTCTTCAGTCAGATAATCGGAAGCTTCTTTGAAATATTTGAGCGATTCTGTAAGACATCTGCCTCGTTCATATTCAGCTTCCGCGTGATGTGCTCTCCGCATATTTTCAACACCCTAAAAAACGTGTTAAATTATCATATGATGCCATCGGAACTTACCTTATAGAATGACACATCATTTGGTCCGAAGAAAGAACTGCATTTCCTTTGCAAAAGATCACTCACGACATCAAAGCCGACATGAGCCTGGGTACGACCATACTTATTGATCGCCGCAATGACGAGCTGTCTACTCAGCGCACGTCCGCGAGTGGTGGTGACCATGGACTCCACAGTTATTTCTCTTAAATCGATCTTGGATGAATCCGTAACACTGGACCATCAAAGGTTAGATATGGATGGATCACCATATCACCTACCATTGAAATATCTCCTCGATACCACTGTCGATAAGGAAATCGACAAATGAAATAGCGTCAATACATTGCGTTAGTAGCAAATACAACTCATGAAGCGACTGTTGCTCTTTCTATTTATGTTCATGTTAAGAGTTTGTCACGTACTTCGATTAGAAATAGACATACCAGCAATACTTGAGCATGGACTTCGTCACTTGACAGCAACCGAGCGTCAGCAATACTTGACAATGTGTGAAATGCCGTATTTCTAAATAAAAGTTTAATAACCATAGAGTCCAGAAAGTGAACTTACACATCCATGAATTCTTTCAATCTACTGAGACTCCATTGTACATTTGTAAATGCAGCTTGTAGCTGGGTATATTTAGCAATAGGGGCTGGTTTGTCGCTAAGAAAAGTAGAAATCAGCAAGCTTAAAGTAAGCTAAATAAAGATCTACCTCTGCTCGAACAGTTTGGTTTTCCATAAAGGCCTAATCAAACGAGAGAAATACAGTGCGAAACCATCATGCTTTCCGCTGAACTGTAAACCCGTGGCTGTCATACTTTGCAGATAACTGCTATCAAATGCTGCACCAGAGGCTGAAGGAACGCCTCCGTATTCAAAAAATAGCTTAGTAGCACCTCTGACCACATCAGCTAAACGCACAAGAAGTTAGAGGTAGCAATTCAATTCATGCCAAACGTTACCTTGTTCTGGCGTAGTAGCGCCAAGATTGGCGCATATAACAGCAAGACACATTGCACATGCCTGGGTTTTTCCATATCTGTTAAAGAAAGAGGCGAAACTAGCTTTGTCGGTTTCAATGTTTCCATTTGCTTTCACTAGTAAATGATAAAGCGTGTCGACTGGTCTTTGTTTATGGAAAAACGTAAGACTGGTGGTAGTGAGTACCACAAACTGTCTAGGCGGAACCGTCAATTGTTCAGCAATTTCATTTGGATCGGTTTGATCGCGTAAACGAGAACTCGTTTCAGCAATCGCCCACACCTTCCCATCGCTGCTTGTTATTGCACTGGTTTCCGCAAGATTATTCTGGAAACCCTACACAACCCTGTTAGCACAGGACTTAATCCATTGTCGTGCTCACCATTGAATAGGCTGGAGTAGTCTGATTGTTTGGCAAAGCACCTATTCTAGTGCTTGCCATTAGTATAGAATCGTGTTCATCCTGTCCACATTTCGATGCCAAGAATGCACCGCGATCATAGAATGACGTTCCGATATTGATCGATCCGGGTCCTTGTTGTATTATGTTTTGATCTGTCGGCTGAATAGGTGGAGGAAGTCGTACATGAACCAACTCGAGAGAATCGGGGCGGGTCCTTGTAGCGGCCAGTGCTGAGTGCCTGAGAGCGTCTCGATGATGCGTAAAATACAATCGAAATCCACTGTATGTCACAGCCATCAGATGGATCTTTTGAGACTCAGATTTGGATACGACGTGCATGGATTCTATCTCGAAGTGTTTGCTCTCGTAGAGCATTGAATTATGGCGACACATTAATTGTGCAGAATTACATATGTCGGTATTCTGTGCAACAAACTGGACTGAGCTGGTTTGATCTCCAATATATGCGACCGAGATGGTAGATTTGTTCGTTAGCGTGTAAAGCACTTTTCGCTCGTTATCAATAGCTATAGATTTGATGTCCTCTGAGTAAATAGATAAATAATTTCAGCATATGGACGAACGCTAATGTGTCATAGCTCACCCCTCGAGAAACCACCGAAGAACGTAGGCAGATAGTTAATAAGCGTATTTTTAGTTTGACAGACAATCCTGCATGGAGTAGAAAACCATTTCTGAGGATGCTAAAAATATGCCGGTCAGTATCACTACTAAAGCCAAAACGTGTAGCTCCTTACGCTATATATTAATTCGTAAAGATGCCCATCGTCTCCGACCATGAAACATCTTCCATCATCCGATCCTACTATCTTCAAAAATATTTTGTCGTCGGCCGATACGGATAGATCAGTTGCATATAAGGTGAGGCCTCTGTTTTCTGATGATTGTGGGTTTGCCGCAGAAAAATTATTTAAGGAAACTGCAAGCAAGATAACTTCGACTGGAGTCGTAACTACTAATACAAAACGGATGTGGTCCCCAAATACGCCTAAAGCAGCATGTAAGATGGTTTTTATTTGTCAAATAATCATAAAAGTGCTTACCTGCTCTCGGCTTAATTAGCGCCACGTTTGATATAATTTGATCTTGATCGGCATAAGTATACACATCGGTCCTGTACGCAAACCGTTGTCAGATAAATTTGTTGTGTGTTACATTTCCACCCACCCATCTACGTAGTTCCATAGATATAGGCGATTATCCACAGTCATCCATGCCCGTCCGATTTCGGGCAAAACACCCATGAAGCATCGACAGTTTAATTCTACAATGAGGATGAGAGGTTATTCTGCAATACATCCGCCGTATCGATCTCACGATCAACAAGTTCCAAAAGATCGTCAGGCATGTGGACAACATGGCTTTTGGTATAGCAATCGTCGGCAATATTTTCGCTTTTAATGTATTTGTCTGAGGTGGGACCTTGTTTAAATTCAAGCGTTTTTTAGTCGCGTTGTATGCGATGGGTATCTTTGCACTGTACCCCTCAGTAAATCAGCTAGGTCTAAAAACTTCTGGTCTCGCTCCATCAATTCCACTATAATTTTGCCGGCTCCACTGAGCGGCTCATGTCTGTACACAGCGCTAGATTGCATATTAATCGTGTTGCGTGTGCCGATCATAGTGAAGCTGGCGATGGGGTCAGCTGTCGCGTAACAGGGAACGAGTTTTTTGTTGGATCTCAGCCGAAAACAGCAGTCTTAGCAAGCAGTCTGTGCCCTGTGGAAGGCGCAAGCCAATGACCACTCGAAGTCATGTAGCGGAGTCATGAATCTGTGATTGCCCACCAATAATGGGCCCAAGCGGCAATCGTAAAGCAGCCCTTGTTATTCATACATACCGAAACCCCAAGAAAACTATGGCCCACTTCTTTGCTGTTTTCAAACAACACCAAAAGGCAACAAACTTACCAGAAACCGTGTCCGAAACGAGATCGGGATTCAGTCTGCATCTGTACCTGTTGAGCATCAGCATATCGCACCATTCAGCCGACCATGTTTCAGGAATACAGCCTGCTGGGGACAGCTGATGATATCACAGGCTATGAGCTTCTGCACGACTTAGAAATAGTTCACCACGACCAGAGGAAATAAAGTATCAAACTTCGCTATTAAATGATCTAATGATATTCCTTAGAACCACCGATAGTGGGGTAATTCGAGAACAAAGCGAAGATATGGCAAATGGAAGTACGAACGAAATAAGCCAAGAACTGGTGAGTGAATACTGATCGGTTTGTACAGAAGATTCGTTGATGCTCGAACATTTTTATTCGTTGAAAGCACATTTTTGTAATTTTTGCCCTAATCAATTCTCTAAATTCATCGTATACTTATTTCCTGTGAGGGTTATACTGGTTTATTCAAAAGTTTTTGAAGAATTCATCCAAAATTGTTTGAAGATTTGGAGATAAAAGTTATAAAGAATTTACCAACAACTGTTAGTATCCTCTGTTAAAATGTGATAAAAGGCTTACCGATTTGAACATCTAGAGAAGATAAGCATTAGCAAAATAACACTAACGGGGAAACATTGCCTAATACACTTACCGTAACAATCTAAATCCCAGTTGGGGAACCCGCGTTCGCAGCGGTGATATTGGTTCGAGTTTCGTCTGGCACGGGTCGACTGAATATAGCGGTCGGTTTCCAGTAGACCATACTGATACGGCGATTTCATAAAGATTTTTGGCGGCATTAACATCTCGATTCCACAGGGTACCGCAGGTTTTACAGTCCAGGACACTGTGGTGAGTAACGCCATCCAAAGTCTTAAGTTTCGTCAAAGTTCTGCTATGGCACAAGTTGCATATCTAGGTATGATTACATGAGATAAAAACGATTGCAATATAGTATGATGAGTTTGTTTACCTGAGACGATAGGTACTCGTCCATGGTCACAACAAGGACTTGGTAATTTTTTTTTCTTTTCGTTTAAGGCTCTTCCAAAGCTGACCCACAACTCCTAGCGGATGTCCTTTATACTTCATTTGACCTTTGCCAAACATTCCGCTGCCGAAAACAACAAGAGGCATCTTGCCATCATTATCAAGCTTTACTTTTGTTTTCTTCCAACGAGGGAGTCTTCGATTGCTGGTTGTCGACCTAATATCGGGTTCTGCGGTCCTACTAAGACTGTAACAAACATATCGCTCGTTGTAAATCTAGACATAGAGAGATAGAATATTTTACTTACACTTCTACACCTTGAGTAGCATTGCTCGCTTCATCCTGGCGTTCCCTTGCTCTCTTCTCTTTCTTTCTCTCGCGATTTCTTGATCTTTCTTTTCTGTTTCTCTTTCTTTTTTTCCTCTTTCTACGATTGTACTTCTTTCCACCGTGCACCAAAATATTGGCTATTTCCTCTCGCGCCCGTTGTCTGCCTTGGTAGTTGTGAAAACGAGAATGACCGCGGCCAGAGTGATAGAATTTAAAAATCGCATCTCGATGCGTAAAAAAGTAATTCACGTATTTGGCGTATTGGTCATTTTCAGTTGTCTTGCCCGTGGGAAACTTGGACTCGATGTCTTTGATGCCCGTTGCCTGTTTATCTTTGTCTAAGGCGTGGTTCCTACGACCTGACCCAGTGACAGCATAATATTCCGCAGTGGAACATTTTCTGATTTCATGCTGGTCCGCGCCATGACCGAAAGAGGCAGTGAATAGGTGTCCAATGCCTGGATCCACCGCAACAGGTCGGTAGAATTGGCCAACTTCGTCAGTGCTTAAATCTTGGAGCCTGATTTGTTCTTCTGAATGGCTTTGGGTGCTTTTCCCCCGGGAGAACTGGAAATGAGCTGAGAACCCGTCTGTCATTATTTGATTACGAAATAGTTGCTGATTGTCTCTCCTGTGCTAAATGTTAGTTTGGGGCCATAGTCAGCTGCATAATAGTATGTTGTACCTTCCGAAAGCATACTTCTCCAGATCGAAGCACTGGTTAAATAAATTGAAGTTTGCTTCATATTTATCAGTTGATTCATGGTTGTTGCTGGGTCGACGAGCTGACGAAAGTGTCTGCAGTGCGTTACCGTTAATTGTTACAAATCTCCAGCCGAATGAGGGAAGGGGGACCAGAGAAAACAGCCTTGGCGGCGTGATGCTTTGTTGGCCATCATCTTGAATTTCGGCTAAACCTATGAGAACTGAAGCTGCCTCGGCTTCTCGATGCGCCAAAGTGAAGCTTTGTAGTATGAAGCGGAGCACAGGAATATATGAACCAGGCGAAGCAGACAGATCGGCTGGACGACAAGGACCGTGTATGTGATGACTGAGCTCATCCAACACTGTCTTCGCAGCATTCACTGCACGAATATATATACTATGCTTACTGATGTTGTCGGCCAGTGCGGCTCACCATCAACGATGACTTCAACTACGTAATCCCAACAGATTGCTTTCATTTGAGCTTTGGTAAGCTCCTATGTGGAACATAGGTTTTACTGCAACACATTTATAGAATTCATACTGGAAGAAGTTGCCTGAATCGATGTATGCAATAAGCATCAATGCGGTTATTGAAGTTCTCGACTATATGGTTCGTGTAAGCGGTCTGCTACGTGGTGCATGCGGCTGCAAGAGCGTCACCGTATCCGACAAATCCTCGCAGAGGATAAACTATTTCTGGATGCTGTTGGCTGAATGTGCCCCAATGTATACGCACGCTTGGAGGAAATTTTGTGTTCTTGTTCGAGATCGCTTTCCCAAATACTAACTGGCAGACACTGTACCAGAAATTTTGCGAGAATATGTAAACCGGTATCTCTGTTTCAGCATTGTTAATGACGTATCCGTTTACGAAGATCTGCGCTCGGCAAACGACTTCTCGAACGAAGCTACGTAGCTCAATAATCTTGCAGTGCAACTGGTCACGGTGCTCGGCGCGAACAACTGAATCAAATGGGACCACCCTTGTGTACGTTTCGCTACCGGAAGCAAAAGTTTCTTGAACCTTTTCTTTAATAGTCGGAACGTGATTCTCGCATTGAACCGATCTTGCTGTTGTGTGTCCCATGTGCCCACAAGAACTGCACACCGCTGAAGAAGTCGATGGATTTTTGTTTGCCCGATCGTGCTCGACTCTTCCGCGCTTCTTTTGTCTTTTTGTCTCAATGTTGTCTTCAATGGCTTTTCTCTTCCCTGTTAGAAAGTATGCAATTAGGGCTTTGACAATGGTCAATCTGCTTCTTTTGTACCATGTACTTTTGACAAGGGGCATTCGCGACTTCTCTTTGTCTTATGCCCAAGGGCCCCGCAATCTCGACATGTAGCTATGGATATGCCGTGTAAGATCAATGAATCTCATATATCAGCAACATACCTTGTTGTGCTTCGGCTTCCTCTGCTTCTCGCTGAAATTTTCGTATTACTTTTTTAATAAGCGTGTACAAAATAGGAGGGTAAAGGGGCAGACCAAGCGAAACTAGAATTGCTGACAAGAGAAGTAATGAATCCATTGGTAAGGGAGGGTAAGAGAAGTGGAAGAAAGAGCTGCATAAGGGGGAAAACAGAGAGGCATCTAAGTTTTGACAACTCTCAGAGTCTGATGACGAATCACTTCGATCACTGTTCAATTGACAACATCTTCATAAACACATCATCTAAGCCGTTGGAGAAAACGCGTAAACACCGTTTCTTCGAATAACATATAGGTACCAAATCTATGTATTATTTTAATTTATAATGTATTATTTCGTTTAGCAGCTTAAGCATGAATATGAGTAAAGACTTTCATTCTAAGTTGAACTTATCTTTGCCTGAAACATAATGACGATATGTATACGAAGCTGATCAATCCCACTAACTGCAAAATACACAGGTTACCTAATGCACACTTAATTTTTAGTCTTTCGCAATGTAAAAGAGGCACAGAAAAAAAACAGTTGCAGAATGCTGGATAACCTGGGAGAATCCCATCACAAAGCTTGATTGGACTCCAGGCACACGGCTTCTTAAGTGTAGACATCTACTCATTTCTATTTCTCCTAAGGTCTCTCTTTGATATGACAGGCTGCTTTGAGAGCTTCCGCAAAAATATTTATTACGGTTGACTGGGATATGGGGCACTTTATGTTCAACTTTTACATACGATTTTTTGGGTTCGGTACGTTCATTCTGTTGTTTGCATCACAAATACTATTGACCTTTGATAAGCGAGCTGGATCCCACTTCAAGAATCAAATAGAATGATATATTTTAGACTCAAAGTCTTCCATTTTTCTACTTGTCTTCCACTTCCTCCTTTTTATCACATTACGGGCACGGTTAGCGTTCCTATATATGAAATGACTCCTCGAATTTTTTCACCATACGGCGCAGTTATGAGCGACATATCACGTAATTGAGGAAGCTAATATGGTAGCATAATTAATAGCTTCGTAATTATCTAGCTTGTGAGGTAATCCGCAGGACATTGAGAGCGAGGATCAGCACTTTGAGAATCATGGTTTCTTTTAAGCAGCATGTAATCCTCCTCGTATGTGTTAATAGTCTGTAATTCAAGCTATTTACGTTGAAAATTACTACTGAGTTTGTTTTGTTGTTGTAAACGATATATTTGATAAGGTTCAAGCTTTACTTATTGTCTTTCTATATATCATACAGGTACTGGCTTTTTGCATGACACAAACAAAATCGGCTACACTATTTTTGCTGAGATTTTCCCGTATCCTCAACTGTTTTAAGCATTGGGTTGTTTAAAAACCATCTTATAATAAGTAGGATGGTTATCTATGACTTTGGGATGTCGTTGCACTTGCCTCTGAACTAGAACACGCTTTTGATTCAAAAGTTTGATTAGATGATTCTTCAAAAATTGACTCTCCGAAACTTCAAACAATTTTGGGTGGGATCTTCAAAAACTTTTGAAAAAACCAATAGGACAAAATGCGCGTTGGCCAAGAAGAAAAAGCTCGTAAAGTTGGGCAAACTTTGCTTTCTTTCGCATCGAAAACATAACCAACTTTAGTGTTTTTAAAGGAAACGAAGGCGTTTTGCTGGATATTCATAAATCTCTCTCCTATGATGTTCAAATGCCTGTTGATGATGAATTAGATGGAAATGTCATTCGTTTGTACGCATCCGTACGTTAATGAATGTAGATTTATCGGAATGTGGGGAAAAAGGATACTATCTTATATGATATTCTTCACATCACAAAGGTATCAGATCTTCAACTTAAGACATGAAGAGCCAAACAGGGTCAAATTCGGAGGGTCGTATAGGCGATATACTCCACAGCAGATTGAAAAGCTCTTTGATTTGGTTATCGAAAAGGGACGAACAGTAAAGGAAGCTGCGTTGACTGCTGATATAAACGTCCGAACTGCCCAGAAGGATTTTAAAATGTATAACAACAATTGAAGGAAGGCGCTTGCCTGGTATCCAAAGGAACTCTCGTGCTCAACACAGCGGTAAGTTGAATGTTGCTCAATCATCAATAAGTGGCGCTGTGCCTGAGAATCAGATGTCGCATGCTGAGAGTAAATTTGTCGCGGAGTAATTCGCTCTTATGCCTGGTTCTACGATTTTACAATCTCAAACATGAGCACGCAATTTTATACGAACGTGGACAAGGAGATGTTGTTGATGAAAACGGTAGATCTGAGCCTATGCATTATATTGTTGCCCAAGAACACTTTGCTCTTGAGACGATCAGTTCCCATGCTCAATATTCGCAAAAGAAACCTGCTGAGAAATCTCGTACTAACACGATGCAAGTAGATAAGCCTAGAGATGAGGACTCTTGTATGATAGAAGCAATAGAAAGACGTACTTATACCTCTTACACTCCTCAGAATAAGTCTAGATTTCTTGAAGCTGAAGATTGAGAAGTGTATGAGTGCTTCTGCTGCAGCGAAACAATTGCGCATTCACGTTCGTACAGTCCAGAGATGGGTTAAAATAGTATGAGGAATGTCCCGGTAGCATCTTTGATACCTGTAAAAAGAAAGGTCGTAGACACCTTCTGACTGAGGACACTTAAAGGTTACTATTGATTTTTACTGCTGCCAATCCCTCTGCTGTTGTCGCTGAAGTGACTGAGCATTTAACGCAGCAGTTTGGTAGTAATAACGTCACGAATAGCACCGTCTATAACTTCATGAGAAGAATGTAATGTTTCTGTGAAACAAGCAGAATTTCATTCTGTGGGAGAGAAGTAGCCTAGAAAACATTGAGGAACGGAATGATTGGGTTCGCAAGTGGGAAGAAACTGATATGAACTTTTTGACCATTGTGTGTTTCTTGACGAGTCTGCATTTTATGTAAACATGAAACGCACAAGGGCATGATCTAAGAAAGGGCACTCCTGCTATTGTTACAGCGCCAAGTACGACGGCAAAGATTACAAGTTTATTGAATGCTATCTCTGCTTCAGGTTTGATTAAAGTAAGCTTGAGAATACCAAGACCTGTTAAGAAGAGAAGGACTGAACAGGAATCTGGATATGTGAGTAGTGGTACTGTTACGGGACAATATATTAGCTTCTTGAAAGACTCTTTGAATGAAACGGACAAGTATCCATAAATGAAAGATCAATACCTCATTATGGATAACGCTCCCATTCACAAATTTGAAGATATTGCGGAGTATATTGCGCCCCGAGATTATCGCTGTGTTTATTTACCTTCGTATTCTCCTGATTTCAACCCAATCGAGCAATTCTGGTCTGTAGCTAAAAGTAAAGTTCAGCCTCATAGATTTCTAGAGAGACTTTATCGACCAGAATCAGTGATGCTTGTAACAGCTTAACGTTGAGCGATTTTGCAGTTCTGTTTCTCATTCGCGTAATTGCTGGGATAAATGCCGTAATAGAGAAAGAATGTGATGTTGTATGGCTTCAATGACAACCAAGAACATACAAACAGGTAAGACAACGTAAACAATACGTAAGTGGGTACAGTGCGATAGTTTGATCTGTAAATGGTAGTACTAGTCTTTGCATACGTGTGAACGACCTCCATATCAAAGTTTATAGCCAATACGACAGTAAACAATCTGCCTTGCATATATGTGTGATATTAGTTAGTTATAAGTTATCAGGTAAATTCTTGGGTACTCATATATTCTTTTAAAGTGGAAACCATAGTGTATGTCTTTGTCCGATATGAATATCGTAACCTCAGCTGGATCGCGTAAAACACAAGATTCCGTCCAACAGTATTTTCTCAACTACACTATCAATCACATTCCAGTTGCTGGGTCTAGGTGAATAAGTACAGATGGTACAGATGGCACAGATCAGCTGACCGGCAGCCGCTGAGGCTTAATTAGATGTTAAGGTACTGGTGGCGTAGTTGGCACTCATCCTGCTCGCATGGAAAACGGTACTCGACACTGGCATTCACTATATCCATTTAATTGTCCGCATAGTCGCGGAAGATTTACTCCTCTTCAAGCTGCCTGATACTTACCGCCCCGGTAGTGACAAACTTAGTAAGGGTGTTGCTAAGCACCAAACTGTGGTCAACCTAGTTACAAAAGCTTTGCTAAACGTGAGTGATAACACGTATACAACTGCTGATACGGAATGGCCAGATAATACACGTTGTGACATCCTGTATTTGCCGCGTCTCGCTGTCAATGGGACTTTACCTCCTGTTATAGTAGAGATCCAATCAGTGGTGAATCAAGATTTCTTGAACCGTGCAATCCAGTACCGTCTCCATGTGTACCGCAGATACAAAGTTCTCCCCGTCTTGTTGATTGTTTGCACTGAAAAATTGTCATCATGCCGTTTGATGGACTCCTTCACGGTTTGCTGTGACAAACCTTTTATGCGTCAATCATCAAGCAAATTCTGGGCTCAGCATTGTTTTCTCCTTTCAAAAAGTACTATCGAACATTTTGCTAACGTAGATGGCGATCTCGACCCATTGGTGGCATTAAGCATGTTTTTCACGTACGAACACAGATGTACCATGACGTTGGACAGATGGGATGACCCGGCGATTGTAGCTTTATATTCAATTGCGAAAGTCATATTTGAGCATATCAGACAAGGCGAAGATGAAAAGCTTGAAGCGCTGCAAACAGTTTGTCTAGTGACGGAAGCGCAATTTCAGAAGATATACGATCGGCTCAAGGCAGAAATACCACAATCATGGAAAACGTTACGTTATGTTGAAGATGGCCTGAAGTACACGGGACATCTAAAAATAACATACCAAGACACACTGCTAAACAATGTAGAGGAAAATGCGGAAAGCATAACGCCTATTGGAGCAACCACCTCCAGTAACTTGCTCTAGCAAGAATATAGGAGAAACTCCTACGAATCCCACTAATGAGGCAATGAGGTTTGTGGAAGACTACATGAAAAACAACATTGGTAGAATGAATTACAATGCCTGTTGGCAAGAAGGTGTTCGGCAGGGAAGATTGACATCTTATGGCACTGGCGAAAGTCTAAGAGTTCAATACCAAAAGTATAAGAAGAGTAATAAAACACAGTGAGGTACATACCACCCGTACCATCCGTACAGTGGAATCTGAGGGAAATTTGAGATAAAAAATGGATAACAAGAATAAATCCTTGAGACTCGACAAAAGAGTTTGTTTCATTAAGATTAGACTCCAAGTCTTACTTATACTGTGAGCGGGTATTAGATCGTAGTTTCTTTGATACAGAGGATGAACCAACCGGTAAACATATTCATGACGGAGAAAAGTTTTTTATTGGGATAGCCAATGGTAGATTTTCGTTTAATCATGGTAACGAGGTTATCTCTGAGTTCCTGAGTTTGTACTGTGTCTTTATTTAACAGGTTTCAGACTGTAATTGTGCCAGATCGATTTCACGGGGTTAAGAAGCTTTTCTACGATCTCCGCTTTATTCTTCTTCCAATTACTGCTTTAGATAATGTGAAGACGGTTGTTGGTCTGTGTGTATGTTGAAATACGACACGTACCATCCGTACCATCCGTACCATCTGTACTTATTTACCTAGGCTCAGCAACTTTACATGCCACCAAAAAGCTTGGAATTAATTCTGGAATGCCCCTTACTAAACATAGCTCACACGAGTCTTTTAATACTCTACCACAACAGTCACCATACTGTCAGTGCCTTCACGGACTGTTACCTGCTCGCTTTCCATCGCCTTTCTCTCCTATATGTGGGCTTGTCGAACCTCATGAGCACCTTTTGTGGTCATGTACGTACAAACAACTAATATTGCAACCCTTAGCCAATCTTTTTCTCATCACTTCCTTACACCTCACCTCTGCCTCAATTTTTTGACTTTCATTGCCTCTGACACAATAACTATCTGGCGTTCCCACTGGGCTCTAGTATTTGATCGAACTGCTCTGCACCCCGCACAAGTTATTAGCAAAGCTATTTTTCACCTATGACGCACGAAAGCAGCAAACAAGTGTATACATCAGTTTAGTTCACCTTAATCTGTGACCACTCTCAGCGTTAATAAATTCATTCTACATACTTCACAGTACATGGAATTGTCATTTCACGCTGACTCTCGATATTCCGAGTTGCTGATTGAAGCCTAACATATCTAAAGCGATGCAAAATCCCTTGTAGAACTCAGTAAATGCGCTGTATGCCTTTCGTAAAGCAGCTGTTCTATCATTCCTAAAGCATCCAGGAGTCTAGATTAAAACGGTAAAAATTGATTCTATCTCTGACAAAAACATTCATATCAACAATGATGTAAATTTATCGGTGCATAACCATGCGGAGATTCACAGATATGGGTAATACTTGAGCCCAAAGCGGAAATATATAGTATTTTCGGTCTCCCACATGGAAATGAAGGGTAACTCGGTGATTACAACATTATGTATCTGTTAAGTCGTTATGTTTAATTAGCTCTCCAGCTGATACACGTTATATCGTGTTGGAAATGTTATCTTATTGTTACAATTGATTGATGTAATACAAGTGTTAAATGCTATCTATCTTTCGTCTACTACCTGTTCACCTTGCTTTATCTTTTGGAACTGAATCTCAAATGCATTTTTATCAGGAACTTCTTTCACTGCCTTCCAATAGACGTGGTTTGCTTTCTGAAACTTCTTCTTGGAATAAAGATAAGAAAGATAAGAGAGATAGGTGCCTAGACCAAAAAGTTCGTTTAAACACCAGGACATAGCTCAATTATTATGTAAAAAAACCTTACCTTCTTTGTTGGTATCCATTCTAGTAGCCATTTCATACACATATTCGACGTGATCGGACGAATCCCCACCGTGTTCTTGTTCCACAGAGACACACATTCGATAGAATTCGTACGTCGGATACATATTTTGAATGATTTTTTTATACACCGCCCTCGCTGCATCAATTCCTTCTGCCCTTGCAGCCCATTGAACATAGCTTGAAAGGATCAAGTCCTTGATTTTGTTACGATCGTCGGTAGACATTGTAAGAGACGGCAACAGTGATGTCACTTTCTCGCACGCTCTCTATAGATGTACAAGGTCAGCAACCATATATCATAGCGGACATTTTACCATGTATAAACTGTGAAGATCTCCATTGGAATATGCTTCGTCTTTCCATTCATTTACAAGCCATTCATTGTAAGAAGACCACATTGGAAATGCTTCTGGGTTTGCTTTTAACGCCTGTTCATATAGTCTATATGCTGGCTCGTCTAAGATACGTCGCGTCAATACTAAGCCTTTTTTTTTTTTTTTTTTGCATGTCGGTCACCTTTTCCGTCTTCTTTTTGAGCTAATCCAATCCTTGAAATCCACAGTTCAACGCACTGAGGGTACATGTTAACGGCTTTTGTAGCGATGACTTGAGCTGAAATGAAAAGGCCAAAGAGCAAAGTTTGATGAGTACCTATGAAGGAATCCAGTAGTTCGTACCTTGGGAAGCATTATCTTCATCGCTTAGATATCTAATCCATAATACGTATATCCTTTCGGAGACACATTCTGCCTTTTGGCACGCTTTAAATGCTTTATATGCAAGTTTTGTAAGATATAGTTTCTAATTATTTTGCACATTAACGTAAAGCACGCATCCAAAAACAAACAATAAACGTACCAAATTCTCTTCGTTAACGATCTGCTGCCATTGTATAAGAAACTCGATGTACAGCTCCCAGATCTTCGACTCTGACAGTTCCTGAAGACACGGTTAGATCATATATCGCAAGGCGTAAATTCGACCAACCTGTACTGCCGCGTTAAATTCATCCACGCAAGCTTTCATAGCAGGTACAAATGCGGGGTCTGAAACTGAAATATGCTTCTGCTTGGATTGGTCGGCATCCGATGACCTGTTACTTGCGTCTTCCTGCTTTGCAAAAAGATGTCGCTTTGCAAGATATGCTCGAGCAAAAGGATCGTCGTTCATATCACGTCTTATGGTGTCATATACATAAACACGATCTTCTTCAGTATCAGTAAACAGCTCGTAATAATCCACAAATTTTGTACGGAAGTCAAGATCATCCGGTATCGCTACATGAATTAGCTAGTTGAGCCATCATATCGATCATCTGCATCCATTCGGACTAACCCTGGATGGCGTTGTTGTAAATAATCTTTGCCAGCAATCCTTTTAATATTGGGTTCATGCCTTCCTTGAGTGTTTCTATTGTCTTCTCTTCCAGTTTTTGAACCGTTTTTCTTTCTTCGGTTTCTTCGTCCCAATTTTCTACTTCCTCTCCCGTAATTGCTGGTAATTTAATAGTATTTTCATCCTCATGATCCATATCCTCAACTTGTTTCTCTTCCTTTGCTAACGTCTTCTCGTCAATTCCAAGAATGCGTCGTCGTGCTTTGATCTTCTCTACGTAAAGCAATTCAAGTCGAAAATATTAAAGCCATAACGACTTCTCATGCGGATTTAAGCGTAGCGCACGTTGCATTAGCACTATAAAGAAGATCTTGGTTAAGTTACCAGAGAACATCACATTCAGAGATTATTCCCACCTCTTGCTGCGCCGATGTTAGCGTTTTCCTCGTATTCCCATGAAGCTGCCATGATCCATAAAGGCGCTTTGGTAGGGTGCAATTGAAGCGCTCTAGAAGTTCAGATAAGCGTTCCCGCTACTACTTGTACGGATATATCTTACTTGACGAAAATACCGCTTAACAGATTGTTTGCCTCGTTCTTCTTAGCGAATTCGATATACTGCATCCACAAAGATAGATCACCCTTAAACTTGTTCAATGCCCTCTGGAACAAGTGGTAAATGCGTCGTGTGCCGGCGTAATCAGATATGCTTGTTTTCTGCGCATTTTCGCTATCTGCTGAAAATTAAACGGACTGTACTTTTCGTTGCAAGTGTAAGTGACTTACTGTTATTCATGCGCGCCTTTCTCTTTTTACGCAAAGTTTCAAGGTTCATTTCATACTCAATGCAACGTAAATAGTCAATTTTCTTGGCAATACGTCGCTTTAGAGCATATTCGAAATTGGTGCGCTTTTTGACGATCGCTTTGATCTCGACCTAGTGTTGATGATCAGCAAACATTGAAGGGTACTTCGTTCCACAAAACCAAGTTGGTTATACTTTGCTAAAGAACCCTCTCTTCTCAAGGTCCTCGAGCTCGGGAACCATCCGCTCGAGGTAAAATTGGACTGTATCAGCCATGATTCTGTGATAATGAGGCTCAACAGCTGCCAAACGGAGAAATCGGGGGACTTTTTCCTTTTCCTATAGACGTGACGTTGTTTCCTCTTCACAAGCCGTTTCACAGGAACAGGAGGGACACTGCATCGGGGCACTCCAGTCCCGCAAAATTTGAGGAGTGTCCCAAAATGGATCGTCGTAAATCAGCAGCCAATTGACTGCTATCTGATTGCTCAAAAGATGACGTCAAAATTGTAAACAATAAAGAATTTTTTTTATTAATGGCGTTATGTTGTGAGGTTTGCGTTTGCCAATGCTGACTCTATATCTAAAACATTTTGAATCGCTTGAAGGTGCTGTAGTATTGCACTTTTTGTTCTGCAGTTCGTGAAGGAATAAGTGAACGTGCTTGCTCTCTAACAATCTGAAGCTTGAGAAGAACTTCATCACTTGTAACAACATCTTGAAATGATTCAATGGGCGTGCGCACAGATACTGGGTTTGCTATCTCCAACTGTGGGGGAACTATTTACTATGTAAGCTATCGTTTGTGTTCAGTCTATGAGTGTACTTACGAAGTATTTCTAGATCAGGTTTTACACGATGCAATAAATGTATATGCTTACAAGCAAACTCACGCCATTGAAAATCACGACAACTGCAAGAGGTCATAGCGTTATCGCTTACAGTTACATCGTATGTCACGTCTTCTTGCGTGAAGGACCTCACAGTGAGCATATGGTCAGCTGATTGCTGGACCATGTCTTCGACGACAGTATCTGGTATCTCTTGAACTGCTATTTCGCGCCTTCTTCGTTCTCGTTCTTCAGGTCCCATCAATTCCTGACACTCATTCCCACACAGCGCTTCCTCGACATCCCCCCATACTTACGTATACGTTCTTCGTAAGTAGATAGCGATGTAGGCCATAGGCCGTGTTATTACAGTTTCGAAGATTCAGACTATCTATTTTTTGTCCTTTGTAGAGTTGCCAAAAACAATATGCATTAAAAAGGAAAAATTGAAGGAATGAGAAAATTTGAATGCATAAGGCGGTAATAGTCATAAACAAGAACTCTACGTGGTAAAACTTGAATTAAGTCCCTCAAGTCATATAACCACAACTTTTTGTTCGCTATATATGTATTAGTGGCTGTTTCTCCAGGTTAAAAAATAGGTAATCAGGGAGAAACCTAGATTTCTCAAATACTGCATAGTGTCAAATGACAAAGGTCGTGTTACAATAAACATTTGCAGAAAGCAGAATATCAAGGAGTCAAACTATCATCCAAAAATCTCTTAGTATAGCCGCGCTCATCTAACAGTGGCATTACAAAAATGTTACAATGCTAAGGCGGGAACATTGTGAAAATCGAGTCAAAAAAATTGTTTAGTAAATTGAATAGAAAAGGTAATCAACAGAATATCTATATCGGTAGAACGCAAGCCATTTTACAAGCCTTGACACGAAATCACTTTTACGGAAGCATCCAAAAAATCGAGGATCTAAAAATCATCAATATCGTTATGGAGCTTTTATCCCACTGTAAATAAGCGAACGAGATACTGGCATGAAGGGAAAAACAACGATATGAGCTTGTCATCTTAACAATGCGTTAACAAAGATTTCTATGTAATTAACTCTTAATTCTCAGTTACCTAATCTTAATACCTTGACAGATTTGAATACACATAACACTGTTGAGTTTTTTTTATTAAGCTTAGTCAGTTGTTTATTTAGGATATTAACTCAAGTCATAATGCTTAGATGCTAGTCAACATTGGATCCTATATCCCGATCAGCTTTTTCATTCAAAGATCGATTGTACTTCCATAGAACTGAGATATACCATATATAGCAATAATCACAGCGACACTTCATCCATATATAATATGTTTTGTTTTCAATGATTAATGTCTTTGTAGCATGGTATTACTACAAATTATTTTCTTCCTTAAATATAGTGATAGTTAAAACTAATGATCATTATTTTCATAGTAAATAAATCTTTTAATATAAAAGGTGATGTATACAAATGGCAACAGCAGATGAGGCTGTGGCCGCTTTTTCTTTCCAGTGATTGACTACTTTTGGAAATTGTACATTTGATATATATGGGAAGAAATGAGTAACGGCTAGTTTTTACTCTTCGGTAAATGTCTAGTTTTGGAAATTATACTAGGATGAGTCAAAGACGCGTTCAACGATGTCATAACAGCTTTTGGACAATGAAAGTAAAATCTTGTACAGAAGTCGAATCGTAGAAGGTATCCAATGAGAAAGTGTAAATAGCTATGGAGGCAAAAACTAAAGACATCATTCTCATCAAACACACACTATGTACAACAACACTACCAAGGAAGCCTGCGCCGCCTCCAGCTACACCGTGTCACCGTTGATGGCAACTCGTCGCAGCTGCGACAAGTTAAAACACAAGAAAGAATATCCCAAGGTAAGTATCTATGAATTTATTATATACTTTTACTAACAAAAAACGTCATGATTTTAGAACTAATGGAGATATTTCCGCGGCCGAAATGATGATGACGAGCCACGCTGTTGGGCCTGCTGGCGAATTGGAGAAACGGAGTTTCGCGAAGAAGTAAAAGAGCGACGAGGCTATTAGCCTTTACTTTTTTGTATTTTAATAAATGCTCTATCATTTCGCGGGATTTGGCAAGATATTCATATGTTCATAACCTTTATAATACACAATTTTATGTGTAGTCCTGAGGATTAAACTTGTTAATGATCACTTGCTTTTTGTCAGTCAAGAATCTTGAATAAGGCATGTAATGAGGGTGCCTTAACTAGGTAGCTGAATACTGGGCTAGGTAAAGGTATAGGCCCTTCAGGTTGGGTCTATACACTTAATAATAGACCACGGTGGGTCACTTTAATTGGGCCTGGTCTCTCAGCCCGCAAGTGTAACCGCATTTATTGCATAAGAGAAAAAAAAGGAACAGTATTACAAAGAGAACAAATAACAAGCGAAAAAGAACAAAGGCCAAAGGCAGCGGACAGAGCAAAAGGTGTAAACAACTCGTTAACCGGCCGACTTCAAGCGCTACTTTGGGATGTTTCATTTAGTTATTGCACAGTGTTAGCGGTTAAGGCTCTCTTAGTAGGCTCACCCTTCCTTTTTGAACGCAATACAGTTCTGAAGAATCGGTTTTGTTATTAAGCTTTACGCTCTTTAATATCCTGAATATGTCACTTACTATTGCGCAACTCCGTTTTGCTCTTTTGCTGCATCCTTTAATCTCTATCACTTGGCTATTACGTATTAAAACATATCCTCCTGCCCTGTATGCCTGAAGAGGCTGAGTAGTACTTTGGGCTAAGCTGTATTCAGTACGAATCGCAGTTATGAACCTACTCTGTAACAGTTCTGTCAAACAGTAATAGTAGAAGGTTCCTTTTTTTTTTATCTTGTTATATATGATGTATATCCCATATGTAATGAACGTATTCAGTAGACTCTGGTTTATTTTTTTTTTTTTTTTGGAAATTAGAAGGTTGTTTGTCCTTATAAAGTATGTATCATACACAGTTCAAGTGCTAAAACTTCTTTCTATATCAAAGTAAACTGTTTGGCAAAGGTCACACGTTTCTAAACTCTAAGCTGTACGATTAAAAGCATGCGTTCTAGGAATCTCGATGCATTAATAAACTATATTTTTCTAACTCACCTGCATAAGCACTTTTTGTGTTTAACGTGAAATGGTAGTTTCAGAGAATAAACATAGTTTTTGTTGAGTCCTTTTTCTCACTAATACAGCTTCTTCTGAAACATGCAGAACTAATCATTCAATTCTAGCATCTGCTAAAAAGAGTTTAGGGAGACTATATGTTGCATGTATTGCATTATGTAGCATCTTTTTTGTTTATGCCGCAGCGATTTGTAAGTCACGTTGACTGGGCTGCATCAGTAGAAATTCAGTTTTGGTGTCCTTATTAACAATCATAGTCAGAACAGTTTAACCCTGTCTCAAATATGTTCCTTCATATTTAACCTCTATATTATTTCTTGAAACAGTTTGGTAACAGTATAGATAATGAACTTATATTGATAGGTTTGGATTTTCTATCTTTTTACGTTTTAAAAAAGGGATGTTTCATAAACTGCATTACAATATTGATTGTTCACTTGTTGCATCCCATAGTGCATATTAAAGGTATCCGTTTACAACTTAAAAATTTATCGACAGAAACACTGCGTTTTCCACCCCTAATGTCTTCTATTTTGTTTATAGCTTTTTGTTTTATGCGTGATATAATAAATGATTTCTGATAGAAATTGATACCCTTCTTTTCAGAAGTAACTTTTTTCGCCCTATTTTCTTAGCTAAAAACCATATGCATGCACAGACATTTATTGAGATCAGCTCTTCCCTTAGTACTGTAAAATTCTTTTCTCATAAAAGCAGTTAGATTAGGCACTTCTATCCTTAACAAGCATGGTTTGAGCAAGATTATAATGTATTTCGAACCTTAGCAGCACTGAAACACACCATTATTGCATGTACTCTAAGATCAAATGTGCTCCTTTATTGGCATATCTTTGTTACGTTCTGCAATGCAGATCATTGTATTACCATCACTCAATCAACTGATTTAACAATCTATAGGGTAATCTGATTCATTTTATCCAAAGTCTCATAATTTTTCTTACCATAACTAGGATGGTCTTTATTATTAATTGTTAGGCTAACAGAATGAATAACCTGATATAGTCTTTATTAACACCAAGTCCATATGGTATCTAATGTATAAAATAGAGATGCATTATAGTAGCGATGAATGAGTTACCGAGACTGTTTGTAAACGTACAGTGCCTTTCTTTGAACTTGCTGTTTTCTGGTATGAAGTTCCTTATTACTGCAAGTTTTGCAAAGTTTTTACCAAATCTGTAATTAGACTATAGCGTATACAAGAAATAATCTTATTTTGTTCGTCTTTTTGGCAGCTTTACTTATTGTAGCTATGAGAAAATATGCATAAATTTTCTTTATTATCGTTATAGGCTTAGCATCAAGTAAGATTTTAAGGAGTAACAAAGACGTTCATCAAATTTAGTGTGCATTGCAACAAAGAAAAAGTATTATCCTACATTTTACGTGTGCTGTATCATCAACTTTAAGCCAAACTCCTTATGAAAGCTATTCTCAAACAGAACACCATTGCATATAAGGTCTCATGCGCTATTAAAACTTTTTATAGTAAAGATTGGTATGCTTGATGACGGTGTCAGTAACAGTTGCATCAAATCTTGTCAAGTAATAACCATATGAAAAATTCTCGAAGATTGAGAATAATCAAAGTAAAAAGTTTTAATCAACTATTGGTCAAACTGGATGGATTTTTTCTTTCACATCCAAGAATGAAAAAAAAATATAAAAGAAAAGAAAAAAGTACGTTGGCTTTTTCCATACGTCTTTTTCTCATTTCTTTTACAACACCTTACCATGTTGGATATCGATTGTGAAGAAGATGACGATCCGTCTCTCTGCTATTACAATACGTATGGAAAGTCAAGACCAGCCTGTTTGCTGAAGAGGCTTCAGCAGCGACCATGTCCAGAATGGTCTATCCGTTCCTCAACTTACAGTGAGTATCGATAGTCTTATACAGAAGTAAAGGCTAATCTATGGGTATCCGTCAGCTATCGACTACCAAAAAGCTTGCATGATTAACGTGATTCAACACCTTCAGTCAGCAGTTTGTTACAAAATCTTTTTTTTCTCGTAAGTAATTTATGATACATCTTACAACAATACTAACCTTATCTCTAGTTCCGCGCCATTGGCGTCTAGACAGTTAAAGAGCTGTTAAACAGCCCCTTCGTTGGGTATGGTGTGTGCCGAAAGGGTGAGTGACAAATTTCTTTCAAGGGAATTGCCTCGGGAACTCACCTCGGGCACTCCTCCCCCAAATTATTTGAGCGCCGTTATGATAAAGTAGAAGCGGCTTGATATATAAGCCAGTAACAATATCAAGAGAGAAGCGGAGGAATAAAGAACAGGAAGCATCCTAACAACTAATAAAGTGCCCGAGATATTAACAGGCTATACAAAGTATAAAACATTTACATACTAATCTATATAACAGTCTCACTAACAACGTTATATAAAATAAAGAGAGGCTATGCATAAGAAAGTTATTTAAGAATTTATTAAGATATGGAGAGGGAGTGCCCGAGAATTCATCGGAGTGTATAATGAAGGAGTGCCTATCTTTCATTGGAGCTTTGGGAATAGGATCATCCCAGAAAGCGGTAGAGTCTTTAATAGTCAGATGCCCCAGAGATCAGTACAATATCTAGAACTAAAGCGTGTAAAAAAATTAAAAAGTTCGTTTGGTTTTAATAACGTGAATAGATCAAGCACAAAACAAATCTTAAATTAAACCTGCTTACTTTCCAAATGTCGCCTCTCAAGTAGATCATATTTTCAATAGAAGCTTTAAGTAATATTTAACTTAGACTTAGCTTTTCATTCAGTAATCGTAACTAATTACAAGTGTACTTGTAAATAGCACGATTAATCTTCTACGTCAAGTAGAACCAATGAGCAGCAAATATATCGGTGATAATCTTTTTGGTTAATGTAACTAATACGACATAATAAGCGGCACTGAAAAAAAAAAAGGATACCTGCACAATGGGGAAAACTTTAAAAAAGAAAAAAGAAATGGCATTGTCCAAAGTTTTTGGGGATATCTAGGATTAGTGCCACAAGATATACGAACTAGCAAAAAACAATATAGGAAACAAAAAGTCTAACTTTAGGATGCACGCAAAGATTGATCATTTATACAATGACATTAGCAAAGGTCTGCAAGAAAAAAAAGGACAAACGTCTATCTCAGCATCAAACAGTTTTGTTGTTATAAGTAGCAAATATTACAAATTACACACATACATAATGAAGCCACTTCTAGCTGGAATCAAATACTATATGCCATATAACCCCATAAAAAATCCCAAGTCGATCGGATCACTTATTGATCCGCGGCAGGCATTGTGTATAAATATAGGGGCAATGTTAAGCTCACTGGTCTTTGCAATTCTCACTACAAACTTATTTGAAGTAAGTAATCGTTATACGTTTATTAGAAGGAACTAATGCTATATGATGTTTTATCTTATGCTTTCAGATTATTTCCCGCTATTAAGATGCTTGATTTGATCAATACTGT
>JNDP01001285.1:0-125863 GCA_000696975.1 Apophysomyces trapeziformis B9324
CAGTGTTTCAATCGTTCGACGACCATGGGATGTAGCTAGAATCTAACCCTTTTATCATCAATTTGTTTTTCTTTCTTAATGGCAAATCAAACGTGCGGCACCTTGTCTGCATCTAATCCGTGTTCTGCTGCGAATGTTCGCCAATGGCGTTCCACCAGAGGCGTAGTATCGATCATAGTGCCATCAAGATCAAAGATAAACGCTTTTGCTCTCAAGGTCTGAGTAGGTAAACGACTCATATTAATGGATAATGATGATAATAACGTGAAGGAGAAGAGAGAGATAGAAAGAAAAAAGAGAGCGAGAGAGAGAGAGAGAGAGAGAGAGAAATATAGTATTGTACCTTTTTTAGGTTGGTTGCAGAGAACTGAAAAAAGAAGAAACTTTCATCCCGCCATTTTTAATGTGAGAAAGCTTGGTTAAATGTTATGTCCGCGGGCCGATGGGACAAAAACCCAGCACAACGGAGAATTTCCTTTTCTGAGTCTAACCAGCGATTTCTGCTGCTGAAAAAAAGCTTTTAGGGGGAGCGAATGGCCAATAAAAAAGTATGCAACCAAATACATTTATCTCTCTTTTCATACATATATCCACATGCGAGTGATATTATTCTTACGCTCGATACATAGCACGACTCAAACGATAAAATCGGTTACCCGTTAAAATACAGCATTTTGCGTTCGAGAATCCACTTTTTGGGAGGAACAATCCATTTCTGGCTTTGCGCAAAAAAATAAAAAAAAAAAAAGAAAAAATGTGCAGCCAAATCATTTATTTTTCGCTCTTGCAATGCACATTTCCATACTGGGCGTCACAAAAAGGCCGCTTCTTGTATGCGTTGGCCAGGTTGCCATTTTTTGTCAACGGGGTCTTACGTACATGGGAGTTGATTTTTGGCTAGGCTTCTTCAAGTGGATTCAAATCCGGAGAATATGATGGCAAAAAAAAGGAGTATGACCATCGATTTCAACTGTTGAAATTACTGCTTTGGTTTTATTAATACTCGCATTCAGAGGTGAGGGTTTCATTCCAATGTGGGAGTGATCAAGTTTGTGTGCCACGGCTCTCCTAAATGATTCCAGTTGTCACATTCGTAAAACCCCTTGTTTTATTGTGTCATCGCCACAGTATCTAACCTGTTGCTACCAGCCGAAAATCAAGTCGAGTACAATGCCAGAGATGAGATCTTGCACAACAAAATGATTTCAGCAAACTTGAACAATCACTGGTGTCAAAAGCCATATACAGAGAGGCACATTCCTACCATAATTCTAAAAACTGAAGGGTCAGCATCGCACAGGAAACAAATATAAATGGAAACTGGGCGACGTATAGAGAAACCCAATGTGCGGCTGATCAATGAGCCAGCAAAGAACGGCGCATACATCAGTAACATAGAAATTCATCTCCAGTCTTACTGAAGCAAGCTTAGCAAGTCTTTCTCAGACTACTAATCTGCTGCAACTCCACAATTTGTCATCCAGTTTCTTTTTACCACCATGCGTATCTAGTGATACAGCGTTTTGCTTTTCAATATCCACATTTAGGGGGAGCAAATCCGCTATCTGGCCTTAGCCAAAATAAATAAATGTGCAACTAAATCCATTTTTCGCTCTTGCGATGGGCACTCCCACACTGGTCGTCACCACAAGAGCTGCTTCTCGTATGCATTTGGCCAAGTTGTTCATTTTTTGTCAAGGGGGTATATAACCCCTTGTCATGATTTGCTAAGACAACAGAGTATTATTCCAAATTATTTGCGTGTCCTGCAGGATCAATTACTCACAATGACAAGCGCAAATTGGCGCCAGTATCACTGTGACAGTGCGTTCAAGCTCATGCCTCAAGACGAAAACGACAGCATCCATTGCTGGGCACCAAAAACGCGTTTTGATCGCGGGATGGATCAAAATTCTTGCCCAGCAGCCAAGGCGTATAAAACGATAGATTTCCAGTCTCTGGACACTGATGATTTCCGAAACAAAGTGAATGAGTCGTGCTTCAACGATCATATTCAATGACATCCCGGCAACTGCTGCTGCTGCGAGTATAAAGGAAGAAATTATCAATATATAACATGTGATACAAATTGTTCATTGGAAAGGGAAAGGGAATTAAAAAAAAAAAAAGACAAAGTGATAAAGACGTGGTAAATAAACCATAGGGAAATATTGGGATAGAAACAATTGATACGCATATCCTTCATTGACCAAAATGCATCACGCAGGTCCTTGTTTGATCCTTGGACTTCTCCACTAGGTCTTGTAGTCCAGGCAATGTTTCTCTGTACCAGCTTGAGATAGAATGAGGATTGGCGGACCGCTTGCATAGCCGCCAAACCACATCATTGACTGCAAGGAGCAAGTTCAAAATTTTGAGTGTGACAAATTGTATGAAGATCTTCTAACGATTGAGGCAAACGGAAACGCGCAATCTCGTAGTAGACGTATGTGCCGCTGGCGACCAGACGGGCGAGGAAAAACGTAATCGAAAAGCCTGTGGAAATCATGTCGCGTTACTCTTTTTTTTTTTTTCCTAAAACGATTTGGGCTTTACCATGAATTTGAAAGGCAATAGCCGCGGCATTGGATGGCTAGACATATCAACACTACAAAATGTGGATCAATCCAGTACGCAAGGATTGCCCACCGCATTCGTTGTCCATACACCTAATATGCTGAAGACGCAATAAATGGGCTTCTCTTCTTCAAGGATATTCAACTCTGTTTAACTTGTACAATCCATTATTGCCAAAAATACCATTATCAAACTTTTTATGTTTCTCGTAGTAAGTATATACAGGGCGACGATCCGTTTGCAAAAACAATATTACTTTGATACCTTCCTTTTTCTTTCAATACAGTTGCCCGTTTATTCTATCTACAAATACGAATAGTCATCTACAATTTTTATTTTAATGCCAACCTCCGTTTCTTGTTGTACTGAAGAACGGTTTCCTCGATTTTCTTAAAGAAAGCATCACGGCGATTTTTGTTGGGAATGATAAGAAAAAGTTCGCGACTCATATCTTGCAGAAAAATGGCAATGCCTGCCAATTCGCAACGGATCGTCTGAATCTCGGTAAAATCTGCAGTCCATTCTACCGCCAACCGTCGTGTCTTCAGCATTAAGAGTCGCTGGGAAGTGACCATGGCAATTCGCTCATTATCCTGGACATAACAGTGTGCAACGTAGTCGTCATTGAAGAACTCTCCATTTTCGACCTCCTTTAGCCAATATTCACCTTGCGACTCCCAAAGAGAATAAGGCTGACAGATAGATAGATTATGCAAGGCCATGCTTTGTCAGAACAGATGAAGGTTTTTTCTGCAACTACTACTCACCTTCAGGAATCCTTCCTGCCCCATAAATCGAGGAGGACGAATGCGTTCAATAGCGTTTACGCCGGTCGGTGTTGCTGCGTTACGCATACCTTCTGTTACGTTGCTTGTAAAATCTAAAACACCGACAACAGGCTTCGTAACAGCACTAACTTCCGATTTTAGGAGCCAGGTCTCACTAATGTTCCATTCACGTACCCAACAAGGCCCTTGCCCACACCGGTAAAGAAGCCACCAACGCCTTCTTTGCTTGCCCCTTCAATCGGTTGTTTCTACGGTATCCTAGGTTTAATATGGACGAATGCAGCTAGCAGGAGCTATGCCCTACCACTAAGCCGTGCAAACCGCTAACAAAGCTATTGGCCAGGTTGATGGTACCATGAGAAAAGCCGCGAAATGGATCGCTTGGTCTGTTTCTCGCCATATTCATCCTTCGCTCTTCTTGGTATTGCCTATCCATGGTAGCAGCTGAAAGTCCTTTACCCAGACTTCCAGTTATTCTAGTGAAGCTGTTTGTGAAGCCAAAGACACTCTTGCGTAAGAAACCGCTGACGCCCTGTAAGTAGGGTTAATATCAGCCATATTTATCCATTTTGTTTCCTTCACTCACCCTGGAGATCCCGTCTCCAAGATCTTGTGGTCCATCGCTCATGATTAGTCCCTGCCAGGGCTCATAAAACAGTTCTGCTACTCCCGAACTCAAGGTCGTGAATAAACCGACTAATGAACATATTCAGCGAAAGTTCCTAAACAGAATTATCCTACCAGGATTGCCAAGAAAATCAGCAGAGCCTACGATTTTGTGGAATTGATTAAGCGCTTGATCACTGTAATGGAATAGTATGCGTTCGGCCAAATCAGGGCCGCTTGCTCTTAGATTTTCCACGGCCAACGCGTCAAATTTCAGGGATGCAGCCTGATACAGCATAGTGAGTATATAAAATACATTTGCCTCTATCGTACATCAATATTTCCCAAGGCCATCGTCAGGATATTGAATATAAATGCTAGAGGAACAATTCTTGTTTTCCTATGGCTGGATTAGACATGTGAGGTGGGACATAACAATGCTTACAGCTTACCTTTCCTCCAATGTATCAGGCTCATTCGTCCTGGAGAAAGAAAAATCAAGATGGATGGGCTGTATATGAAGAATTTCAAAAAATAGCTGTGCAACCTCCTTCTTTGGCTTAATGTCAGGTATATCCATAGAATATTCCCATAATTGTTTTCTATGAAGTGCATATTTTATTAATGGTCACCTTAGGCCGGTAATACTTACTTGCTCTCGTCAGCCCAGTCCTGCTCAACGATATCAAGCCGTGCAAACTTCAAAATACGATAAATGAGTTCTTCATCTATTTCAATGCTTATTTTCTGCAATAAAACGGAAAAGTATTTGAAAAAGAGGACACCATGAGCTATTTTTTTTTGTAAAATTTGAGTAATAAATAAACAAACAGCACATCAATCATATACACTCACAGTCGTCTTTCACTCGATCAAGTGCAACTTGCAAAGTTGGTAATATGCCCTTGTCTCCTTCTTTCGTCACATTTGTAGGGTACAACAGAATAGGGAAGTTTGTTCCGTAGGATTGGTTATCAACCTATGTGTATTGCAATGATTAACTGAAGTTTTCTCATACAGGTACGTACCTGTACCCAGTGAATGTTCCATCGAAGTGATTGAAACAGGTTTGAATCTTTGATGCTAACATCAAACCCGCGGAAGGTTATGTAAACAATTTCCTGACAAGATGTCAGAACGATAGGATGACAACAAACAGCGTTACCTGTAGACGTTGATCTACGACAGATATACCGATCTGTGAAAGCTGGAGTTGGAAAGTAAAATTAAACACGGCTTCAACTTGAATAACCTCAAAATCGTCTTGTGTCGTCGTGCCTGTCGATGCAGAGGATGATGAGGTGGGTCTGAAGGAGCTTTCTCGTTCATTGAATGGTGTTAGATAAAGAACTTGACAGTTCTCGTGGGTCTTCACATCGATCGATGTAATTGCTTTTCGGCCGGTACGTGTCTAAGAGGAAATATTATTATGAGCACGTTCTTGCAGAAGTCGTACTTATTCACTCTTACCGTATGTTGGAAAGGCACCTGGACGCCGATCTCTTGAAGGCTAATGCTACGTTCGCGACCATAAATGTTCAAAATAAGCTTCTTCATTTTAATCGAGGGCATATCCCATGCGTATGGTACGGATTGATGAGCAGGAAGCTTGTATCGCCTCATTTTACTATGGCTTGTATTGCTTCTGTAGTCGTCGCTTAAGATAGAGATATCCTGCGCAAAGCACATTAGCTAGTTCGACTGTCTAAGCGTTGTTGTTACCTCTTGATAAAACGTCATGTCCTCGTCCGTATTGTTAATCAAAAGATACGGCCATCCATCGGCCTTTTCTTTAGTCAATATAATGAATATAGTTGCATCCTCCAATACAACTGTAACACGCATTAGGACTACTGTCGCACCTTCAGCAGTGTTCAAGCGAACATGGGTAACTCCAATCGCATCAATGTTGAAAGAAGCAGACCTATGGTTCATCACATTAATAACCTGTTAAACTGTTACGTAATATCATAATACCATGCGTTATTAATACCAGGAAGCTTAACGCTCAGTTGCTTTTCTGTGTTTCTGTGGAGATAGTTTACAGGAGCTCTTTGTTTTGGCTCTAGCTCTCGGTCTGCTCTTGATCCAGGTTGACGGTAGCGAATGCTCTCTTCCATCTGGTTGCTTAAAATAAAGCGTGGCGCAATTGTCACTACATTCGTCAACTGGTGCGTAAGGGTTTAGTACAAACGTAGTCTTTGGAGTGGGGGGGGGGTTTACCTGCGCCAATCCTTCCTGTACACTGATGCCAAAATGAATTTCTTCTGTTTTTGAACTAGTGGGTATCGCAATATCAAATGCTCTTCCTACTCCGTCCAAGCTAAACGGCTTCAAATGCTAAGTTAGAGAATGCCTTCCTTTTATAATGTGTAAACTTTACTTGACTCCACTCTGATCCAGTCACTTGGATTAATGATCGATTTCTGACATTGCTCTTTTGATATGAATACATGAACGGTTCGTTCTATTGAACTTTTTAATTTGACGACGAGCAGTTCTTTTCGCATTCCCGTACCTTAACCCCGGGTTGGCATACACATATCTTTGGAGGACCCGAGAACATGGTCCCAGTCCATGCTGGCTTCTCCTTAAATGTTATTGCACGGCCGGTCTTATTGATCACAATATAGCGGCAAGATACAGTATACCGGCGTGCGCCTCCGGTATCAGGTATGTCACTAGCATTCATAAATTATCACCATGAAAGGTTTTTTACACTCACTTACCTCATATTGATTGACAGAGTTAGAGGTACATTATTACGGTCCTTCACCTGGAAAGAATGATCAATTTCCAGATCGTCTGTTCCTTTCGTGCTAATAATAGCGAACTCGCTCGATCCATACACTAATAAAATGATCTGCATTTATCCCTGCTGTGGTCATCATTGCAGTAAGAACTTACTGGTATCAAGAAGAGTGACATTCATAAACAAAAGATGGCCATTCTCAATAACATGGATCGGTGCTATTCCACCTTTTCGCAAGAAAGAGGTGAAATTCTGACCTGCTGTCTTGTCAATGATATGGAAGTTGAAATCGTATGGCAAAAGGTTTTCGATTTCCACAGGTGCGCTAAGGCGAATAGCCATGGCAGGATATTGTCTACAACATATAATGTAAATAACCAAAACATAAGCTGATCGCGGTTACCCAAATAATGGATCCTTCCTGTCAACGCGTGCATGAACTTGGAAAATGAAAGGCGGCATGTCGCCTGCTTTTGCGTTGCATTTTATTGTAGTTGGAGCATCCGGCCGGATAAAATCTTTCCAATACAATGCTCGCTCCGTCCATTTGTACCCGAACCCACCTGTCAAGTCATTTTTAGATACACAAAAGAAGCACTTGAAACTTCATTTTTACCATCAGGTCGAATGCAAAACCGATTATGGTATGCAGCTTCAATAGGTATGGCGTAGTTATCACCGGGGGCTGATATAATTAGATTATATTCTTTTAGCACAGGAAGCCTCACCTATCTTCTTTGACGATTTTTCCACTCTTCCAGTGTGGTCAAGAATAACAATTTCCACGGGAAGCAGTGTACGGTTTTCTATCACTGTAGCAGATCTGATAGTAACAGTCTTCACGTTGTCAACAAGTTTGATATCGAATATGACACGATGCGAGACATCCTGAATATCTGCCTCTAACTGGTACATATGCTCGCCTTCCGCGTCTACGGAAACATTCTTCAGACTTTCCCATGAACCACTCTCCACTTGCAAATTAAGCAGATTAGATTTGGAAGCAGTTGTCTGTTACCAAAGTAAGCACACATTAATGGCTGAACTGCATTACCTCCCGGCGTATTCTCCAATCTTCAAACCACCAAGCGGTTTCTTCCCCATCATCCAGTTGCTTCATCTGTATATCATCAGTATCCGTAGTTCCCATGCTGTTGGCACTCCATATGTGAATTCGATATCCTGTCCAGTTTTTAATGCGGTAAGGCGCGATTGTACCTCGCTCACCACTGTACACAAACTAATACCCGATATAAGATATATATATATATAGTATATTTCTTCTTCCAATTACATACCTCTCCTTGTTTGCTCCAAAGCCGCATAAGGGTTAATGTGCTCTCGAGAAAGGCATGCGTCACGTTGACATTGAGTTCTGAATCAGATAATAGCTTCACTTGAATTGGATCGCTGCTCTTGGATCCTTGCTTCGACAAACAAAGCTTGAAGGCCCATGGTTCGACTAACGGCTCCCAATGAGAATTCTTGACATTAAAATAGTTTACGTATGTTTGAAAATTCACTTCCACGGCAAGCTAAAGCATTGGTGTTATTAGAAAGCTTTGTTTATTTGATTCTTACCGATCTGGACCAGTTTACCACATCAACATTGAACGGCTTGAGTGTTATGTCGATCATTGGCATTTCGTGGATTTCTTCGATTAGAATTACTTGCACACCTTGGAACGTTGCACGTAGCTAAATAAAATAATGATCAGAGCATGCTACAGATTGTAAATATATTACAGATTCCTTAGATAATGCGTCATCAATTCGCTCTTTAACTTGTTTTGATGATACGGTCGCATTTTGCATGTAAGAAGTTCCAGCTGAAGCTGAAGTTTCTTGTGCCATAACACTAGCATTATACAGTGCATAGGCCTTGTTGAAGATCTCCGTAACGAGAATAGCATCACTATAAGACAGTCGTAGTACAAGCGCGTCAACATCCACTTCTAGTTCCGTCAATTGACCACTCTGCCCGCTGAGAGTGTTGTTATTCATGGATACGGATATATCAAATCTTTGAATAAATTTCAGTGTGGAGGTATTGCGCGTATCCATTCGACATAAGAACATTCCCATTTGTCGCACAGCCAGAGCCATAACAGCTTGTTGAGAAATCATGACATGTTCAGCAGAGAGAACAACAGCCTTAGACTCGTCAGAATCAGGGTCAGCCAACAGGATAAATTCCGGATTGATGATATTGAGCCGGTACGATATATCGATCTCGTCCTCGCTTTGTTCTACTGTACCGGTCTGATATTCTTGTTTAGAAGTTTTTGAGGTTGTAGTAGGTCTTGATACGAATGCGCTCAAAAAAAAGTCGCGCAACATAAACGCATGATCAAGCGATAATATCACCTTTGGATCGTTTATCACCATGAGTGCTATGCCATGACGCGATGGCTCTGGTGCAGAGAGATCCAGCTGCATCTCAAATTGATTGCCATTTTCGATTGCGGGCATGATATTCGTGAATTTGCTCTTGACATTCGGTCGTGTGTCGTCTACCGTCATTGATCGTACTTTCATAGAAACGCAGATTTTGTCGTCATTCGACACATCGCAGTGTATACTTGTGTCGTTTAAGGCAATACACGCTAAGCTAGAGAGACTTGTCTCGTCATTGCTTTGCAAACCCACTCTAAATAGCTCTAAGGCAATCATTTCAGAAGTCAATGATAGCTGGATCTTGCTAATCTGATTGCTAGAGATATTCTGTTTTTGTGAAAGCAAGTGCAAACTGTTGGATACGTCGGATGTACGTCGATATTCTTTTGAGATGTCTACTTCACCTTTCCTTTGTGATGTCATTAGCGCAACCTCAGACTTGTCTGTTGCAGAAGACATTCGAGAGACGGTATTAACGATATCCATTAATACTACGTATTGCTGCTCTGTTAGGCGCATGGAGATATTCGATAGTACGCCTTGTATTTCTACATCCGGTCTTCTCATTGTTGTCTCTTGAATACACTTGATATCGAAATTCAAATCAGTGTCATCCAAAATGGACAATGACTGGATCTCAATCTTTCTATGATGTGAACCGCTAAGGTGAAACTTGGAAGTCAGTTTAATGGTGCGAATTCCGGCCTGGATCGTGTTGACGCAGCCATCCTTCTCCTGAACGAATGAGTTTGACGCCCAAAGCTCTCCTAATTGTGCCGTTATCACATCCTGCGGATTGTAGCGTGTTGCATGAAAGAGCACCACAGGCGACTTCACGACGATATCGAAATGGGTCTTAGTGTTTGCTTCCTGAAATTGTTGGGCAGACATTATCGCTGCCTGGCGTGCGCGATCATATAGAGATTTCATCGCGGCAAATTTGCTCAAGTATTCCAACAGCTGAGAGACGGGTCGCTCTTGGAATCTAAACAACGCCGAGCCTACCCTTAAATACAGCGATTGATCATAGCCTGGATAATCCTGACTGCCGTCATTAATGAAAGATTCAAAATGTAGATTAATCAACTCCTCTCCTTGGATCGTCAACAGCTGATTTTCTAGAGCCTTGTAAGGTGCTTGTGTTGAAGCAACCAGGTCATTAGTCAAGGTGAAGTTGGCGAACTTCGCCGAGACATGTGTTTTTCCGTTTATCAATAACGTTGACATTTCTCCATGAGATAATTCGCCCGTGGCGAGTCTGACCCCGTCATTATTAAGAATGAAATTGACACTATCAAGAAGAAGTTCAACTTGGATATTGCTAGACTGTTTTCGAGTCGAAGGTGTTATGGAGAGTGAAGTTTGCCGCTGTGATCTAGTGCCGAGGTATAATGAAGACCGCTTATTGGGTTGTTCAGACCTCAAAGTCTCCTCGTCTTCAACAAAAGTATCAAGCACAAAGTTGTATAACGTCAATACCGAACTTCGCGTAACGACAAAGTTCAAAGTGGAAAGAGCAACTTTGGCGGTTTGCTCAAACCCATTGTATTTGTCCACATATTCGGGACTGAATGAGGAAACGCGAGTATATTCGACGTTTACAAGATCTTTAGTGTCCGTATCGAGCTGACTTTCCAGAGGCTGGAGCATATCTTGGTCAGACGTTACCAAGTACTGAAATTCATTTCCGTGTTCCATCCTATCTCTGACATGTAGGGATGTGAGCGACACAGTTACGAACATGTCATACGGTCGCTGTGAATAATCGAGAGAAAGCTTTTCGAGAGAAAGTTCGCATAATAAAGTTTCCGAAGAAGTATATGATGGGTCGTTTTTGCTGCTGGATTTCAAGATATTTGCTAACACCTTGTCCACCTTAAAATTCAATTGCAAGATCTTTTGACTGACTTCCGAACGGTTGCTTTTGTTTCGTTCTGTTGTAGTCACGCTATGCTGCACAGAAGTGTAATCAGTGTGTGATGCTGAACCGGATTTGGTGTCGCTGTCGATATCGCTTTGTTCACTATCATCTGTATCAAGAAATAATGCCTGCTCTGCTGCTTTCCAAAGGCGTGATTGCCGAGCGCTTTCTCTTCTTTGATTTCTTACGTTCGGCTGCTCCTCCAATATCGTCAAGTCCTCGTCTCCGTTTGCTTCGTTATTTAGTAGACCTGATTGTTCGATTAATCGAGGAATTTGCATAATCATACGGTATTTCGTATCGGAAAAATTGAGATGTAGCAATGGTAGATGACCTGAGATCCTAAATTTCGGCAGATCTGCTGATTTACGGATAATGCACATTTCCACCAAAAGGGTGACATCGATCCTATCCACAACGTGCAGGTAATTGTACTTTTCTTTCGGTTGACGAACTTGGGATAAACAAGTTTCTACAGAGTCTCCCACGAGAATCTTTGTCTGCGTCAAGTCCACCGTAAACTTATCATACATAAGGGACCGAAGTCGAATATAATCCTCACTAGTGTAGTCCATAGCTTTCTTGGCTTTCATTTGACTGACAACTTCCGGCGGGGCTAGTTTGCTTTCAACGTTAATATGGCCTGCATCCAGAACAATACCACGCGAACTCTTCGAGGTACAGCTATAGTTTTGATTTATGAATTGTACTTGTACACATGATTAGACATGAACTTACTCTTCAGGGATCACAATAACTGGTGCATCCATGTCCACATGTAAATCTAATGTGGTATGCTGTTCCAATGCAAGCTCCAGACTTGATTGCGTCTGCTGTTTAATATCTTCCAAAGTGTCACCAGCGACTTCCATGAGTGCATTGATACTATCAATGCTCGTTTCCGGTGGTCTAAAGAAATCCAAGATTTCTCTGATAACCAAAGGGTTATATACAATGTCGAGGTTGCGCATAATAAGTTGAATTGCATTGTCAGCCCGTCCATCAAATGGCTTATGTTCAAAGGTGATGGAGAAAAACGGATCCTTCATATTGATAAATCTGGATATCGTCTGATCGATCTTTGACTGCCTTCTCTTCGGATCATCTTTTTTCTTAACTCCCATCAGCTGCCGGTACTGTGAGTTCAACGTAATGCCATCATACAATCTTATGTCACCGAGTGCTGCAGTCCCTTTCCATGAGTCAACATATTTCACAGCTCCAAGCATCACAGTGTCGTAAACAAGTGATAGTAGCTCTACAGGTTTCTCTGCATGCGGATTTCTTTGAACGGTAAAGGAACCCTTGTTGAGAGTGGTACGCAAACTCAAAAACATGGTCTGCATTTGAAGTTTCGTTATTATGATACCGTTGAGAACCCAATATGCTTACGTCTTTCGGAAATTCGATAGACTCAGCTACAGCTGCTTTATCTTCGTCATACTCGATCGCATCGTAAAACTCCTGTTTCTGTTCCTCTGTTATAACCAGCCCCTGATCTGCCTATATTGTGTTTTTGTCCCAGTGAGCGTCCTATTTTATACGTGTTCCACTTTATCCTACCGTTTCGGATTCAGCTATCGGAGGGGCGGTACCATACCACCATGAGCTTAACCATCCGCTTGATCCCGTACTTTTCTCGATTTCTTCTCGTCTACGCTTTTCTTCGGCTGCTGCAAAATAGAAATTAAAATTCAATATTTTCTGCATAAAGCGCAGCGAAAACTTACCAAGCTTTGCCTTCTCGCGTTTTAATCGATTCCTGGAAATACTACGGTAAAAGCGAATATCTTCGTAGCTTAATTTCCGTTCTAGTTGATTTAGTTCATCTAGTTGCTCTGGCGTTGCATGACCAAGCTGTTGGGCAACGTAGCATTCAAGGTATCTCAAACGGTCATCGCGGCGTTCCTTAAAATGATCCCAAGTCCATTGCCGGTTTCTTTCCCGTATTTCAGACAACACAGCCTCCGCAGCAAATTTAAAGAATTCTCCGGGATTGGAGCGCGGTGTCATATGGCTAGGTGGATGTAGTTTTTGATACTGAGAGAAATAGCAAAGTTCAGTATGCATACCTTCGATAGCAAAGCATACACATACCTTCTGTTTCTTCCAGTAGGAATGGAACAAGTCAATCATCATAATAGCATCTCGGTATTGTTCGTCATCTATCACGAACGAAAGTTCGTCGAACAATAATGTCGCATCTACTTTTGGTATTTCACCCCCAAATTTTTTGTTCAGTTTAACCTTTGGTGTCCATCAGTTAAACTATCACATACACCAGGAAATGATACTCACTCGTCCTGTTCCCGAAACTGGCTTAAGAATATATTGGTTTTCTGCAGGCACATGTGCTTTCGTAGCAATCTAGATTTGGTCAGCCGTGGCTACGGTATGCAACAAGTTCCTCACCAGTTCTCTGAATGATAGAAACGTGTCCTCTCCCTTCATTCGGGCTAATGATCGAGAATTCGTGTTCCAATATACTGACAATGACTCGAGTGTAGCGAGCTATATGATATGGAATATGTAAGGATATTACAGTGTAAACGGCGAGAAGGTTCTATATATTGTAACCGTACTTTATGGATCGTATTTACTACGTCGCTGATTGTTTGCGGTACCCACTTTTCATCAGTTGTAACGGCTGAAAGCTCGCTTAATGTGACACCAGCGGCAAATCGCTGTCCTGGTGTCGAGATATCATCCTCATAGCGAACATGGATGTTTGTGATAGAGAATTGGAGATTGTTAAGGATCTTGGTCATTAACTGATTTGCAAACGTCTCGTTTTTGGCGTCTTCCGGCACATTGTGAGTTTGATTGGTCATTTCTACATTCGCTAACTTCCGCATTTTCGCTTCATGATGCCTTGTCTCGATCTCCTCCGCGGACATCTAATAAGGTTTAATGTATCAATTATGGTATATATCTTGCATAAACCTACCGTCGATTCGTTTCGTGGAACAGCAAGAACAAAAACGTCGCGAACGTTCACTTTGACTGGGCTACCCTTTAGGTTCGACCATGGTATATTCAGCGTCAATTCTCCCAAGTAACCTATCCTGGGTTTAGTTTGCTGGGAAACTGCGGGAATCCAAGCAAACCTTCTAAAACGTCCACTGGAAGATTAAGTTTATCGAGAGCATCGCGTTTCAACTTTAGGTTTCGCAAAACTACGTCGCCTGTTTACAATAGCGGTGAGTGATTATGCGGTATATGAGTACATTATCCTAGCGTTACCAGACCATATACCAATCTGCAGCTGATTATAGTTGAGATTGGAAACATATGCACCCAATACTCTATTCAAGAGTGTGGACACAAGCGACTCTAACATCGTTCCACTGAGTTCTCGAAGAGAGAGCCGCAATAGAAAGGTCGTCTCATACAATTAAAGTACCGTGCGGGGAAAGTGGCACTGAAGAGCCGCAGAAAATTCTAAACTCAGCACAGCTTTGTCTTTTTGCTGCCATCACTTGATTCGAAGAATGTCGCTGGAATTTTCACGCATTCTAAAAGAAATTTACAAGATAAACATAAGATTCTTGCTTTCCATTGTCAGCTATATACTACCACTAATATCCTCTACATTACATGTTATACAGCCATAAAAAGACAATAGAATTGCCTTTTCTTTTTGAAATTAACCGCTTCTGAGAAGGATAACGTAGTAGGTACCATCTATTAATACGTTACAATCAACACCAAGCATATTATTCTTTTAATTTCTTTTGCCTTCGTATTTCCGCTGCGCTAGCCCTGTAATGATATGTAGGAGGTCTACAGGAGATCGTGTATAACACCATACTATGCATGCCAGGTGGGAAACAGTGAAAAGAAAGTCTTATTCAAACTCAGATGAAATAAGGTGAGGCTCAAAGCTCCGACGGAGCATATACTTTTCACTTTCGTTAACTTTTCCTCGCGGTGTAAATCATAGCACCCAAAAATTCAACTTAGCGGATACTGGTACTGGTATGCACAGTAAGAATATTTGGTAAGGTGTTTTACTGGAAGAAACAAAGCCAATCAGCAGTTGCTAAATTGCAGAATTCTGGCAAACCAAGGGAATCAAAGGCAGTATCAGTGACGTTTAGCAGTAAAGAAACTATAAGCACTTGCAGGAAATCAGGTATGAGAGTTTTACCATGAGGCAGTATTTCAAGGGTATATGTTCTCGCTGAAAGTTAATGGAGGATTTTCCGCTTTGGGCAGTACTGGACACTAGAAATCTGATCAAAGGAGCAGCTTTTCTGTCGTTACAAACGACGGGGAAAGTCGATGGTTTTCATTCGGGCATTAATACTTCAGTTTCACAACAAAAAGGCTTCATGCGGGATTTGGGTGAAAAGGATGATCCTGACGATGCTCAGCGTACCAATGGTACGACTGCGGACAATGGAACGAAGGGGCATTTTAAGCTCAAAGTACCTGCAGCACGAAAGAACGAGGACACTGATTCGGAGATCGAGGTGGTGGATGAGGACGATGTTAACGACAACACTGATTATATCGACGTGGTCGGGAACAGTCCCGGAAGTGTGAGCATGAATATCGAAATTAATGTGGTTCCGGTGAAGAATGAACGGAAACTTTCTGAAGAGAGGAAAGAAGGCATACTACTTGCGAGACCGGAAGATACACCAGATTTTCCCGAGCAATTTATAAAATATGGCTCAAAAAGACCGCCATCACAACAGACAGGATCTCCACCGGACGTTGAGACGCTGAAACTATCGTCAGAGGTGGGAAGCGCAGAGGAAGCGAAAATGGAACACAGTAAGTACACTCTAGAAAAGTTTATACAGGAAACTTAGCTACCGGTTTGTATTTGCACAGGCATAGAAACACAGTTAGCGACAACTTCCATAGATGACAAAGCTAGAGAGGCTTGTTCACTGCCTCTTGATCTTCCATCGGCAACTTCGGAAGCGATGCAGACGTATGAGAATATCACGGCAAATATATATTGCGGCACGGCAGCAGGTCGATCCATTGCAGAGGAATCCATGCCGTGTGAATGCAAATACGATCCGGATGATGACGAGCCAAGTGCTGCGTGTGGACGAGATGAGATTTGTATAAACAGAATGATGTTTATGGAATGTGTTGTGGACGACTGCCCTTGTGGCAGATATTGTCGAAATCGCCGCTTTCAGCTGTGCCAGTATGCGCGTGTCGATGTAATAAACGCCGACAAAAAGGGATATGGTTTACGGGCGCTAACAGATCTACCAAAGTAAGTTTACCGGCTTGAACTAGACAAATGACGAAGTTTGTTTGTTCTAGGAACGCCTTCATTATGGAATATATTGGCGAAGTAATCCCGAATAACGAGTTCATTCGACGGACAAGAAAGTACGAAAACGAAGGACTAAAACATTACTATTTTATGACACTAAAAACGGATGAGGTACGGAAACTAGCATGACCTTGCCTATAACTTTTGCTAATTTCCTTAGAATAGATCATTGATGCCACTAAGAAAGGCTGCCTTGCCAGATTTATCAATCACTCATGTAATCCAAATTGTGTCACACAGAAATGGGTGATTGGCAAGAAAATGCGTATTGGTATCTTTACGAGTCGGGAGGTGAAGGCCGGACAGGAGCTTACGTTTGATTACAAATTCGAGCGTTATGGGTATGACGAACTGAGTAGAAACCAAATAACCAACGTATAACCGCGAGTGTAGTGCTGTCGCACAAAAATGTTACTGTGGTGAACCGAACTGCAAAGGTTATATTGGTGGAACAGTAGAGAAAGATACGGATGAAGAACTGCTTACAGCACCACGAATACAGTCTACTGATGACGAGGATGACATGGATTCTTACGAGGTTATCTTACCTATGCAGAAAAAGGCTATGAAGAAACGCAACAAGCAACCTCAGCCATTACAGGATGTCGACGAAGTGCAAACGTTTGTTAAGAAGATGCTGGACTCTGTAGGCAAAGCACATTTAGTCAACAAGCTGCTTTTGCGATTGGAACTTACTAACCCAGATAACTCCACCGGTCGCGAAATTCTCAAGAAGTTCGTTCGCCTGCACGGACTAAAAATGCTAAAGTTTTGGCTGGGCGAATGGAAACATGATGAAGAGATTGTTATTAAGGTTAGTTGTTGTCATACGTGATGAATAGATATACGGATATTTGAATAGGTATTGTATGGCCTTGATCGGCTGCCTTTGATGAACAGAAATGGCTTGGAGGACTGCAAGATGATTGACGTTGTGGAAAAACTTACAGACCATTCAAACGAGGGCATAAGGATGGTCTCGAAGCAATTACTAGAAAAATGGAATCAGCTAAAAAGCGTTTATCGAATTCCGAAACGAACTGTAGGGTATCTATTTTTTTAGCTAATATTTACGTGGTTCTCTTATAGTATGTTGAATCCAAAGCAGCGGAAACCAGGAAATCGGGTAAGTGATCTGAACAGTCTGTGCAATAGATTAATATTTAATGTTATAGCAGAGGACAGCAAACCGTGCGACGCTTCAACTAGTGATATGTTGCCTTCGAAGAAAATACGCTTTAACTCCAGTCGTGAATTTTTTGACCCAGACGATGATTACTTTGAATACCTATCGCTTGACGTGACAGCAGAGGAGATAGAATGGAAAACACGATATCCACCTCGTCCGATTATTCCCAGTGCACCCAAAGCAATGCTAGACTATGCGGCAAAAGATCCATATTATACGTACTATCACGATTATGGAAACAGTTATTTAGCGAGAGATACTAATACTGCGTCCGCGGCGATTGCTTGCGTCAATAAAGAACAAACCGATGCGTATGAGTTTCTTCAGGCCAACGACGTCAATCCGCAATATGCCCAACCATTCGATCCTTACGCATCCTATTATGCTTCGGCTTACCGAGATGGATCTTACATGACAACGTCAGCAGGCAACGATGGCAAAAAGCTCCCTGCAAATTGGCGATCTGCGATCACAGAAGAAGGCGTCATTTACTACTACAATATCATAACAAGAAAATCACAATGGCAATATCCTGAAGAAAAGGCTAGTTCAATAGAGGGCGTCGACCGGGAACAGATAGATGGATTAGTGGAAATGGCAATATTAGAATCCGAAAAGAAAAAGCAACGTCAGACAAGTAGTTCCAGTCCTGCGATGTCAACAGCAAGTAAAAATGGGCGATCTCCTCAGCATTCAATGACACCTACTGCTAGCACCAGCGGCTCGACGGACGCACTGTCGGTTGGTGAAGACGGAAGCGCAGGAGCCTACCTGAACGAAATCGATCTTAAGAGGGAGGTTGGAAAAGTGGTAACGAAATATCTTAGTGCGAAGCAGCAATTGCTATGGAACGGTGATAAACACCTGTTTAAGGAGCTAGCACGAAAGGTATGTATCAGAAAGTATAAGCTTTTTTTTTGGCACAACCATTAAGCACTTGTTAGATAACACATCATATTGTTGATCGTGAGGTTCATTCTGGGCGAAAAATCCGGGCAATTACTAGTCCTCTTCGGATAAAAATTGAAAAATTTATAGATTCGCATGGAAACGAGATTGTCGCGAAATTGACTCGTCACAAAAAAGTTGCCACATCGTCTTCGCAGAGCTCGATGACTCGGTAAAAACCTATACTAATTCTTTCTCGTCTTATTGTAATCTTGTTCTATCACACCAACCTAGTGTCATATTTATGTAATGTTTCCTTTTCATTCTGTAAATACATGTGTTTGGCTTTTGTTTATACAGGCAAATGACCACAATTCTACTAATTTGCTTGAGGGTACGCCAATTACTGTTTATTGAATGCTATTTTACGCCACTCTAAATAAATTTTTGCGTCCATGGAAAGTTAAAGGTTGCGCTAAATGCTATTTTTCGCGGCAAAGGAAAACTAGCTGCCATTATATTGTGATAATACAAAGGAAACGTAACGATTAGTCGGACGAACAGGACATATTTACTGTGTTTTTCCTATTTCTCTGTACGTTTCTATTTTTTATTTGCGGTAGACTACCCTTCTTTGTGTGAAGTCGTGTTCATTGTTCACAATCACTGAGATAGTTTGTTTCAAAGCACAGCAAGACGAGTTTATTTAAAGAAGTGGTTCTCTATTTTTGCATCTAATAAAAAAGCTCTCAGGGTCATCCTTGACAGTCTGAGCGCTTTACTTTTCGCGCTGCTTAAACAATACGCTCTTGAAGGTTATTGTCAACTCGTAAGGGCTTCTTGCTTACCTTAGCCTTCACTTTGGCCCAGAACTCTTGTATTGGGTTGAGAAAGGGAGAGTAGTGAGGAAGATAGAGACATTTGTATTCTCTTTCTTCGACCAACTGCTTAACCTCGACTGGTGTATGGATGGGTGCATCATACATGACAAGATAATAACCGTTCATTCCGTGGCAATCCGATCTTTTGTGATTGCCTAATGGACAAAGTTTATTGGCAGGCAGAGATTTGTACACAACATGGTTTGACACACACAGAAAGCCGGCCCTTTTCCCCAGTGCCACTTAAAGGTTCCCGTTTTGGGCGTTTGTCATGACAAAAAGAAAAACCATGTGAATCAATTTTGATGATCCAGTTCTTTTCCCCTCTTCTTCTACTACTTTCTTCTTTTGACGTCAACCACATTTCTGTATTTCCAATAACGGACAACAATGACTCTAGTTCTCTCTCCAATGACATAACCAATGCAATGCAAAGACAACCCCCTAAGATACCCGAAACAGAGCTCGATTTAGAAAAGAGACGCAGTACTCGTTATTCGAAGATAACGAAACTCACTGTTAATGGAAACACGTTATTATTGGTGGAACACATGTTATCAAGATATTCCATCAACGCTCGTTATATTAATAGTATGCATATATTATACCTTTGGTAACCATTGATCTTCTATGCATATGACAAAGTAAAGTAAGATTTTTATTCCTTGACAGAATTCATTCTTTGTCAATATCGTCTGTGTAAGAGTTATGCTTAACATGAAGCAATAATCCCGTCCAAAATTTCAAACTTATTTCAGATGATTTTTTATTATCTATTAGATCCCCTTTCCATCAATCTCTTGTATAAAGCTTTTAGAGAAGTCAGAAGGTTATATAGGGTATACAATTTTTTAATGCATTTCGGTTCTTTGTTTTCCTTATTATATGCTGGACTTGTTATTGATAAACAAACAAGGGGACTTTATGTCTTATTTTAAACCCGAAATTCTTGCTCTAATCCTGAGGAGATCCAGGTCTTCTGCTAAGGTCCTATTTAAAAAAGCAGAGTTCAGATTGTTGTTAGTTCAGTAACTGTTTTCTTAGTTTCCTCTCTTCTGATATTCTGGCTTGCTTCTAGTTTTTAGCTCATTGTCAGATGCATGAGAATCCTTGTTACAAACTATAGTCTAATCCCGTTAATTGTTTCCTACTATGATATACCTAGATCAAACGAAAGCAGTATTTAAAAGAAAAGCTATATTTTTTTCAGCTACCCTCTCTTTCAAACATCGCATCCGAATTCTTTTTTCTCTCTCTGATCCATCCTCGTACTCTTTGGCTTTCTATCGAATACTCCTTCTCTTTTCTCGGTTTTAAGTTTTTTTATCTTCTTTCGGTAAAAAAAAAAGCTAATATACCATATATCAACGCATTTATATTTGTTGTTTATCTATTTAGCCTGCACGACCTCTGTTCCGAACCGTCAATGACTCTTCAGTGCTCCCTACTTTTGTAAAAGTAAGTACTTTTTAATGTGTTTACATACAGAGCTAAATTTATTCTTTGTTGTGACTCACTATAAGGCCCGCCATACGCTGTATCGCCTTAAGTCCTCTGCAGTGCTACATATAACATGGCCAATTCTACGCCATCATATCGTTTCTTCCACCACGACCCACCTGGCCAAGGTGCGGCATAGGTACCCGTTCCCACGGGAATACCCTTCGGGGGTAAGTAAAAAAGATGTCAAGCTATCCTTCCATTTACTAACCATGAACGTATTTTTTACGCTGCTCGAATGAATTTTGTGTCCACTGGAGATCAAATTGACGTAAGCAAAATATATTTCCCGCATAATCCACTTACTAATGACGCATATTTATATCCCTTTTAGCGCAAACCGGATCCTTGCATGGACGCAAAATCTATTTAGAGTAGCGTAAAAAAATTGCTTAATAAACAGTATTTTATCAAGAGGCTATGACAAATTGTCTCCCAGTGCCTACGTTTACTTCATGGACTACCAAATTAGCGGAAACACGATATAAGGGAAGCATGAGAACTGAGAAAAGAGCTGCTTGATAGTGCGAAATGTAAGCAGAGAACTCGAGAGGTTTCTCATGCGCAATCTTTTTTTCTGTGACCCGATTACAAGCGCCTTTTCTGCTAACACTGTTCCGGCAAGCGTTTTGTGCATGTTCGACGGTCGGATACCTTTTTGTCTTATCTTATCTTATACAGTAAAGCTAACGACTCCAGCCAATGGCTCGCAGGCTGTAACCTTGTTCTTGCTATGCTCCCCCTTTGTGTAGGTCTCCCCAACTTTGCATCCACCTTGCAGCCATAGCCTTCAAAAGAGCATTCTCATAACTGTTATTCGTAGTAAATATCAGGCATACAGATAAACAATGGGTAAGTACAAGGGAGAATAGTCTTCCTTAGCCTTCCTAGAATCTTCAGCGCAAAAAACTGATCAGCTGCCTGGAAACAGAAAACCAATCCATAAAAGCTGAAGACGCACGCCACCTGAACACGAAGGACAGCAGCGACTGATTTTGGTCTAACCCCGATCTACAAATCCATTATCCTCAGGGCAGGCACCCACTACGTTTATTGTCCTTTGTTTATCGGTGAAAATACTAGCCATTACTAGAAAAAAATTATATCTTATCATTCCATGAAGGACATTCAAAGGTCATTGAATATGGACTGTGTTCGATCGGCAGTGCACGTGCTCCTAACCAGATTCATGGGTGCGATAAGCAACATCCGCTAGACACCCATGCAGATAACAAAAGAATTATATGATATAGGTGATACCATAAGAATACTTATCGAAAACAATTGCATTTAGATACAAGCCATGCATTTAACCTTGATCTGAATTATACCTTCATTTGCCGATGAAACGAGATAGGTTGTCAAAGGCTCGTTTCTTATTAATCGGTACTTGCCGATTACAGGAATTGCGATACTGCTAAGAAAAAGTAGTCCGCTTGCACATTATCCATCGTTTTCTAGTTTTGCTCATCATGCATTTGACAGCAACACACAGCGTAAAACACAGCGATAGAAAACAAGCACTCGATTACCTGCCAGTTCAAACTGTCCTCACTCTTGAACAAAGACTAGCAACAGCTTTATAGTACACAAATAAATAATGTTGAATTGATGCTGAATGCTATCGCTTACAAATATTTCTACTATCGTTTATGATATGGAAGAAGGTGATAATAACGGTTCTCAATCTTTTCAAAGTAAGCAACATATGGGAAATATGCGCATACAAGAAGTAAACTACGTACAATAAAGGAACGCTCCACGTCAGATACAGTCAATTTACAAAGCTTGTAAATCATCATAATAGACTTTCTATAATATCTAGGGCAAAATAAGAATCAACGATCTATTTTGATATTGAAGGTTATAGTAACAAAATCTCTGAAAGGAAAAGGAAACCTTTTCAGGTGCAATATTTGTTCTCTGACTTACCTGGTGCAGATTAAAGTAAACTACGTCATTTTAACAAGATGTGATAACGTGCCTGGTACGGATAACTAGTCTGGATAGACGTACACCAAGCTAGGGGTTTCCTTGTGACGCAATTACTGTATCGGTGATCTGTCTCAAATTTGGAGACGAAGTTGTCATTGTGTTACAAAAGAGGATATCCATTGTAATCGGAGGCACGACAACGCCAAGGAGGCCCGAGATCCGAGAGCTGTCCCAAAAATGTTCAATGTTGCAAGACGCTCTCCCAATTTTTGGCGCAGCAAAGCATACAACTTTAACTACTATTACTATCAATTTGCATGTACAGATTACTCAGAATACTGAGCCGTATGAAGCTGCAAGTTTTCGGAACAACATGAAAGCTAAATGCTGCCAGTGACAGCTAACCATGATTGAAAACTTTACGATTATCGTACCATAACCACAAAACTTGCTTTTTTCGGAATCGATCGAATTGTTTTTGGGCTATACTCTGCTTTCGACTCCAAAGTGCGGCGCGGGAGCTTGTACCACTTCTTGCGTGCTCGGCTTTTGAACCTTGCCATTTGGAAATTCTTGCAACTGATGATCGTCAAAGTACAAAGCGATACCCATTACTTTTATTCTTTCTGCTACCCGGATATACCTAAGAACTACCAAATTAAATAGTTTCTTGCAAGAAGTAACGATCTCTTATTACGCTGATTGTAATAACTGTTGTTTATATTGTGCTTCCAGCCCCACTTAGAGAGATATCTGCCTTTATCCAACAAATAATCGATCAACAGATAATGATAAATTAAAGAACCACTTAACCATCATAAGGCAGGGTTTAAATTCTGAAAAACAGAGCTCCTAGACACCATAGGTTACTAGATGTATTGCCTAGATGTATGCCTTTCGTGACCGCTAGTCCAGCGTGCGGCCCATACTTATGTTGCACTTTCCGTTCGGCCATATTGTTTTCTTCTTTCACGCAATTTTTCCAGTGGTTAACAGACTATAACTGTACTTCACACCACTATGGATTCTACTGGTAACTTTGTTTCCATCAACAAAAAAAGGTACTTGTCCACTTCCGAATCTCTTTCATCGCCCGTTTTCCACAACACTACTGTTGTTTTATAGAACCTTAGACGATTATGCTTTCAAAACCCTTTCTGTTAGACTACTAAGACTGGCAGTAACGTTGTTTTTCTTACTAGGCTATAGAAAATGTAATTCTTCTCGCCACATTCCCGATACCAACAATAACCACCTGCAATCTCTGCCGGACCACCCTTATTGCTTATCATCCATTCAATTGCTTGCTAATGCTTCGAATAGCTACTCAAGTCTTAATTCTATATTTGAATCTCGATCCCTATCTCTTAGGGGAAATACCGTGCTACGTAAATTTAGACGGCAAAACAGGCAGGCGTGCTGAGAAGTCAAAGATGGATCCGAGTCTCACACAGTAGCCAAGATCTTCACGAGAACACTGATTTTTATCATATTTTTAGTTTCCTTGATGTTTCCTTGAACATTCTTCGGTACTTGACGCTACAAAATCACAGACTTTCCGTAGAAATGGGAGTTTCCATCACCTTCCCTTCTCGTCGCTCCATTGCTTTGATTCCTGATGCGACCAAGACCTGTGCGCGAAGATGCCGGGCGTCATGTACACCCTAATGAATGTTGTAAAGAACAAAAAATTTTGTCGCGATTATTGCAAAGGTGCAGCTGAAGCATATTGTCGAGACCCTAATGCCGATACGACAGACGAGACCATTTGCTCACTGAAGAAAGAGCTAGTAAATTCAGAAGATAAAATAGTAGCAATGAAGCTATCCGTAGATAAGTTTGAAAAGGGAAAGGCACTTTTTGATCACACCGCTAGTAGATGCTCTTATAGCAAATACAAGAAGTAGTTCAATCAAAGATGCTCAGAATAAAAGCCAAGTAAATGTGCGTGGTTGACTTCAATTGATTAATGCTATCGTAGGAAGCTGAAAGGTGTTTTACATTGCATCTCCTAAAAGTTCGGGTTACTTTTTGCTGCTTCAGAGTGCTATCTGTACTTTGCCCAAGCCAATCTAGCCGAAACTTTTTTTTTTTGAAACACATATTTTTATTTGTTTGTTTTTCTTTTTCTTTTCATGGACTGTAATCAATTCACGTCTTTCTATTGTGATATTGGCGTTCAATTAAGCAATGCATTGGGATGTGCTAGAAACAACAAACATCATAACTAGTAATTCTGTTCTCAGAAGTATTTGTCCCTACAAGGAAATATGGCTGGAGGCGAAGGGAGCACAGCATGAAAGCACTTCAATGATGCGCAGAGCTGCAAGCATCATAAAACGACATCTTTCTGGCAGTGCCATTACGTAAACATACTCATTAGGTAGCAAATTGTTACCCTCATGTTGTCGGTAGATTAAAGAACACGTCCAGCTTTACTGGCTCTGTTGTCATAAACAGATGGGATGCTTTCAACTTGGAGAATGGAAGATCAACGATATCAGGCGCTTCATCAGTTTTAGACACATCTCAAGTGCTACAATAAAAATTCAGTACATCGTTAGCACGCGCTAAAGAACGCAATATCATAAGCCCGGATGTAAATGGTTTCGATAATTATTGTCGCGTTTTGGTAGCACGCAAGGATATATTAATGAAACCACGAGAAGTGTTTTCGAAAAACGGTTAGATGATATTGCTTGCGGTAACTTGGAAATTACAGCTTCTGGACTTATAATTTTACAATTGGCACGAGTTTCTGATATAGAAAGAAATTGATCGGGTTGGGTAACGACGGCAAGTGGCGGGGTTCTTTTGCTGTCTCCATGGATACCCGTGCGGTTTCCATTGGATATATGAAAAATGAGAGTCCGCAATGTTCTTTTTTTTCCCTTCTTTTCGCGCCCTTTGAAGTTCGCCATCCTAAAGAGTTTTCACCTTTCAGCGTAAGTGAAAGAGTCACACTATTTGTATTGTTCAGCCTTGATACTTGTTTGAGTACGCGAGAATGAGTAAACGAAAAAGAATTTGACCGCTGGCAATGGCATGTGTTGTGTGACACATCTGCTCGGGATGCGTACCGACTGGGCCAAGGACAGTAGAATAGATGAAAATTGCGTTAGAGAAGGAAAAGAGACCATAGGCAGCATTGACATTTATCTTGCTGGTGATTCCCCCGCCGCCCCTGCTTTCTCAAATAACGTATTTTTAGGACGCCGTTTCTTTTTCCTGGTCTGCTCCCCGTTTCTTTCCTTCTTCTTTTCTTTCTTTTCTTTTGCTTTGACTGCATAGCCAAGCCTAGAATCGCGTGTTCAGAACTCTGATCTCTCTCGATCGTTTACTTGTGATTTGGTAGACAGCATCATGACCTCCCCAGTCAGCGGTTCCTCGTCTCCCCCAGCACCGCTCGTCGAGTCAGAGGAAATTTCACGCCCAATTAGGTAATCATGCGCGTTTTTGGGTTGGCTGGGTTTCGGTTGTTGATGAGTAGCGAACAAAAAAGAGGGAAAAGGGATGATGAGTGGAGACAGAGAGAGGGGAGATTTGTGCGATCGAAGCGAGGGGAGGCGCAGAAGATTACCTGGTTTGAAAATAGAAACCTCTATTTATATTAAAAATTTAACTTTCATTTCCCCTTTCGCTCTTACAGCAACGACATGGCCTGCTCCACTTCTAATCGAGTACTGGCTAAAAAGGCATGGCAGAAAAGTTCAGTAGAAGTGAAGATCCATCGCGAAGAAAGTGACCATGACGATAAATCATTTTCATCCGCACGTCGACTCAGGGCGGATACAATGCCTTCGCAATCCTCATCCTTTCCTTATTCTGCAGACAGACTTGATCCTGCAGTGACCACTATCGACGAAATTGCCACCACACAACCTTTGTCACGCAATCGATCGGGGTCAATGACATTGCAACCACCCCTCGCTAACCCGTTCGGTCAAGGTATCTTTCACAACTGGGCGGAAGAAACACTTCAAAGCCCAACCACTCCCACTACAGATCAACTACTCAAGGGTGACGATGGAAACACCATAGCAACTACCTTAGCCTCGCTAGGTCTAGATGAAGATCGCGACAGGCGACCGATGCTTCATACAAGTCAGTCGCACACATCGCTGCGGACCATGGACCACCTATCCCACTGGTACTGTCCCTCTCGATATCCTCCACCACACGACGACGCACCATCTTCGGTAGGTTGGGGCCGTTTTGGCGTGATGGCCACGCTGCCGACAGGGGACAACCCAAATCTCAGGGGCGAGGACCATCTCCAACTGCCGTCCGTGGCCAATGTGCGACTTCAGGCTCAGACAGGAAGACCACGCGCTATCAGTATGAGTGTGGCAGATGATCGACATACACCCTTGTCGGAAGGGGATGCCCTGACCAACTTAACGTCCCAAAGATCGATCTGGCATTCGAACATTCATCATCAGACGCGCCCCTATTTGCGGAACTCCAACAGCAGTGCGGACCTTTTGGAAATGATTGCACGTCAACGTAAAGTGGCTGCCACAGCAGAGTTTACGCAATCAAAGAACGAGGAGAGCTGGGTAGGGATAACCAGAAATGAGATCTACTCTTTCTACAAGAAAAAGTGATGGTTAATCCTCTGATTTCGGCTTTAGGAAACCCCAAGATTTGTCTCCAACCGTTCACCGTCATCGTACGACGTATCTAATGGTGGTCTTGGGGATATGGATGGGGATACTCCTTCTTCTGGTAAAAACTCGCCCGGGTCCAGCTCCGCTCAGACACCTACACGTTCCTTATGGTTGGGTAACATTGATCCAGGTCTGACCGTCAACGATTTAGACTGTTATTTCGCACCTTGTGGCACCATCGACAGTATTCGTATTCTCCCAGACCGTGAATGTGCCTTTGTAAATTTCTTAATATTAGAGGATGCTCTACGTGCCAAAGAATATCTAAACGCGAATGGGAACAGGTTGGGCAATGCTGCTGTTAAAGTGGGCTTTGGGAAACCAGAGGCCGGACCACAGCCGAGCTTGGATATGGGTACCAACGTACAAGGACCAACAAGAGCTTTGTGTAAGTTTAAGAACAAAGGGGCTGACAAGCGGAAAACGGCTATGCTGATGCAATGAATACAGGGATTGGCAATATACCCACAACAACAACACCTGCTGCTCTGCAATCAATCTTCTCTGCATTTGGACCTATCGAGTCCGCTCGCGTGCTTAGCAACAAAAATTGCGGCTTTGTAAACTTCATTGTGCAAGACGATGCCATCCGGGCAAAAAAGGCGCTACAAAGTAAAGAGATTATGGGGCCAGGCACAGGTACAGTTCGTATAGGCTATGCAAAGGTTCCCGTCAGATCAACGCCTGATCCTATGGATGCGGTGATGGATGAAAAACCGAAACCGGTGTCTTGGCCGTCTGTTCTACCCTCAGCACCACCAGTGGAGCCAGATCATCAGACACAGATGATGATGTATATGATGACAGAAATGATGAATACCAAATCGAACAGTATCTTTGCCGTTGTAGCAAACGAAAGAAGACTGATTATGAAAGAATTTGGTGAAGACGAGACTGATGGGCCAGCATTTGAAGGTACAAGGATGATCACATAATGACAAAACCATCTGTAGGGTTTTGTGCTTTTAGGAAATAGGATTGCTTACCAAACAATGGCTGCTATAATAGAGCTACATATACCTTTACGTTATTATTCGACGATCGCGGCTGCTCCAGAACTGGGACAATCCCGGAAAGTGGATACGGCAAGATTACGGGATATTCGCAAGCGACTAGATAGCGGACAAGTGCCAATCAAAGAACTGGAAAGTATTGCTGTAGAATGCATGGATGAGATTATAGAACTCTGCAGTGGTGAGTCCAAATCATCCAATTTTATATGATACAAGGCTAAAAAGGAGTGAATGTGACCAGACTATATTGGAAATACTGTAATTCAACGCTTGTTTGAACGGTGCTCCGAACTAACCAAGTCGAGAATGCTCGAAATCGTTGCACCTCATCTTGCCTCGATAGGGGTGCACAAAAATGGTACTTGGGCGGCTCAAAAAATCATTGAAACAGCTCATTTACCTGCACAGGTAAACAAAGAAAAAGAGAGTTGTGTGTAACCATGGCCAGACAACTCTTACTTCAAAAGCAAGTTGCTAATATAGGATATGTTTGTAGATTGATCTGATATGCAGCCATATCAAGCCTTACGTGCCTGCCCTTCTGCTAGATCAGTTTGGCAATTATGTAGTCCAGGGCTGCCTTGGACTGGGCCCGGAACGTAACCAATTTATATTTGACGCAATTGTGGACAGCTGTTGGGAAATAGCACAAGGCCGGTTTGGCTCTCGTGCTGTAAGGGCCACGTTGGAAAGTCCTTATGTAACAAAACGACAACAGGTAAGAGAAGCGGGAAATCGGATATTAGGGTCCATGGAGTGGCTTATTTTTGCAAATCGGAAGAAATATGTAGCAGCGACTTTGATACAGCATGCATTGCTTCTTGCCACCAATGCCAATGGAGCTCTTTTGTTGATTTGGCTCCTAGATACATCCGGGATTCCCGGGCGATACCGTATTCTGGCTCCCCGACTAACACCGCATCTTGCACGATTGTGTACACACAAGTTGGCATGGTTAACTGTATTAAAGTTGGTTAACCAACGGCAGGAACCAGATGCACGGGCGTTGATCCTTGACACATTATTCTTTTCATCTACCGATCAGGTGATTGACGAAGTCCTCCAAGATCAGGTCCATGGAGTGAACCTTGTACAGAAAATTCTACTGAGTTCCTATGTCGACTTACGGGAACGTCAGCGGATTGCTGAACGTGTCAAGCAACTGCTTCACAAACTCCGACTACAACATGTACAAGGATACAAGCACCTTGTAGACGAAATTAATCTAGTCATGTGTGATTCAAACCCTGGCGCTAGTTTGGCTGCCTTACCTGGCTTGGTATCGTCCTCGTTTACCATCAGCCCCGAACTGGCAGCAACACTGCATGCGACCTACATGGCAGCAGCAGCAGCAGCAGCAGCAGCATCAGCGGGGGGAAGCAATAACGGGTCCAGCAATACTAACAGCAATAATAATAACGCGACCATTGCTCAAGTCGGAGAGGATCCAGGAGCGGGAGAAAGTCCAAAGCCAGACATGTCCTTACAATCGCAAGCCATGGCAGCTGCTGCAGTAATGGCAAATATGTATGCGGCTGCGACCGCCTCCTCATGGTCGCCACCTCCTACATTGGACATGTCGGGGACACAGCAACAACAACGACAACAACTGCCATCTCTGCCATCTCTGCCACAGCAACAGCAACAACAACAACAACAACAACAACAAATGTCACCCACACTAAGTTCTTCCAGACGCTCTTCACTTCACGATACCCTCGCAGATACCACCCATTCGTCATCTTCTTGACGAAGCTTGTTTGTTTTACCAACAAACTCACAAAAGAAAAGAAAAAAAAGTCCCTATGGGCTTCGATACCCTTTACACTCGTTCTTTATCGTCTCTTTTTCTTTCTTTCTTTCTTTTTTTCTATCTCTTTGTTTTTCTTTTAAAATTTTAAGTTCAAAAATTCATAGCAAGAGTACATAAAAACAAGCACCCAATGTTTCTTATTTTTCTTATTTTTTTCGTTCTTTTTTCTTTTTTCTTATCTTGTAAAATCAAAGCTAAAATAAAGATTTGAAGATGCTACAAAAGAACGATGGGGGGAATACAAGTTGGGGGGAAATAAGTAGAGAAAAAACAAATCTGTACAGAACTAGTGAGCGGGGGGAGAGGATAATCGGGGGCGTTTGTTGGATGGAATGTCTTCCTCAGTTGTCATGGAGGCGGAGGACAAGTGTGGAGGGGAAGGTGCAATCACTGAGGCGGGTGGTGTGGACGGGGGAACAACACGATTAGCATGGCTAGCTAAATGAACCGGAACCAGCAAAGACTTAAGATAAAGATTCTAAAAAAAAGAAAGAGAGAGACGTTCGTGTTAACGAAAACGTTTTTGTTGCTAGGCTAATGAGAAAGTCAAATAGATAACTGTACCTCTTTCTCAAGTTCTTTCAGTTTGTGTGCGTCTGTTTCTTTTTCTCGTCGGAAATGGTCCATCAAATGTTCCAGCTGACTCACCCGATCGTTCAGCGTCGTTCGGTCACCGCTAGCTCCTCCTCCATTCCCTTCTAGGCCACTCGATGTAGCTGGAGGAGATAGAGAGGATCTTAGTCTGGAAGGGGAAGAAGAGGAAGCAGTAGCAGTCATGCTAGAAGTAGATGTTGATGGCAAGTCTGTATCTTCCTCATCATGTTGTAAGAGGGTATGGTTGGGATCAAGACGTCGCAGGGCTTCTTCTAACTCTCTTGTACGGTGTTCCAGTTGTCGGCATCTATCTTGGATTTCTCGTTCACGTTGTTTCCTTCGATCTCGGAAACGAGCCGAGGCACCTGCATTTCGTCTTCGTTTTTCGGCAAGGACCTCTTCGGAAGACATGGTTGGCTTCGCATTTGGATCAGAAGGCCGTCGGGTCATATCCATGGAGGGAGGCGATGGGTGATGATGGTGTTGGGGTTGTTGATGTTGTGTGGATACGGTGGCATTACTACTACTCCATGGATTCCATGCAGGATAGACATACAGTGACGGTCGCTGTAGTTCCGGACTGGGTGTGGATGATAGATGAGGAGGACTGTTACAATGATGATTGGTATTGGTTGTAATTGGTTTGGGAAGAATTGGAAGTGATTTGGGTGCGGCTGAATGTGCTGCTAAAGAAGAGATTGGTGGCAATTGCGTAGAAGACATGGAAAAAAAAAGGGAAAAAAATGAATAAAGAGAAAAAGGAAGAGAAACATCAACAAAAATGCGTAAAATAGCGGTGCCTGGATTGGCTGGATTGCGCCATCGGATGGCGACATTTCGGTTGGTGATGGCGAGGCGCTGTGTTCCATCCTCCTCTAACATCAGCCAATCACCACGAATGGCTGGTGTGTTCCGAAATAGGAGCCGTGTGAAAATTTATTAACCGTTCAAGGTAGGCCGGTTTGACACCTACACTAGTCCTATCCGGCTGAATGGTTTTCAGTCCAAACTATCACAAGACACCTTTGGTAAATAATGGTCAAAAATGGTAATACAGGCTTGTTTCAGCAACGATGGTGTGATCTTAGCCGCCGATTTTGCAAGAAATGGCGTCTTTTTCTGCACAATTACTCATTATCTCTTGTGTCATTTATTTCCTTTTTCTTTTTTTTTTTTAATAATGTGCATCAATATCGAATTAACTAAGTAGAATAGCAACAATAAACAAGCTTAAAAGCATTGTAAATAGTCTTGATAAGAATCCATTTCCTGAAGGTTGTGTTGGTCCTGTCGATCGATGCTTTTTTTTTGAAAAGGAAAGAAGCAATTAGTATCCAACGCAACGCAATTGGAAACCAAGGGATCTAGTTACCATGGAAATACCAAACGGAAATAGGCTTGAATTGAGTGAACTAGATAAAGAAGGAGGAAAAAGAGTTCTTGTGGAACGCGTCTGCTTTGATACGTCTGGTCGCTGGCCTGCAGGACGACTTGGGATCGACGGATCATCCACCCTAATAAAAAAGAAAACACCGTAACAGTTAAAATCTTTTTTGTGGTATCCAAACCCCGCCATTTACGTTGACTGTTTCGGTTCGCTTTCTCGTCCATATATGGGTATCACTTTATCTTGCCCACATCCTTTTTTACATACAGGACAAGTAGGATCCCCAATCTGTTGATTAAACCATCGTGCAAGACAAGCCCAACTAGAATACAAAGAAAAGCGCACATTAGTCGCAAAGAGGGAAAGATATCCGATGGACTAGACGAATGCTTTTTTTTTTACCAGAATAGATGACCACAGAACGTTAAGACGGAATAGCACGCAATATCCAGACTATATATATATATATAAAAAATCAAAGAAACAAACAGCATAAACGGGAAAAATTATGGTTATCATTCTATCCATGACAATTTGCATTACCAAATGTTACATTGGTAAATTCCACGCTCATCCAAAGATGTTTCCTCACAGTCAACAGGTTTATGGCATAATTCGGACGCCATCTCAGATGAATCTCGGTTAAGGCAGCGGTCACCGGTACGCCATGTCTTCTCATTTACATGTTCCTTTAGGATGGACATGATTCTTTGTACCATCAAGTCTTTAATTTAAGAAAAGAAAGTGGACTGGAAAAGAAAGAGAAAGAGAGAAAGGAAAAGAGAGTTAAAGAAAAGGGTTTGCGGAGTCGAAGAAAGCGCTACAACCGGGGGATGCATAGTCCAACAATGCGAAGCAAACAAGACAACATAGAACGGGATAAACAAGGTTTTCTTTTCCTTATACGTGCAGCAAATGGTCAGTTTAATTTCATATCGTACCAATGTAAGTACGAAGTCATTCATTTTTTCCGTTCATGAGTGGATTGTATGCAAGTATACGGATATAGATTGAATGAAAGGCAAGCATATTCCAAAACACCTAGAATCCCTTCAATAAGATGAAGAAAAAAAAAGGCGAATAATATAAATCCATTATCACTACTTCTTTTCTTTTTCCCTTTTCGAAATGGAACAGTTGAAATGAAGCAAATCATGGCGACGACCAGGATGAGTATGGGAAGATCACAGGAAAGCGCTACCTGAAAAAGGCTTGTCTCCTTAGCAAATTGTGTTACTCTGTTGCTATAACCGATAGAATTGAAGCATCGGATCCAATGATCTCGCTTAAGCTATATTTTCGGCTTCTAGAGAGAATAGCCCTTTCCAGTGGCAAAACTCCAACGATGGCATAACTAGCATCACGATTTCTATTCGATCCTGTGGGGAATACTAAACTGGGTCAATGCATTTTTACGCTCTTTTTTTTTGCTCGGTTTTGTCTTTGATATCTGGACGGATCATCATCGATACAAGAGTGCTTGTCCTTTATTTATTCTAACCATAGGAAAAGTGGAGAGTCTGACCCATTGCGCTCCCAACCTTTCCCGTTCTCCTTACTTCGCGGAGTTTACAAAGTTGGATGATCGGACCCATGTTCCATATGCTTAGATTTATTGATGCACATAATTGTTTATTCAGCAGAAAGTTCTGGGTCTACAAAGAGACCATTTTGCCAATGAAGAAGAAAGAGATGGGTACCATCAGCAAGTTAAATATAGACAGTGTGTGCTTGCACTTGCATCAAATTAGGGATCGACACGGACAGATATTAGAACGCTCGTACTTGTCCATTTGCATCCAGAACGAACAAGTCTTTGTTTAAGCATTTACAGTAGAGATAAGGCTAATTTTATTTTTTGAATATAGTAACTAGGTTATACAAGCCTGCGTTCCCTCCCCTGCCTGTATTTTTTTTTTCTTTTTATCAATAGATGCACTGGTAAACACTTCAGTTTGCTACATGCCATAATATCCACAACCACTGTATAACTGAAAGATGTCAACAGCATACGTTTCCTATTTCACAAGTATTTCTTACAAATCTTTATGTCTGTGCAAAAGCAAATATTTCGCTTTTTTTTTTCATCGAAATTCTGTTGAAGGACAGATGCAGCGTGGTTCGTCCAAGAATCAATATTCTATTCATACAGTCGAAGCGTAAGTGGTCTCATGCACACTGTATACTGCGGACGATTATCCGCTGTTTACGTGGTCCTCAGGTCGACAGCCCTGTAGTCATCAATTACTTCGTACCGTCCCTTTGCGCCCAGTTATGGGACTTGAGGCACATGCCAGAACAATCTGGCTGCAACCACATTAATGTATAACTTGTTACTAGCCTTGCACATTGTAGCTCTTTCCACATATTTCATGTGGATAACGCAGTTAACTTTAACCTATTCACAGCATCAGTATCAGGTACCCTAGCTAACTTCTAATAAGCATTGGCTTGTTTCCAAACTTCAAGGGAAGGAGCAGTAATACATCCAATAGGTTATGGAAGATTATGTTGCAGATTTAGTGTTACGAAGCCGAAGCAAAGAGCAAGGAACGACATAGTATATCTGTACAAAGGAATTATTATTACTATTTATTTTTCGCTTTTCTTTCATTTCTCCACAGGTAAAAAAAGGGTATAACTTTCGTATGTACATTTTAAATAGGAGATATCGCGCTTTTTCTTCTTCGTCTCTCAAACGAGCCATTGCATCCCGCATTGCAATATCCATAAAACGGACTCTTCCCGCCAAAGCTCTAACATAAAGAAGGAAAAACATAAATCAACTGGATCATTCATCGTCCACGTCCATAGTGGGTTCCTGGCATTCTTTACCAAATTTTTCCAACGCAGTGAGCGGTCCGATTGCCATGCGAGCCGTTTGTGGTGCTTGCTTCGCTATATCCGGATGGCTAAGCAGATATTCTTTACGCGCCTTGGCAGCCGCTTTTTGAACGGCTTCCTCTTCTGGATCAAGTTTGTATAGGTCACACTTTTTACATTTATCGCATGGCGCACCCGGTACTTCTCGGAAATGATCGCAAAAATGGGAATAGGACTCTGCATTTGAAGTAGTAAAATAAAAATTTTGAATGGCCTATTGCGAAGATGTGTGTTCTTCTTTTCGGAAACTTACGTTTGCTAATGTCTCGTCGGCACACATAGCACATGGCATAACCTAGTTCGTTTTTGGTTTGGTTAGCATGTCAGCTCGCCCAATACTATATCCTGCTTTTCGTCCTACGTACCACATCGGCAAACTATTTTGTTGCATCCATCCGACTTCTGAAACGAAAGATTGCATACAGGACACTAATACAAAAAAGAACGGGAAAGTTTTTTTTCTTTGCTATTGGTACAAAAAATGGATCCCTACTTACAGTCCGTTTGACAGCATCCGCCATGGCCTATACAATATTGGAATAATTAATATCTTCCTTGCATCTTAAACTTCGCTGTTCTGTTTTTTTGGTGTTAACCTTTTCCACATATAGCCTTAAGCCATCTTGTTCTTCTTCCCAACATTGATGTAGTCCTCGGATGGTTCTCATACATTGTAAGCATGTCAGTTTCTTACAAGCCGGATTGCGGCATTGAAACGCATTCCCGCGCCGCTCTCTCACCACACGATCATAGACCGTTTGGATATCACGTCGCAGATCCCACTGTGAGAGCAGAAATAAAGGGAATGCAAGAACAACAAACATAAACGGTAAATGAAAAAAACTACAAAGTAAAATGGTCGCAGCTACCATCATCCATCGCGCAACCCGCAACAAGGGTTCTGCTTTCTCCAGCGCCGCCGCCAATGGCTTGGTCGATTCATCGATTTCACTGTATGCACAACTAGCACATTGCACAATCGTACCATGAGAATGCTTAATGTTGGCCTCAAACAAAGAAGCTTCATAAGCGGACCATAGATCTTGCGACAGGACCCTCTGCAGCATGCGCGAAGGGAGGCAACCACGACAGCCCGAGAAAGAAATGCAGCCTATCCTGGCTGCGCCGCGCAAAGCACCCTGACCGAAAAGACCCTCCGAAATATAGCGTCGTATGCAAGAATGACAGAACCCATGGTCACCTTCACTACAGAATGCAAGCTGCTCAAACGTGCAGTCGCTATAGCAACAAAGGCAAGTGATAAGCTGTTCACAGTCCGCGTACTCGATCTCATTGATTTGATGGGCTATCTTTTCATCCTCGTTGGACTGTGCCTCAGCTTTGCTTCGTCTTAACTGCCCGATTTCTTCAATAAGTTCAGGCTCAGATGGCTCATAATTTTCGGACGAGGAGGACGAGGAAGGTGAGGACGATGATCCACGACGCGTAAAAGACCAATGCAAAAAGAAGTTACGAATGGAATTCCAGAATCCGCCTGATCCAATTTCGGCTAACTGAGCATAACTATTCAAATAATCCCAGTTGTTTTCAGCCAACACGGCTCGAATGGACGATTTCCAAATCTATTCAATGCTTCTTTCGTTAGGTGTTTCTTTAAGTTTTATATACGCCCATTGACATAAGTGTATAGGCGAATGGATAGAACTTGTATCCTTTTCTCTTTTTTGTTTTAGAAGAATTTACCTGGGGATAGTCCACGGCTAACTGCATCAATGCCTCGGACTTGTAGGTTTCGCTCCGTATGAAATCCGATCGATCGATCTTCCCCCAAATTAAGCGTTCTGGTCCTGGCACAGTCACCACAGCCTCGGTCACTTGTTCAATGGGGCTGTGGTAACACTGTAGTAACTGCTCACGAAGATAGCCGACATGGCAGTCGGGGAAGAGATCGGTTGCTAGGATGCGTAATGCGTGATTCAAACGGTCGGTTCTGGTTCCATGGGAGGGCACTGTTGGGTAATGACTCCCGTTCGCAAGGATCTTTTCGGCAACGCGTTGCACATGGTCCGTTTCATAGTGCTCTAGACAAGATCGGAAGTAATCTGGATCTATGGCAAATAGAAGCCCGCACAGAAAAAAAGTTGGGTGGAATGAGAAGATTACAAGATCAAAAAGGCCCTTTCATTCATTGAATGCTATTGACAACAGACAGACATATACCTCCGTCTGGAAACAAGGCCACCAGTTGTGCAACCTGCAACTCTTGGCTTGCTCGCAAAGTTGGTGTCTTGTGCTTCCGCAGTGCCATGAAACGGTGATACCTTTTTCAAATGAGAAAAAAACTTGATTTCTCTTTGATATGCCCAAAGCCAAAAAAAAAAAAAAAAACTTGAGGAAGCAAAAAAAAGAAGGGAAAGAAAGGTTTCATGAAACACTCTCTTCCAGGTAGAACATTTAACCTGCGACACGTGAGTCAGGCAAAGTGCAACTTGTAAAAGTATCATGTTTTTTTTTCTATGAGAAAACAGTTTCACAAACAAGAGCAAAACAGTGCTTCGACAAAAGTGCCGTATCTCCATTTTGCTATTACCTGTTTGAATTACCTCGCTATATATCTGTGCTAAAATGAAAGACAGTGATAGTCACGACTTTTTTGTCGTCTCAGTAACGGCATGATGACAAAACTAGCAACGATTTCGGGTAATGATATGATTGAGAAAAAGAACAACTATACTTGTTTTTATTGCCCTTCAATAGCAGTCATTATTTCAGAACAGTTAGTAGGTTTTTTTTTTCCTTTGAGATAGCGTTCGTTGGGGAAAGAGAAAATTTAATAGCACCTTTCGCTTTTTCTTTCTTCTTTTTTGCGCTGTGTGACTGTAGCGTATGCACTCTTTACTTCCCTCAGGAAAAAAAAATAACATGAAGGCTATGCTCGCATATTCATCCTTACCCTTTCCGTAAAAAGGTCATGGGCAATACAATAGTAGGCAATTATTAAAAAGTTCTATTATTTTTCTCTACTCATGTCTGCACATTCTTATTGAACCAACTAAAAAGTAGAAAAAATGAAAAAGGAGAAATTAACACTTGTAATACGTTAAAATTTCATCTAAGTCACTAGCAACGAGTCATTAACATCATGTTGCTTGTAAGAAACACGCATTGCTCAGCCCCTTGCACAACAAATTGAAATCCCACAATGTCTTGGCTTATCCCCTCCATGGAGTCGAATCCAAACTATCACTTTTGAAATAAATACAAACTTTGAAAAGATTATGTTCTAAGCGAATAGCTTACAGCGTCACTCTGTTAAGTGTAAATCCTTTCGTACAAATGACCTTTCAGATACAAACGTAGATCTCTCCCAGAATTAATTTTCTCAAAAAGTCGGCAACGAATAACTCGTAAAATATCCTCCATAACCTATAACCTCATTGGCTTCCCAATAACCACTGCCATGCTGTTCAGATAAACACTATATTTTTGTTCGACTCAAATTCACCGCCAGCTCATTCATCGTTGCAACGCTCATGTCGCCTTGTTTGCTCTAACATGTAAATATAATAACAGGATAGCTGGTTATTAAGCGCTTATTGTGTTGACTTGGTCGGAAATTTTAGTCCAAATCTGGTAGACGTCCGAAATTTTTATATCACATCATCAGAAGTGCCAGTAGTCACAAACCACTAAGTTGATCACTGACACATGTCTTGACCGTGTTACTATCTTTCCCTGAATACGTCAACAGGAAAACAAGTAGTCATATGTGCTGTATGTCTATGGTTGAACATTATTTCATCGTGAGAGAGAAAGAGTACGGTGCATTGCGCTGTTATCAGTCGGGGTGTCTATGTCGCCCGAATACTGAGCACTAACCATTGATGTAGGGTCTCGGCCCCGCCGTATCTCAAGTCATACTTTCGGGAATCGGATAAGTAGCGAGATCGATTACGGTTGGGGGAGGAGGGAAAGATTAGTCGTGCTTTAGTCAATACGCGTTGCGTGCTTTAGTCATGCTTGACAAAACAAACATGGGTCCAGTCGCCACATGACTTGATACCCACGGACAATGGTGCTTGTTTCAAAATATATAAAATTTACCCATTCTCAGGCATCGTTCGCTTTCGAGCAAACGACAACCATAAAGAAAACAAAAAAGGTCTTTCCTTTTTTCCCTCTGTATATTTTTGATCATTTATCCTTGATAGATTTCTGCCTTCTTCCCTTTCTTCCCGATGTCTTCTAATGCATATGAATATCAAGAACAAGAAGCAGATCATAAAGATAAATCCTATGGTCTTCAATTAGAGTCTGAAATTGAGGCCGAGCAGCAACCGGCGGAAGATTTGCCGGAAGGCGTGCGGTACATAGCAGATACCCGACGGCAATCCACCCAAGGCCCGTGTTATGATCGGATGGAGGCGTTACGCGAAGGGCACACACGCGGTTATTTGCCTATTGAGAATTATGGTATCATTGGCAACATGCACACGGTGGCGTTATGTGGCATGGATGGTTCGATCGATTTTCTGTGCTACCCTAAATTTGATAGTCCCTCTGTCTTCTGCCGTATGCTCGACAAGGACAAGGGCGGCCATTTCAGTATCACGCCAACGCAGGCCCATACAACGAACAAGCAACAGTATTTACCGAACAGCAATATCCTGACCACACGCTTTATGTCCGATGACGGTGTGTCGGAGATCACGGACTACATGCATGTACCGGAGCAGAACCAGCGCACGTCCTCCAAACCCTTATTGCCATGGATCATCCGAACCGTCCGTATCATTCGAGGCCAAGTCCATCTCCGCATGGAATGCTACCCTGCCTTCAATTACGCGCTGGACGAGCATACGACAGAGCACAGCCAGAACGACACCTTACTGTCGGATGCGGCCGACCAGGGAAAGCTATATCCAGAAGACGAGGTACCGCATTATGCAGGCAAAGGCGCCATCTTCCGGTCCCCTTCGCTCCGGATGGATCTTCGCTATCTTGTCAAATGTGGTGACTTTGAGTGTCCTACGGTGAACTTGGTGATTGATCATGATGGGGCCAAACATGGCTTCAAAGGACCGGGTGTATACGCGGAATTTGAGTTGCAGGAAACGCAAGAGGTGACCTTCGTTTTCCGTCAATTGCCACCTGAGCCTACGCCTTCTGAGAGTATGAGTCAACGCCGGTTACGGTTGGCCTACGATCCACCCCTGACAGCCAGTCTGATCGAAGCCTTGTTTCGACAGACAGCCAAGTTTTGGCAGGGTTGGATTAATCAATGTGCCTACCATGGTCGATGGCGTGAGAAGGTCATGCGTAGCGCATTGACTTTGAAACTATTGACCTACGAACCGGTAAAAATAAATAAAAACAAAAAAAAAAGAAAAAGCTTTTGGGGAAAAGCTAAAGTCTGAAATCTTTTATTGTGGTCCCAATTGGGCCGATTCTAGACAGGTGCTGTTGTCGCTGCGCCCACCTTTGGTCTACCTGAAGGTAAATGAACACTATTGACATAGAATCTTTATCAGCCCTGTTCTGCCCATTCTTACATTTCTGATATTTCATTTTAGCCATCGGAGGACCCCGAAATTGGGATTATCGTTATGTTTGGATTCGCGATGCATCATTTACAATCTATGCCTTATTAAGACTGGGATTTACGCAGGAAGCAGGGAAATATATGCAGTACATTGAAGCTCGCTGTAATGACTTGGTAATGTAATTAAACAAACAGAAAAATGCACGTTTCTGTTGGACAAGGGCCGTGCATATGAATAAGTGTACACTAACCCTTTTTTTTTTTCTCTCTTTTCTCTTATCTTTTCTGTCAGAACGAAGATGGTTCGTTGAATATTATGTACAGTATTGATGGAGAGAAACGGCTGGATGAAGTGGACTTTGATCATTTGGATGGTTATCGTTCTTCAAGACCTGTTCGAGTAGGCAATGGTGCATACGACCATCTTCAACTGGATATCTATGGCGAGTTGCTGGATGGTATTTACCTCTACAACAAGTATGGAGCACCCGTCTCCTATGACATATGGGTGGCTGTACGTAAATTGGTGAATTACGTATGTGATAATTATCACAGACCCGATATGTCCATTTGGGAGGTCCGTGGGAGTAAGCAGCATTTTACTTACTCCTTAGTGATGTGTTGGGTGGCCATTGATCGAGGTAACACGGTTTCGTGAGACTCTCTGTCTCTGTCTCTCTCTCTCTCCCTGTGTTCTTTCTGTGTTTACCTGATTATTTCTTTTTTTTTCTAATTTCACTAGGTCTTCGTTTGGCGGAAAAGCGAATGTTTCCTTGCCCTGATAGAGATCGATGGCTTAAAACACGAGATGAGATTTACGAAATCATTCAGTTGAAATGTTACAACAAGAAACTGCAGATCTTTACACAGAGTGTGGAGTCGCCTGACGCTGTCGATGCGAGTTGCTTGATTATGCCACTTGTATTTTTCAGCTCCCCTACAGATCCACGCATGTTATCAACAATACAGCGTATCTTGCTCCCCCCTGAAAAAGGTAGGGAAAAGAATGGTTAGATGGATGAATGGGTTGATTGATTCTTTTACTGCCCTGTGTCTAATATGAATTATTTTATTATTATTATCATTCCCTATTTCTTTTCCCTTGCTATTGTCCCCTTTGCTCCCTACTCTTGACTTTGTGCTGTTTCTTTCTCTCTCTCTCTCTCTCTCTCCCCTCATCCCTTATAGGTGGTTTGGTGGTGAACGATCTTGTGTTCCGGTACAATTTCTTGACTACGGATGATGGCGTGGGTGGATTAGAGGGTGCGTTTTCCATGTGTACATTTTGGCTTGTTGAGGCGTTGGCACGCGCAGGAAAGTATGACAAGAAATTCCTTATGCGAGCAGTCGTTATGTTTGAACGGATGCTATCTTATGCAAATCATCTCGGGTTGCTTTCGGAAGAAGTGGCAAGATCGGGCGAATTGTTGGGTAATTTCCCTCAAGCTTTCACCCATATCTCGTTCATTAGCGGTAAGCAAAGCATAGCCCATGCTTGTCAATGTAACTAAAACAAAAATGGATGTTATGCTTTTTCACGTTCTATAGCTGCTTTTAATCTGGATCGTGTCTTGTCTGGTTCGCACCCAAACTGACATAGAGCAATGAAGGAAGGGTTTATTTTTGCTATTTCAATTTGCATGAATGATGATAATCCTCTTTTCCAAATAAAACACAAAAAGGGCCATACTTCGGGATAACAAACGTACATCTCTTTGTCTCTATATGTCGCTCTGTTCTATGTTGCATTCTATGTGGTTGTGATTAAATGCAAACTTCCCACCTTCTCTTATTCTCTTCTTTTCTCTTCTTTCTTCTTATTTCTTATCAATTCTTCCACACCCTGCTCCCGTTTTTTTTTTCTTTTTGACCCCATCCCCTTCTTAAAAAAATCCCGTTCTCCTTATTTTATTTTCGCCAAAAGTGTAGAATCTATTTTGTTCCGTCTTTATTTTCATCAATATCCAAACAAAAAGAAGCAAGATGAAGAAAAGCGTTCGCTTAGGATTCAATCATGGTCGCTTCGATGATCAGTACACATTTGATCTTCAAAAACATGTAAGTTGTTTTGGATCCGTATCATAGCAATAGGGCTAGAAGCAGCTTCGGTTTAATTTAATTTTGTGGTCTCCAGTTGACATTACCCGATTTCTGTTCTACAATGGCCCTTTTCAATCAAGTGGCTCGACGTTACACTCCACCCACCTATTCTATCTACCTTGTGTGGCTTTCCAGCATGTGGATGGTTGAAGGCGTCTTGATCTACGTTCTCTGGATTATGCTTGATAGTCAAATCCTGTTCTTGGTATTTCCATTGTTAATGATATTTAGTCTGTCCGTTTTGCTTTGGCGATACCGTCTCCTTCGTTACAAGGTAAAGAGAAATACCTTATATATCACCATATTTGCATTTGACTTATAAGCTTCTTTTTCTAGTTTGAGCAAAATATTCTCGAGATCTGTGCTCAGTTGAATGCGACACAAAACGTCCTTGGTATTAACTTTCGATTTATCAAGAATGTCAAGTGGTCGGATATCAAACCAGTTTATGTAAGAGAACAAAAGGAAATCAATGGCTGGTCCATTTACAGATAATCATTGGTTAGGCCATTGTCATAGAATTCGATGACCGATTCCAAGCATTGACAACAAACCAGTTCAATGGACATACCACCATCCCATTGCCAGCTTACTGTCTTAAAACCGTCACAGAGAAGCATCCAGACAATAATGATCTACACAACGAAAAATGCGCTTATCCAGCTTACTATCCAATCGTCTGACACTTTTTGGCTGGATGCCTTACCTCCATGTATATAAATATACTCATATAAAAAAAATCCCGTAAATAAGCGTTGTCCTACCTTCCTATGGATACGTGCTGAATAGATAGGCTGCTATCAATCCTCTCCCGTTGCTAGGTTACACTTGACGAGACTGCTTCCCTCTGACACTCAAAAAAAAAAGTAAGACAGGACTTCGCTATTTAAGTCAATTTGACCCAAAGATGTAACTTGTCCTCCGCTTTTTGCCTCCTCCATCTTTTTCTCTCTAATATACACATGAAAGGAGCACGCCTGTTGTTATTCTCTATCCTGATTTTTGTTGCGTCTGTTACTGCCAGACAGCAGCATCATCTGCACAACAGCTGTGGCCGTCATCCTTTGGTAAGCTGCTCTAAAAGTGCCTTGGAATCAACCAACAGTTGTTGTGTGGAAAACAAATCAGGTCTTATTTTGCTGTCGTAAGTCTACATTTTTTTCTTTCCTGTCACCTAAGCTGAGCGTCCATTTTTTACGCTTCTTTTTCTTCTGACATATTAGTCAATTTTGGGATGTAAGAGCTGGATACAAGGATGCATGGACCGTGCATGGTCTATGGACAGATTACTGTACGAATGGTACCTGGCCTCAGTTCTGTGATGAAAAACGTGCCTATCCCAATATCACCCAGATCTTGCAGTCTCTCGGTGAATATGAACTTGTACAAGAAATGAACAATGTCTGGCCTAATAGTGAAGGTATGAAACAAAAAGCCGGGTGTCACCTACCAAAAAAATTGGTTGTTTTACTTAAGAATGATTTAGGTTTGGTTGATACATTCTGGCTACATGAATGGTCGAAGCACGGTACTTGCATGAGTACTTTTGAACCTAAATGCTATGGCGGTAACGCTTACCAAGGCATGGTGGATTTCTTCAAATCTACATTAAGCCTTCACAAGCGTTACAATATCTATAAAGCCTTGGAACGCCACCACATCGTCCCAGGTCATTCTTACCCAACAGGAAAGCTTGTCAAGGCCATTGAAAAAGAACTGAAGGTGACACCTAATCTGCAATGTGATAAGGACGGCAATATTGTAGAAGCATGGATCTATTTCCATGTTCGGGTAAGTAACATCATAAACACAATTTTTCTTATGTTACATCCTATTCATCTCTTTTCTGGCTTTTTTCCTTCTTGCTCTTTTTCAAAAGGGACCTATCAAAAACCTAGACGTCATCCCCACTTTGCCCGATAGCCACGCTTCTTGCAACAACACACTCCATTATCCCGTGAAGTATGCAGGAGAGAAACGTTCTGGAAGCATTTGGTAAAATAGACAAATACCGCTAGTAAACATTCGTATAATAAAATTTAGATATGAAATATTTATTTAAGATGAAAGACTTGTTCGTTTTTTCTAATATCTGCTTGTTGTCTTTATGCAGAGTAGGGGCAGGGAGCAATTTTACCGCGACAATCACCGAATCCGATTCTATAACCAGCTGCACTTTCGCAGTATCCAACCAGATTCACTTCGTCTCCGTCCTGCAAGAAATAACGCTCGACACCATCTTCAAATGAGATTTTGTTCACTCCGTTCCAGGTCAATTCAAGCAAAGATCCCATCGAGCTTTGATCCTATGTTGACATTTGAACATAAATACACAGTGACGCCATCTTGCGATTGCAGTGAACTTACAGGTCCGGAAAGGGTACCGGTAGCACACATGTCACCTGTTTGCAGGTTACAGCCGTTCACGGTGTGATGAGCTAGCTGTTGTGTGATAGACCAGTACATGTATTTCAGGTTGGACAAGGCAACTCTCTGGAATTTGGAGGACTCGGCAGCTGAACAAGCAAAAAACGTTGTAAGTTCCATATGCACTTCCCCTTTTTCACATAACATTAGGTCGAACTTACGTTTAATAAGGACATCCAACTTGACATCGTAAGCGGATGGCTTCTTTTCCTGAAGATAGGGCAGAGGTTCTGGGGATTGTGTAGGACCATCCACCAAGAACTCTTCCAGAGCATCCAGGGTGACAATCCATGGGGAAATGGTGGTACCAAAGCTCTTGCCAAGGAAGGGACCCAAAGGCACGTATTCCCAAGCTTGAATGTCACGAGCACTCCAATCATTGACAATCACCATACCAAAGATATGATCCCGAGCATTCGCAATGTCGACACGCTTACCCAATTCATTACCGGTGCCAACAAACCATCCCTATGTTTGTTTCGGAATCCATCCAATCAGTTTCCTATTCCAATCCTCTCCATCAAGACAATGCCCGTTAAACGTACCACTTCAAGCTCAATGTCCAATTTGGCGGAAGGAGCGAAAATAGGAGATGGCTTATCTTTAGAAACAATACGCTGACCAGCAGGTCGAATAATATCAGTGCCAGAAATGACAATAGATGAAGCTCTTCCATGATATCCGACAGGAATATGAAGCCTGAAGAAAACAAGAGCGTGAGAAAAAAAAAACCTACATTCCCAATCTTTCTTTCCTTTTTTTTTTTTTTTCTCTTACCAGTTTGGCTGTAAAGCGTTGTCTTTGCCTCTGAACATGATACCCACATTGGTTGCATGTTCTCTTGAGCAGTAAAAGTCGGTATAGTCTCTAAATCAAACAAAATTACAAATCAGCACCGCAACAAAGATGGCTTTTCCTTTCCCGGATGACATACCCGATCTTAGCGGGAACATGCATACGTGCACTGGATTGTGGCACCAAGGCCACGGAACGGAGCTCAGTGTTATCGCGAAGTTTGGGCTGATCCTTTGACAAGAGATCTTGAATGGCAGCACGAGTTGCTCTCCAGACAGGTCGACCAAATCGCATAAAGTCATTCAGACTTGACTGTTTCATTATGGTTATGATTTCTTTTCCTTTGGAGATCTGGGTCTTTTTTCCTTTTTTACCTGACCAAAGACATCGGCGGGTTGATCCAAACCAGGGACCACCAATAAGCCAGCCTTGGAGACTTCGAAGAGATCCAAAATCTGATCACCAATAGCTACACCGACGCGAGGTGACTTTATAAGAAAAAAATGAGATAGACAAAGATATAGGTTAATATATCTGCAGAATCAAATTTCTATGGATAGATGCGGCATCATTACCTTTTCATTAGTGGAGAAAACACCAAAAGGGATGTTTTGAATTGGAAAATGGGAGTCTTTAGCGATAGGAATAAAACTTTCAAGCAAAGCCATGGTTTGGAGGAAGGACAAAGAATGGGGAACAGCAAAGGCAATGAAGGGAAAAAAACGTGAGAAAAATATGGCTGCCCCTAAATGACTGATTTGCCACGGTCAGCTGACCACTCCACTATCTATCCATTAGGGGCAGAAAGATTAACCGGCGTAGGAAAACCCTAATGCCAAAAAGATGATGATGTGAAAGTCGCCGCCTCAAAATTCTTTCTAGTGGACAAAGTTTAAGTTTGGAAAGTTGGGAAATGACACTCTCCAGACTATCTTCATTCCCTTCCAGAGATCTATTTTAATTGAACCTCAAACACGTTTTGTTTTTCTCCAAAAAATGGGTTGGTTTATGAGATAGGTGCAAATCGCCGTTGCGGAACCAAATAAACAAACGTGTAATGTCTTGTAGCTTACCATTTATAGATTGATTGTTGGCATCAGTATAGGCCCAATAGCTACATTGTATTCGTCTCATAAAGCTAGTTGCCCACGTATCATTTAGGTTACCTGTAACATATCCTATGAAAAATATTCTGATCTACGCACTGCAAGCACATACTCGCACTAGCCTCTGTTCTCATAGTACATGCATAGCTTCATGCCTCTGGCATTTGTTATTCATAGGTCAAATAGAAATTTTGATTGTCTTTTCTTCCCACAAATCTAAGTCTAACAAGTAGAAACAAACAAAAGACAACCCGATTTGCAATGGATGTTATTTTTCTTTACACCTCTAGTTTCGATTTTTTACACTGGTATACAATAGCCACTGTTCCAATTGCAAATGCAGCCACCTAGACAGCCCGTCTCTGCAGTACATGTATCAGCGTAACAGTCATATCTCTTATCTAGTCCCGATTTCACGTTAGGGTCTTGCTTCGGCGAGTAACGGCTGAGGTCAAGTTGACCATTAGCAGTAGCACCAATAGGAGAAGCGGATGTTGGGAGAGCCATGAAACTGACTATGCTTATCAGAAGGAGTGCCCAAAGGGAATATTGCTTGATCGTGTTTGCTTTCATCCTTTGGGTGCTTGAATTTGTCTTGAGTAAGAATAAGGATGTTCAACTGAAATGGTGGCACATATTTATATCATTTACTTACGATGCTTATGTAGACCGCTGTTACCCCGTCCGCATATAATTACGGGCTTCCTGGAGTAGCAAATTTTTTTGTAGGCTTGCATGCAGATCCGATAAATTTAGCCTGGAAGATCAATTTGGTATAGTGCTTTGTTGATAGTAGCCTTTCTTTGTATTTTATATGTGGGTGTTACCGGATGAAGTTAGCCAGTCGCGGACAGCATTCAATCTCTGTTCATTATCCATGTCTATCACAACTCACTTCAAAGTCCTATCAGCTTTACGAGGAATTTATATCGGTGATATAGGCAACGACAAGGTTCTTTGTAAATAAAAGCAGATAAAATATAGCTTGTATGATCTTAACGCTTCATAGTTACTGACGGCGTGTGTCAGCGTATTATTTTTTCCTTTGTTTACAATCCATTCTATGAGATATTAGCTTGATGTGAGCATCGGAAGGACCATAGTAAAGCATTGTCGCAAATCACAGATATTTAACTTGTATAAAAGCGCCTCGTGGGTTTGAGGAACAGGCTAAGAGTAGTTTTGACGTATCACTTCCTCTGTAAGGAGTATGATGCTATGGCAGTTTAATTTTTCCACGGAACAGATCTCCGGTTTCCTCCATAACCCTTTCAAAGCGCCCTATGCATATTGATTGGTGGAGTTTAGCCGGATCTCGAAGTTACTTGAAGGCAACGGACCATCTGGGATCAGAATTGCTGTTGGCCCTATAAAATAAGGTACCTTAAAACGAAAAAGAACGGTTGCAGCCATGTTCGTCTGGTATAACCGCGTTCTCTCTCGTCGTCCGATTCTTGTTCAGAGTATCACAACAGGTAAAAGAAAACTGCCCAAAGATAGATTTTTAAGGCTAAAAGTTCGTTTTTTCCCTCTAAGCCTTTCTTTTCGGAACGGGTAAGATCATGGCAATTTGAAGAGGCAGCCTTTCCCTCTTCTCATACTTGGCATGTTGTAGGCGATGTCATTGCACAACAGTTGGCTGAGAAAAAGGGTTGGCAAGAACATGACATGGACCGAACATTGCGCATGGCTGGTTTCGGTGGTGTAGTGGCTGGGCCTGTTCTCAGCACCCGGTACCGGTTCTTGGAATTAAATATCAAAGCTTCCACACCTTTCAAAAGTAAGCTATTTTTATTTTTTATTTTTTATTTTTTTTCGTATTTCAGCCAAAGACAAACATGCATTGAACTGTATCTGATGTTCTGGATTTAGCATTGGCAGCTAAGGTGGCGATGGATCAATGTATCTTTGCTCCTGTGTTCATAGGAAGTACGTACAAAAGTATCAGTTGCTCCTCGGTCATCCATCAGCCATACATATCTGACCCGGTTTTGCAGCGTTTTTCTCTGTGCAAGGACTTTTTGAAGGCAAATCAGTGAATGAGATTAGGTCCAAACTAGAAAATGGATATACGACAGCACTCATCAGCAATTACAAGGTAACGAGAAAAAAAGGGATAAAGGACAAGAGTGTGTTACTGAGACTTTATTCTACTATCCCTTAGCTTTGGCCTGCTGTCCAATTCTTTAACTTTTACTTTACCCCTCTCAATTACCGCCTCATGGTATCAAACCTTGTTTCCCTGGGATGGAATGCCTACCTTTCCTTAGTCAATCAAAAATCATCGACAGCTGTCAAGGTCAATCAACAACCTCATCTTGCAATTGAATAAGAATAATAAATGCATTCTTTTTTTTTTCCTTATTACTATCTTTGTGCTCTTGCTCTTTGTATCCTTCGAAGTACATATACATAATTTTTATTTACTTAGCATTACAAAAACAAAAGCAAACAGTTAAGATGGCATTTCAGCAATACCAGTGCCTTTAATTTCGGGTACACCAACTCGAAATGTCTTGTATTTAATAACCCCCCGCGCTTTGACCTATGCAGTGAGAACAAATCAATCCTAGAACTCCTCATCCATAGGCAAATCATTACCTTCCCACCTAATAATCCTACACAATATCCTCCGGGCATGGCTAAGCCCTTCAGAGCAAGCACCTCTGAACCAGTTTGGCTCAAAGGTTTGATATTATCAGCACATAGTGGACATGTATACTTGGCGGTTTCATCATCGCAAAGTTCCTGATACTTTTCCGGTGTTAGATTTTCATCACATCCAGTGTGAATCCAACGATCACACGCGTCGCATGCCACCATAGCATTTTCTTCATCATCATCCGAATAGGTTTTCAGACACACCGGACATAAGTTATCGTTATCAAACTGATCGTAACATTTGTTACAGTACGTTGCAAGATATACAGGATACTTGAACTTTCCAGCAGGGGCAGCCACCGCGTATTTGTAACTTTGTTCCTCATTGACAAGCTGTTCCCCGCAACTATGGCATTCTGCGCAAAGGGGACATAACCATGATCCTAGCGTTTTGTTTTAGAAAGTCGATACTGTTTTAATACGCAGTTCTCGAAGAAGGACACCTTACCTTCTGGTACCTTGTCTACTTTGGGTTTGCAGCTTTTTTTTTTTTTTTCCAAGTCAGAAACACATGAGCCAACGAGATACTCTCCCATTTGTTTTTTCTTTTATTTTTGCAAGCCATGAATAAAAAAAAAAAAAGAGTAAACTTACCATCCGGTATGCCATCCTCGATCACAGCCATCACATATCATCAACGTTGATTCGTCGCCGGAGCTCTTACAGACACAGCAAATCTTGCATTCCGGACATATCCATGGATAAGATTCTGTCGCAGCCATCTGTCTTGGCGTTGTAATATGGGCACAGCTAGGATGGTGTTTTCGAGTGCATTTAGCACATTTCATTAGATAAAGTGTGTCGCACACAAGCACTCCATCTTTAGGCAAAGTGTCGTCGGGTGCACTCAGACAATGACATGCGGCGCAACGATTTTCAGCAAAAGTATTGACATGCTGCGACATATTCCACTATAAGTACTTCGTCTTCCTTTTCCTTTTCCTTTTCTTTCTTTCTTTCTTTTTTTTTTTTTAGCAATATCTTACCGGCGATATCATGTTTCCATTTGCAGTTGCTGGCAAAATGTTTCCAGGAACAGGCTGACCTGTGGATGGGGATGATATCCGCTAACAACAGCTCATCGTCAGAGGTTTTTTTTTTTACCATCCTTCCTTTTCCTTTTCTGATTTGGCTTCTCAATAGGGAATACTTACTGCTGCTGGTGGTGGAGGTGGAGGAGGAGTGGAGGTGATGGATGCGGGTGAGGACATGTACGGTGAATAGTACATAGGAGAGGCACCGTTTCGGTGACTCTTTTGCAGAGGCCCTTGATGATGCATCCCCATTCCGTTTCCTTGATGGTTCATCATACGCACGTTCGGATACACTGTCTGGTATACTTGATTCAGATAATACTGCTGGGCCATCATTGATTGACCGGCGCCGATAACAGCCGAAGGAGGGAGGATTTTTGGAATGTTCTGATTGAAACGTACAAAATGACTGGGATAACAAAGAAAACAAAACAAGGCAGTGGGTAAAAATCCAAAGCAATATCCCTTGCACAGCCTCTTACATTGGAAATGCACCTTGGTATTGTCCATCCACAAGAGCGATGGGATATTGGTCGTCTCCATCGGGAGTCCAAAAAGGAACGGGTTCTGCTTCCATGACCGGAATTGCAGCTTGTTTCAGGTCGACCGGAAGAACATCCAATGCGGTCCTGATATCGTATGTACCATCTAGCATATCCCTACCTATGCCTCGCAGGCGTGATGCTGGTTTCTCAAAAGTGATTGTGGCTGAACCATCATTTACTGTATCAAAGCTGCAAACAGTAGGTTGCATTGCTTCCGGTACTTGCTTGATGTTGGTGTGGACATCATAAAAAGGCAGTTTCTCGACGCGTTGCTCTCGAAGTTTTGAATTAAAATTTCGTACAGCAAGAGCAGCACGATGCATCCAAGTGGTATCGGATGGGTCTTCATACGGCAAAGCTTTGCTCTCAGGACCTAAGGCGTCGTTGTCCGAGAGATCTGGTCCTGATTCCTGCCAATCCTCGTTCCCCGCTGCTTCATTTTCGAAATAATCGTCTACCACCCTTCGTCCTTTTCTAATGATCCTAGCACCAAAACACTTGAACACGGATCGTGCTGTAACGATGGCCACATCTCTGTTGCGGAACCAGGTGACTAACAAGCCTTGTTGGACCAGCCATTGTTTTTCATCCTCCTCAATGCGTACACGTACAAGTTGCGGATTTCTCTGAAAGAAGAGATAGCTATCACGGTACCCTAGCAACTTTGCGGGATCCATGGCCAACATCAATAAACAATTACCGCGCTTAGGCAAGGTAAATGTGTTGACTCTGTATTCACGACCTATAATGGTAGAGTATTTTAGATGAAAGGGTGGAAAGGCTATGTGGGTTTTTGATGTACCTCCTAATAAATGGCCGTCGCGATCAACCTTTTTTTCACCCTTTTCATCAATTTCACTCTCGCCTTCCCCGTCGTCCTGTTTTCGTTTCTTAATAGCACTACCGGCAGCCATGTTGTCTTCGGAATGTGCGTTTGGTGGTCGCCCTCTTTTTCCAAGTATAGACATATAGCTTTTAGCACCATGGGCACCATCGCTGCTGCTAGGCCCATTTCGATCATGCTTTCCACCATCATGGTTCATCTTTCTCCCTGTGACACTCGACCTTGGAGGACGACCCCGTTTCCGTTTTACAACTGGCTCTTCTATCATTTCTTATTTTAATTAACTTCAACCTTTTCCCGAAGCAAAAGAGCCCGCTATCTGTTTGTCTTTACCATTCGGCATGCTAAAGGCTTTCTTTATTCGTACCCAAAGGAACCTCCCTCTGGTGGGGATACAAGTGGACTTTGAAACGGGGACCCTGATTTGGATGGAATGTGTGACAGCCTTACCATATGTGGTCCTTTCTTAGTGCACACCGTTTCCGTCCTTAAGGGACCCTTTCTAATTCCATACTGTAGTATAGGTCTTTATGGCGGACATATAAAAGAGAACTTCTGAGGAAATTGCTCGCATAGATATAGCCAAACAAGGGGCTATAGCCAACCTTTACTTATGGAGCCTTTACGGAAGGGCATCATATGTAGCTTAGCCAGCATGTGCTTTCTATGCCTCGGCGATCAATGCGATCGTGTTTCAGGCGATTTTGGGAGGTCAAAGTAGAAACACTTTAAAGAAACTATTTAACCGTTTGATATGGCAGGGACTGGCAAACAAAATGATTTGAGACTGCAATCTCCTTAAAAAACTATAATGTGTGCTAGCCCATACAATACTGTGAATGTGCACATTGTTCGTGCTGGACTTTCTTTGCGTACGCCGCCGCCTCTCTGATTATCATCGCAATTACTCCGTGTATTTAATATACGTTACTTTACAACCATGTCATAGTAGGTTATGATAGCATGCGATGCTTTTTCATCACTGGTGACAATGATGATGGTCTTCCTTGCGTCACAGCACGACAGGAAACGCTGATTCCTTCTGGTCTCATCAGTTCCTATTGAGCTATTTCTGGTTCCTGATGTACTATTTCTTAGTTAATAAAAGATAGTACATCAGGAGACTTCCCATAGTCCAGGTTGGTTTCTTTTCCCCAGAGCATGCTCTCTTTGCACTTGAGACACTTTGATCGTAGATTTTAGCGCAAGCTTCTAAAATATATGCCAAGACGAAACAAGTTAAGCAGAGCTAAACACATGAAAATAACTACGAAGATCAGAACACTTACCCTGACCTGCAGCAATCCTGCGAAAAGGGAAGGAAACAATCCAAAGCTGTGTCTTCCGTGTCACAAGTTGGTAGCTCCCAAGTTGGACCATCCTGAAGACGCTTGCTTTTACGTCCATCGCGTACGTCGATAATTTTCCACCTAGAACACACGCACATTAAGCCAACCATAAGTAGTGAGGCATTGTACTTTCTCAAGTCCTTAATTTACATTCCACCAAAATCCCAAACACAGCAACGGCTGCAATTCCGATGTCGAATAATAGCAAAAGGCTGAGGTGACTCTCAGCTTCCAATATCATCGGCAACTCGGGTCTTGTCCATAATTTTCTATGAAAATAGGATACATTAATACCATAACTCGGTTTATACATATGTATACTTTACCCTCCTGTTAGTTAATAGCTGTTTAGCAGCCTTCTTTGAGTTTGCCGTAATGTATTTGCCCTTAGAGAATTTGAGCAAGTCATTCTGTATGGCACGAAGCGAGTGGGCGCCGTTTTTATTATCCTTAATTTGCTTTTCATAGGCACGCATAACGCCTTGACGGTTAATTCTTGATCAAACGCATTGTAGCTAAGGTAATTAGAAGAGCGTTATCGTTACAGTGCCTCCCTGCTATTGTCAACGGTTTGGTTAGAGCTCATCGATTGAAAATGGTTGACAATGAGCGATAAAGCCAACTAAATTTCAAGGGAAGACCATGTCAGATTGATTCCGAGCGTCACCCGCTTTCATGTTTTACGTTAAGCACAGTTTGTAGCTGTGGGTCATGCTATGAAGAAGAAGGCCTTTAGCAGCTAAATGCAGCAAGCAGCTTTTCACCGATTCATCATCTTACATAGCAGTCAAGACCTACTTGTCCGCAGCAACCAAATTTGGCCCGACATCCCTGATAATTGACGAGATCGAGTTACATGATACGACCGAGCATCAATTTCATATTTACCGACCTTTTTGTATGCCAACTTTTCAGCTTTTGTTCTACATCCAATTCGCCCAATTAGGGATGTTCAGGTGCCGCATCTTTCTGTGATGGCCCATGTTGCTCTGAGAATGACGTTTTCAGGATGTTTTTCAAAGTTGTGGAGGCGGATAGTGAGGCATCGATGAGAGCGCCCACGGCTTTGGTCTGGTACTCCATGCGGGCTTGATCCTACAACTCAAAAATGTAAACATAATCTGGTGCGGATTTGCAGGATTTGCATATCAATGCCTTGGCCAAGGTCAGTATGCCCTCCCACTTGAGCTTGTCAAAGGTTTTCCTATATAGGCATAGTCAGTTTTGTATTTCGTTCAAAACACAACATCGACTTACGATGGCGTTGCAGACACTTCCTTGTCATGATCACGGATAATGCATGCAAACAAGCGCTTCCAATGTGCGTGCAATTCAAGGGGGTTCATACGCCTGATATCCACGGGCCATTGGACAAGTTGGACATTGAAGCTGTTTGCTAACGCGACAAAATTTGGATGGTCTGACTCCAGTACAAAGGTTTTCAGTTTTTTTGTATAACATTGAGCTATCAATTTTGTACGCAAAAACACTTTTTTTTTTGGTTGCTGTTGGAATGAAGCGTTGTCGAGCAAGTTGGTTCTGCAGATGGCTGGTCTCTTCACATAGACGTGCAATTTCAGCTTTGGCGGAGGCGAATTCTCTTGTAAGGTTCTCGACCATAGTGAGCAGTTGTTGTAAATACGGTTGATTGGCGTTGGCGGGCATTGTTCTGTGTTGGAGATCTCAAGAAATTTCGGCATCAATCCTTGCTTGAAGTTGTCTTCCAGTAGAAAAGACAGATTATATGATATGCATCAAGGTCTTGGCTCTGAAGCTACTACCGCAGCCACTACAAGGGAAAACATTTTGGGGAGGCTCAGTTTTAGTGGAGCCATTGCGACGAAAAGTACCCATTTTCTCGCAAGTGGGACATTTTAATGACTTTCTGTGAGTCTCAAAGCTCGAGATAAGGGAATCAACATCTTCACGGGACAGGTTGCTGAGAATGTTAGATATATTATATGTTTGGTTTATAGTGTCTGAAGCCATTTTAGATAAGGGTATATGTTGTTTTTCTTTTCTGAGCTATAGATTCTGATAATTTCTCAGAAGAGCCCCGACATCAATTTTGACCAGTTGCGACATGGCTTGTTGAAAAGTACTGATTGTCTTGATGTCCCCATTATTTGAGATAACGATATCTACAAGAAATGTTGCTATTATGTAAAAATAATATTGTAACACACGCAATGTGGCCTTTTTCGGCCTTTAAGATTGTTCTGGTTTTCATAATAGATATGGTATTGCGTATTATATTAATTGCTTGTAAGTTCATTAATTCATCTATAACTAGAATTTAAGGCGAAAGTACAATACACACCAAACGATTACACACAACAGCGAACTTTGTTGAAATCCAAGAATATTTTATACTGGTGGTGTCGTCACGATTGCCAAGATAAAATGGAAATATGTCACCATAAAGTCGTAGCTATTTGCTTTATTGCGTAATGATAGCGATGAATAAAAGTTTATTCGTGTCAAAACAATAATTCTTGCTGGCAGGATATTTTTTTTTGAAAAAGGAACAATAAGATCGAGTGAAATTTAACCATTTCTTTCAGAGAAGATTGATAGTGGTGATTTTTTTTATCCATATCTTAGAGCTTTGTATATCTTAGCAGATTTTTCCGGTTTTTTTCATGCCAATTGCCCTATTTAACTAAGGATACCCTGCTCATTTATTTTGAACGATAGAGATATAGATCGTGACATCAAGCATCTCTACCTTTACTTTGAATGAAGAAGGCATGAAAGCAATGCATACACTGGGATTGTTCGCCAGCTCGCTCTATTTTCTGAGAGAAACCCAAAAAAGTTTGCATGTAACCTTTGGGAGCAAACTGAACACGTACAACTTTATTTAAATGAAGCAAGTGTGTGAAAGAAAAGCACGCTAGTCCAGGTCAATTCCCTCTGCCATTGTAAACGTAAGATTGACATATCATTTTCCAAGTTTGTTAAAACTAAACGCATTTCTTGAACGTTATTATTTTTCGTCATGAAAACGTAAACTGACACTATTAACGCAATGTCTTTCATCTGTTGGCGTCGCAAATCCCTCGCCCTTAAATACATGGCCCAAATGACCACCACAGCTGGCACAACATATCTCGATACGTTTCATGCCTAGCGAATTATCCTCATGACGTATGACCGCTCCTATTGTTTCCTTTTCAGTAACCAATGTAAACAAAAGAGATCAGAGGCAGAGCAAAAGACACACGCTAACCTGGAACAGCATCAAAAACTAGTTTTTAAATAGAAGTACGAAATTAGTAAAGCACCATTCAATGACAGCATTTGTTTTTCTTTTGTTCGTGTACTCACATGCAGGCCATCCACATCCACTATCAAACTTTGTATCTGACACATAAAGCGGCGCATTACATCCGGCGCAGTGATAAGTGCCTTGTGTGAGCGTGAAGACACATTTTGTCAGCATGACCATATGACTTCCCTTTTAGAGTCTTGTCTCCCTAACCTTTATCATAACGTTTATTGTATTCTCCAGTGCCGGGCCGTTCAGTTCCTTTTCGAAAGAAAAAAAAACTCAAGGTCAGTTGGTATTCGTTTTTTATTCATGCTATACCTTTTTGTCTCAAGACTCGAAATTGTTCGGGGGTCAGAATGGCTCTCCATTCGGCTTCAGATTTGTTTGCATTACTCATGGTAGAAGTTCTTAATGATCGAAGAAAGGGCTGCTGGTATTGCCTTTTTATAACCACCGTTTGGCAGAAGGCTCGGCGAAGAAATGGACGAAGCATACCGATATAGATATTTTCCTTTTTTTATTGCCAGCTGCTGTCAAAAGCTCAGCAAGAAAGAATATGATGCAAAAGACGCCATCGACCTGCCTTTTACGGAATTATCCGCCGGGAACTCCTAAGCATTCATAAACTCATCAAATAACAAGCCTCGCTTAGTCCGTGCAGGCGATCCCTAAAACATCGAACTATCCTACAGATTATGACATCGGAGGAAGTCATGGATGTTTGCTTGAAATCGTTTATACTTCCAGCCGCGGTTACGATTACCTTTTGTTGTGAGGAACGTTCTTCTGCATGTATTTCAAAGTATTTCGCGCTGATGCAAAAGGACATATACATTAGTCGGTTATTGAAGTACAACTTCCCCGCTCGTCCAAATGTAACGGTTGGGTAATCAAACCTTGACAATGGCGTCATGAAATAGGATACAGACTAATTTAGTGTGCTACGTCCATCACTCCTTGCTTCGCTACAATTAAATATCTTGTCGACTGATTGTTTGAATGTGACGTATTTGTTACCTAAGAAAATCGGCGAGCATTCTTTTCCTTTTATCCCCAGACATATCTAGCTGCACTATTGACTGGTTGTACTAAAAGAAACGATGCGTGTATAATCGATGGAGTTGACCTATGGCGCCATCATCCGTTGTCGGATAGGGCATTTCAGTCTCACTGATATTTTATGGCTATCATTTTGCAACTGGGCAATGACAACGTTCTTGAATCACTTACAAACAATATAGTAGGAGCGGCATATCGTAGAGATGAGTAAAGTTAATTTCACCTTAGGAGCTAAAACATACTACAACAGAACCAAGGAAATTTGATTTCAAGGCAGAAGAAACCACATAATTTGATGCAGAGCTTTTTGGTTCCCTGGCTCGATAAGGAGCATAAAAAAACCGAGTATTTAAGCAAAACTAGAGATGATTCATCCATAACATCCCTCAAAGAGACTGGAGAGGAAAGGAGAGAAAGGGGACAAACTAATTAAACAGCACTCCCCACTGTAAACATACATGTTTCTATTTTTTTAACTGTTTCCCTCGTCTATGTCTGCGTTTTGCTAGATACATTTGCGAGTGATTATGGAAATATCCTTGGAAGAACGCGATTCTGCTGCGTAGCGTGCTGTTGGGCAACTCAGTGGTGATATTATGTCACTTAGGAACCAGTAATCAATCTTTTTTATCTTTGACACTCACATAATCTGAAACTATCTCTCGCTCATCATTTTTAAAAGAATCCATCAATCATTTTTTCCTTATATATATCTTATATCGTCTATAACATAACAAAAAAAGAGGAAGGGATATGAAAGATAAGCTCTGTTCAAATGAACGCGGTATACGTAAAAAGAAAGAAGATAAACGGAAGTATGGGTGAGTACGTGCATGTGGATAGGTGTTTGCGTGTGTGTTTGTGTGTTTGTGTAAAATAAAGTGGTATATTGTATACAATGACCACACAAAGCGAAGCAAATGTGGCTTCAGTGGGAAATTTCGCCTTTGCTAAGTCATGTCGAATGACAACCAAAGTGAAGCGACACTACGTTATGTATGAGTAAATATAAACCAGAGAAGAAAAACAGCACTTATTTACCTTGATAATGGTTTAATCTACTTCCATGAGATCGTGTGATCGGCTAAAAGAATTGTCAGCTTCTACCTCTACCTCTGTGGACGATCCTGAGGCTAAGCTACGGGCGGAACGAGAATTTCGCCGTTGACGGTGATAGAATAGCTCTGTTCCTTGTCTGGATTGACTTGTAATACTCCCATGACGATTCTCGGTCGTAGTATCGTCTGGAACCGTTATCGACAAGGATGGTCGATGATGTATATTTTCGTTGACTGCATCCGTTTCACTTTGCCGGTTGTCAATTGTGATTGCTACGACATCCGTAGTTGTAGTTTGGTCGAGCGGCATCACCGGTTCCGTCGGCTGCGGATCGGCACCTGCAACAGAAGTAGTGACAGCAGCAGCTGTAGTACTTGATGTAGTGGGAATTTGGGATGAATGTTGTGTTCGTTCTACGCACCACCATCGATGGCCATCAGCCCACGCTCTGGATTGACATGCTTTGGAACAATACTTTGCTTTGCGACTGTCGAAACATACAGATGAGCACAAAGTCTGTAGAAAATTCCTTGACTTACCATCGCCGACACTTGGCAAATTCGCGTGGGTATCGTTCCCATTTACCACAATGCATATAAGCGCACTGTCGAATTCCTCCTTGTGTTTCATCCTTTCGGCAGGCGTTACGCATAATGACCCCAGCCCAGTAGATGACGGCTGCAGGATGAAGTCTGTATGTGAATCTTTCAACCACTGAGAACACATTACGACTATGGTTTGTGTAAAATGTGTTGCGAATATGTGGATACTTTGATAAATAAGCCAAGAGTTGCAAGGAGAGCAAGATATCTTCATCGCGCTGTAATATAGATTCCTTTGGAAGACTACGCAAAAGTGGGATAGAAGAAGGTGATGGTTCTGTGCGCTTCTGCTTGACCTTTGGAGTACGTTTTAAGAATGTGTTGCGTTTAGGAAGTGAAAATGGATCAGTATTGGTTGTGGTTGTAGATTGAGAGTGGGACGGGGCACTGGGCTGTCTATGTGAGGTCGGCACAGGTGTGGATCGGGTCTGTGATGGTTGCGACGATAAGGCTGGAAGATTAAGGGCTGACATGGTCTGATCTAAGTGTTGCTGTTGTTGCCGTTTCCGTTCCTGTTGCTCCTCTGATCTCTTTCGTTCCAGCGCGTTTAGAAAATTCTCGAGAATGGCAAGAACAACGTGGACGGCGCCTACTTCGACCACTCGGGTCCTGATAGCCTCAGTACCACGTACACCGATGTTAACAACGCACTGAAACGCCAATGACCATTTCCAGAGCGAATGACGATCTGTTTGCTGGCATGTTGTTAAAATCTTTACAAGGCGTTCCAGTCCACCGTCCGTTGCTAGGATTTCTCTCATTCGAGGTGATGTCGAAGTCATGTATGCCAGGTGGGTAAGAGAATTGACTAGTGGTAATGTTGCTGTACAATCGAGCGCTCGGCGATCATACATACTAGATGATATAACCACGGACGCTCTGTGCTGGGCCGGAAAACTGAAATTAGGTTCACGCATGTCTTTTCCTTTTGCAATCACAGTAAGAAGATTCAGTTATATGCTTAATGAAGCTAGATGAACAAAGTGTTTCTGATGAGAAAAAAAGAAAGGGGCAGGATGGGGAGAAAGGAAGGGTGAAAGAAAAAGAACAAATAACGATGGAAAAAATATTCATACAGTTAATCGCAAACGGAGCTTCAAAACTTGCTCACACCACCTCATCATACCCCTTGCTTTCCTATCACTGATTGTTCAGCAACATGTTCGTTTATAGCCAGATTAAGTGATGTACCTAGAATATCACAGATCCAACGGATTTTCAAGCCATCCACTTTACCTTTCCATTTCCCCTGTTACCAAATCATCATGGTGACCGTCGATAAGTAATCATGACAAACCTTGCACATCTGAACTCCGTATTGCCAAGCAACAAAAAGTAATTTAAACAATCATGAGATATCCTAAACAACTGAAATGAACCTCTTCCTTTGCTTATTTTACGGCTTGCTTCCGATATTGCAGTTCACACCTTCTAGTTAAGGACTGTCATATGAAACAAGCCCTTTAAAACTCCCACTTACTCCGAGCGATAGCAAACGTATCATTCTTTTGTGTCAGAATGTGTTATAATGTCCGATTGTGGCCTGTAAAAAAAAGAACGATCACTCACGTTTTTTGCTATTTGACTCTCCGAAGGTGCTGTTTTTCAAAACAGCACCGTTATGCTTTTTTTCCAAGGAAAATCGGAGAAGCAAAATATATCCTTCGTTTAAGCAACTTATACTAAGTATTCCCAGTAGCATGAACTATAGCTAGTCAACAATTTGGTTTCTGCTCTCTATATCAAGAGAACAAAAAGGTCAATATGTATTGACTTCCTTCTTGACACGTCAGTTGGCATATGTATCGTTGGTCTCGGAAGAGAAAATGCTACTCGCGAATCGGGTATTGACTTGCGCGTATTGAGTATCCCGTGTGATCCGAGCTACATGATCTCAACATACGAATAATAAAGGAGAAGTTACGAAAACAGTGAGCTTTGACGCAGAGTGTGTAAAAACTCAGATGACCTGTCCCACGGCATACGTTTAATTTGCAGAACTGTATCATAGTTAGGTAAACATACCTGCCGATCCATGTCGAGCGCGCATGTACCCCAACGGGCTATGTTTGGCGTAAAAACAATTGCTACAAACGCGACTATCTCTTCGCCATTTCCCTCAGTGCCTCCGCAAACAACGTGTAATCTCCGATCTTTAAATGTATTTTTGCTATTTTTATTCCCGAGAGCTATTTCAACATAGGATAAACGAGGCTCTTCCCTTGTTTATCAGGTATTTTTTGCTTTGAGGTCCACGAGCATACTGAGCCCAAATATCATTTGAACACAGCCCCATGTGTCTTATCCTAATGCAATTAATGAATGAATATGTTAAGAAGAATGGCTAAACGTCAAGGTTAGTAGAATTCTTCCTAAAAATCCAATAATGAATGGGCGGACACCGATACAAGTTTTTGGCCGTGCATTGGACCGACATTAACAAACACGCTTCATCATATATACGTTGTGGCGTTTCTTGTTTTCGCCCTGACATTCTACTTGCCGTTGGTGGTACAAACATTTGCAGTTTCCTCTTGCTGTCTGATCGAGACTTACTAAGACACCGATTCATTGATGATTTGATAAACTGATCTGTAGCCATCCAGATGGAAAGAAAGTGTGAATGAAAGTTACTGTTAAGGTTGACTCCATGTACCTTGATAAATTGTCATGGATATGCTTTAAATCTAAAGAAATAAAAAAAAAAAAAGTGGTTATTTGTCAAGGACTGCTACTTTTTACTGCTCTCTAGCCCTTTCCTTGGAGTAATGGATGACTGGCCACAGTTACATAGAAGAAAACGACAGAAAACTATCTATGAAGAGTTAAAGCAGCGTCAGTCCGGACAACAGAGCTGCAGTCCGCGCGCCGCATTTGCATCGACAAGGCGTATTTATGCATCGTTAACTCCTAATCATACCATCTACAACGTTGAGATCCCATTCAGCAGCTCCGTCAACCGATTCACTCCTGATGGGAAGGTAACCTTAGTTTGCTCAAAGAAGCAAGACTCAGACAAGGTTGCTATGGCTTCATGTAGTACCTCATTTGTTTCACACCTTCCCAAGGGGGAATGCAACTGTATCAATTGATACGTTGTGTATACCCTGAGGACAATATAGACAGCAGTAGTAGTGAAGAAGACGAAGACGCTGATGCCTTTCGCCGTCTTTTTTCATTAAGGTACGATCGTACACTCAAACTGCCAGAGGGCCATCTCCTTTGCAAAGACTTTTGCCTGGTGATACCGGACACAAACTATGTAAGTGGTAGTTGGTAGAAATGCATAATTGGCATGAAGTCTCACAGGTATCGAAGATGATACTTGCATCATCCAAGATATCGCTCTCTGAGCCATCTCAGACCAGACAAAATCCATGTTCATTGGATGGGCCATCTATCCTAAGCGACTACGTGTTTTACGTTGTTGCCGTTGAGACGGGAGAAGTAACCATCGCAAGAAAACCTCATCACTACGCTTCTAACGTGTGCATTAGGTTACTGATCAATATGCTTTCCACGATGATTATATATGTTTGCCGCAGCATAGCGGGGTTAGCCTTTACCATCACATCTATGCAGTTATGTCTATCAGACATCAAACTGTCCATCTGTTCTTGATTGATGTAGGTACTACGAAGTTCTGGCCATTGGTATCTGATGTTTTTCATAGCATTACGGCAAACTTCACTTGTCCCAATCGATCGGTTGGCATCTCAACTATGACGACGAATTGTTTCTTGAGCAGCATTGGAGAACCGAGGCAACGTGGATCCAAAGAAAAAGGCAGCGAACAAACGAGGGTATGCGTTGCATAGGTGACCAGGATCCTGGAAGCATGCGTGACAACCATGATACAGATTCGGTAAGTAGATGGTTATGTATATATCTGGAGTTTGATTCTCTAGATTGGATCAGTCTTGTTTCTACGGTGCTATTCAACAAATTGTCTTATCAAAACTGTATCGGATGGCTATTTCAGAAAATGACGGGTTAGTTCATATGCTGGGCATAATTATAACTTAAATCTCCCCTTGGCTTTAGAGGGCATACTCTGGTTCAATTTTACCGTAATTTTAATGTGTACGCTAGCCTTAAGCTTTGGCGTATACAACTGCTTAGTGAATCTAAATTGCTTATCAAAATGATACCTGAATCCGCTATTCTAAACCAGGTACCATATCAAAGCTATTCTCATGTTTTATTCATTGATACTTTCTATTTAGCTTACGGACATAAGCAGCCAATTTGCGATCTTCATTGTTCTTAACTTGCATACCCGCCAGATCGAAAAGCTATTTGACAACAGCAGCGAGGAAGTCGTTAAGCTGTTTACGGAATGTGCTGATATACTACGAAACTCATCCTCGGACAATAGCAAATGGTACTTTTCAACCTATAGCGACAATGCCACAGTGAACAAGATACTCAAAAAGCAGCTATTTACCTGGAGTTGCGCAAAGCATGGAAGGTACACAAATGGATGGGTCTTTAACTCAGCGCCAATCGATCCATAACCTTTCCTCTCAGTAACTCAGAAGCGCTCAAGAGGCTTGCTGCTGATCTTCCCAGGGCGCCACAATCGTCCATCGATAGTCCATACTTTGATCTTTCTCTATTTTCATACGATGATAAGCTGCTAAATTGGGTGGACAGGTATTTAAACTGGCCGCTTCATTGCAAGTTTTTATGCATCCCTTCATACAGGCCACGAACGACATCAGATATTATTAAGTTTTACTCTCGAAAGACGGGTGAGCTTGCCTTTAAAATTGACCCGAATCCAGCACCAGCGTCTTCCTATAGAAGAAATGATAGTAGTCTGTCCAGGTAATATAGCATTGTCCTTACAATTGGCATTTAAGCACATAATCCTTTAGACGTTGTGCTCTGTCACTTATCTCCCATCCTGTTTATCCTTTCATCATCACCAAGCTACAGACCGCTATGCGTCCCCCAGTTGTCAACTTCCATGTATATAAAACCCATACAATGTAAGATCTCTTATACGAAATATAACATAATAAATTGCTCGCATTATTCGTTATGATCTAAGGGAAAGCGGCCAACATAAAAAAAAAAAGTTGATTAAGTTTGGTGTAAACTTTACTACGGATTACTCAGCGCGAAAAGCTCACCGCTATGCGTTTTTTCTCGATGAAGCTAGTAGCAAAGTCAATCAAAAGAAGTATTAGTGCATTTTTCACGACAAATCTTATTGTTTAAGCAGCCCTGTTCTGGCTGTTAAAAGATCAATGGCCGAAAAGTGCCCAAAGAAAAAGAGCGTGTCTCATGACTCTCTGACAGCATGTGAATATGACATGGGGAATCCGAGGGACCCGGTGGTTACACAAAGCCTATAAAGCAAGCAGCTTGGACTACCCCACTTTTGTCAACCTTTTCTTTAACCCTCTTTCCTCATGGTCATGTCTCGTATTCTGTCCGCCTCTCTCAGGCAACCAGTACTTGCCCGCAGCTTCTCCAGCTCTGCGAGACAACTAAAAGACATCAAGTCTGTTGCCGTCATTGGTGCCGGCCTCATGGGTTCTGGTATTGTCCAGGTCGCGGCACAGGCAAACTACAAGGTGACCATGGTCGATACCACGGATGCTGCCTTGACAAGAGGTCAAGAAATCATTGCTGCTTCGTTGAAACGCGTTGCACGCAAGAAATTCGCGGAAGATGAAGCCCAGCAACGCGCATTTGCCGATCAAGTGCTTTCAAATATCCAGGTCTCTACCGACTCTATTAGCGCTGTCGGATCGGCCGATCTCGTCGTCGAGGCCATTGTAGAAAACATCAAGGTCAAGCAAGATCTGTTCTCTGCTTTGGACAAGGCTGCACCAGCTCACACCATTTTCTGCTCAAACACCTCCAGTTTGCCTATCACTCAGATTGCAGAGGCCACGTCGGCTGAGCGTCAGAAGCGTTTCGCAGGTCTTCACTTCTTCAACCCTGTCCCGGCTATGAAACTTGTGGAAATTGTGCGCACAACATCCGTCACAGATGAAGTCTTTAATGCCCTATCCGACTTCACAAAGGCAACTGGAAAGACGCCAGTAGCATGCAAAGATACGCCTGGGTAAGGTCAAAGTTACCGTGATTATGTTTTGCATGCTAAAGAAAATGATAATGCCGCTTCTAGTTTCATTGTCAACAGACTATTGGTGCCTTATATGTTCGAAGCTTTGAGAATTATTGAGCGCGGTGAGGCCAGCCCTCGTGACATTGACACTGCTATGAAGCTTGGTGCTGGCATGCCAATGGGTCCCATTGAACTTGCCGATGTATGTATCTCTAGATTGTGTATGCCATTGACACTGTGGTGCTTAACGTTTTGATGTAGTTCGTTGGATTGGATACCATGAAATTTATTGTAGATGGCTGGGCCAAGGAAGGCAAGATTGATCCCGCGTTTACTAAGCCTGTCAAGATCTTGGACGACCTGGTTGCTAAGGGTCATTTGGGACGCAAATCTGGCCAAGGATTTTATGATTATACTAAGAAATAAATAGTATCTATGAGGACACTGCCTCATTGTATATATCCCTAAGAATAGGTCGATTGCGGAGGATTGCGGGGATTGAGGTGAATGTCTTGTGTTCTTTTGTTTTAGATGAAAATGTATGCGATCCAATATCATGCTGGGTATGTGCATCTTCCGGGAGTTTGTAAATCTATGTAAGCCAATAGCAAGTAAGGGTGTCAGCAAGCATCGTTAGAAAGCTTAGTCTTTTACCCAATTATTTTGTCGTAACAACTTTAAGAAGTCTGAGAACAGGGATGATGATTCTAGAGTGGAAAGTGAACCAAACACGATCAGTTTCCGTCTAGCTCGAGTGAAAGCAACGTTGATTCTTCGCCAGTCTTTCAACAGATCGCCAGACTAAGTATAGATTTAGAAAATATCATCGCATTACAACCGTCTCTCATTACATTGCCTTGAGAATTGCTCCGCACAAGTGAAATCAAGACACAATCTTTGTCTCGTCCTTGATATTTATCAATTGTTGAAACTTCCAAGTCTTGCCGTCCACCTAAATGCCGTGAAATCCATCGCAATTGCGATCGATACACAGAAACGATTGCCATCTGCTGCTCCTGTAGTCCGCAAGCCAAAAGAGCCTCAGCAGTCTAATGGAAACGCCGAATCAGTATGTAATAATGCAAAAAGAATAAGCACTTGCTTGTAGTATCAAGTTTCCCTCCATTGTATTTTGGATCTGGTTGTGATTTACTCGCTCTTCATTCGCTTTCAATGAATCAGTATCGACAAAGATAACTTTGGCACTGACGTATTTATGTTGTTAAACTCCTCCAATCTTATCAGAGGTTCGTCTCTTACCTTCGGTCTAGTACGTCTTTAAGCCAACAGCATGATTCCCTACATCTTTTAGATGAATCGAAACCATATTGCCATAGCCGGTGTATATCTCTTAGGCCTTCCCGAAACTGAGGAAGATCCAAGCATCTGGATGCGACCTGTTCATTTCCGCATTTCAACTTATTGTCATAAATCAATGTGTTGGAAACCGTCATGATTTCTTTGTTCATGCGGTATTGATATTCCAGGAAGACAATGGATTGAGGATGTGCCTCTGCCAGTAGTGTGAATAAAGATCTTGCAAGACCATCCTGGCGTGCTTGTTTGTTGCGAATCTGCTTCATTTCTTTACATTGTGTTCTATAAATCCGTATGTAACTTACCACAGGTGGCAGTTGGTATTGATCCCCAACAAGCACGAAAACATCTGCAAACTGTAAAGGTCCAATGCAAGTTGGTAAGGTGATCTGTGAAGCTTCATCAACAATGCAGTAATCAAACTTTCGTCTTCGGAAAAGTTGGCTGCATATTCAAAAGTAAATGAATACTTGAAGACGCTACACCTATATTCAACTTACTGTCCAATGCCAAGGCAAGTGGTACCAACCACCTGCTTTGAGTTGCAAAACTCTTCTATAGCAGACACTGAAGTTAGGGTTGCATTTCCATTTAGCATGCAGTCTCGTAAGGCCGGCATCGTCTGAAAAGTTTCCTAATAAATAACATGTCTTGTCTTTCTAATAATAGTCTCGTTTCTTACCTTGTCCATATTTCCTAATCTTAGGACGTCAACCCCGCTGTCTCGGACCTTCAGTAGCACATTGTCTAACGCAGTGTGCGTGTATGCTGTTACAAGTACGGATTTCTTTCGGTCGACAAGTTCTTTGATCAGACAAGCAGTAGTCGTTGTTTTCCCGGTACCAGGCATACCGAGGATGAGAGTGTAATCTTTGGCTAAACTCGATGTCAGGTTTCGTCAATCAATGCTGTATATAAATTACCACTTAAAACTTTTTCTATGGCATTTCGTTGATCAGGATTTAATTGGGATAATTTGGATATTTCATTGGATTCAAAGCGAGTGAAGACGGGCATGGCACGGTCAACAATAAGGCGTCTCCGTTTTGTATCTCCTCCATTTTCTTCACTTGAAAGTAACGTTACCAAGTTCTGCCTCATTAATGCCACGCCCCCTGCCATTTCGTCTTTATCTATCCTATATTTCATACTCGGATCGAGGGATATTGCAAGTGAAGACGAGGAAAATGCCTCATTTTTGAGCTCGTCAAAGTCTGATCGTTTCTTCGGCGGATTTCGCAAGGTCGACTGGAGCTTTACAGTGATAGAGTACTTCTCCAGTTTCAAAATGAACCCCATCGAAAGGTTGATATGTCCTTCCATACTTGATATAATGATAGGATCACCAACGCTGAATTGAGACGGTAATAAGTTCAGACTCTCTTTGTTCGTAGGCGCACACGCTTTCTTAAACACGTATATTCGTTGCTTAGCTTCGCCATGTCCTAGATCCAAAACCATGTTCTCAAAGCACCTAGCAAACAATGAGTATAAATACTTTATTAATGCGGACGTAGCAAACGTACTTTCCTGTCATTTCTCGCGTACGCGCCGTCATATTCCAGATATCTTTACGGATATTATCGATATCATCTTCTTCCATATCAATCAACCGTTGCCAATGTCGGAAAAACGCTGCTCCTGAGTCTGTTATATGTTCTGTCCTTTTATCAAACCATTTTTCGAGACCGCTTGACTTGGATGTTCCATTTTCAATAGATTTATGGTATATAAGACATGCATCGTTCATAGCACAATGTTGACAAGAATGCAGGTTCTTGATCATGGATGGTAACCCCCGCCCACTTTTCATAGCTACAGCAAGACTGTTCCGCGCCATCATCAAAGCTCGTAATTCGCCATGGAGTGCAGGTACAAGGTATAGTCGGTTTGTGAGCGAATAAAACAAGGCTCCTGTCGCAATATTGATATCTATTCATGCCATAAGTGCACTAGTCCATACACAATATATACATACCATAGCGATCCCGCATCAATAGTGTATATAACATTGTTTGAGCACGATGAGAGATGAAGCGGCTAGCTTTTCCTGTTTTCAGCTCCAACGGAACTAGTAATACATGCGATGACGGGTGAAGCTTCAGTTCGATGGACACGTCTATCATGCCCTTCAAACCGTATGTAGGGCTCCATATATGTTCTTCAATATCAAGCACACGCGTGATAGCAACTGATGTACAATTTAAACTGGAAGCAGCATCCGGACCTATGTCGTTAGATATGACGGCGGTTGGCTTAGGTTCCGATCCCACGTAGATATCGCCAAAGGATTTTATGTCACGGATACGTTCGCTTAATGAATGTATGGCAGTAGTCTCTGTTTGTCCAATAGCGTAAAGCGCATCCAACGAATCCATAACCATACGTTGTATAGCATCGCGAATTCCAGCAACAGAAAAGTCACCGGATATCAATGCATCTTGAAGAACGCGATGCATAATGTCTCCGTAGACCAGTGGCTCGCTATAGTCGCCCAGCGACTTTATCTTTTGCTGCAGCACTGATTTACGTCTGCAAAATACGCTTTCCGCAACGGTAGTACATGAAACAAGGTAATCAGGATGAACTACCAAAAAATTGGTTTTATCATCAATGACTATCTCCTTCGTTCCTGGAATAGCAAACGGAATATGAACGATATCACCTAGCAAGTTTGTGTTAAAATAAGCAATAATGTTATTGATTTTAGCTAACCTATGGTCACAGCCGTTTCCAACCATGAGCCACGCAGTCGGGCATAGGTTGGGCAGTGAAGTTGTTGATCAATCAAAAGCAACAACTAAAATATAGTCTTCTGTCATGATGACATATCTTTTTATCCAAGTTTTGCAATGTCTTACTTTTTCATTCAATGAATATTCTTGGCTATCTGTTCGGTACATTTGCACAGTGATATCGGCCACCAAATACCTGACGTACTTGTTCGTTACAGTATCAACTCCCTTGGAGCTGTTAGCGGAAGACTCGTAATCCACATGATTATTTACCTCTTTTACTTTGGGATTATTGTTTTCCAATGAAGGTAGTGGCTGTTCAAGCGCAATCGCATCTACCTCGTCAAGAGGAATATCATCACCGAACATATCATCCTCGTCAATGTCGTCTGTATGAGTTGGAAGAGGTGCCGTTTCAGACCTTGCTAAGGATTCATCCGTTTTTTTTTCTTCGTCAAACTTTTCCTTATCGACTCTCATGTCTTTGACATGGTCAATATCTTGTAAGACTTCCTCGATATCCTCGAATGGTATATCTTCGCCAAACATGGAATCGCCTTCCTCGGGAGGCATGGTAACCGATCTACGCTGTATAAAGCTGGAATGCGGATCGGTCTGTGAGATTTGTCCCACGTGAGCCTGTCGCGCAAGATGGTCCATGCCCTCCACTGCACATTCTTCGGTCAACTTCTGCCAGAACTTTTGCTGTAATTGCCGCGGTTGTATGCTATAGTGTTCATCGACTATTTTACTGCTTTTCTTCTTCAGTGAGTGATATGGAAACCTCAGCCCCACTTACTCATTGTCCGTATCCTCCGTGGTAACACTGACATTAGATCCTCTTCCATTTAGTTTGGCGAAACTAATTAGGTCCATGGCAGGAAACGCATCCGGTGATTTACCTTGACATCCTTGAATTAGATCAATAGTTGACAAGATCGTTAGCCTTACCGTGGAGGATCCGGCGCCTTTTTATGGTTTCTATTGTTGGTGATTTATTCCATATATCGTTCGCATAATAGTATGATTGCTCATGTACCCTCCGTGCCGAAGTTTTGGAATGAGGGGAGGCGTTATCCGGCATGAAAGGTGTGATCTAATAGCACACTTTCCCAGACGCAAAATACGACAGTTGCAATTGAAAACGCGTCTTACCAATTCGGGAAACGGCAAAACCATTTTCTAGGTTTGTGTATTATTGTTGTTTTTCCTTGCATTACATTATGGTGCAAGCTACATGACGACTATCTTTATCCTGATCTAATGCCAGCATGTCGGGAGTAATGCCAGCATCTGCCTTTAATAAAGGCGAACAATGGGTGCACTCTTGATCTAACTCATAAAACAGTATATAGCCATCCTTTGCTAGCTCCTCAAAAACCACGCTTGAGTTGTTAAGGACTTGTACACGTTTCTGCACCTTCATATCGTCTATTTTAAATAAAAGATTAACCGGCAGTGCACTCTATGGATTAATCCGTACCTAGCTTGAGCCAAACCGTTTCCTGCTCTGTATCTTTTCTTGCGTACGCGATATAATGACCAGAATGAGGAGTTTCACCTTTGTGGCAAACCGCACTACGAAGATGCATCACAAATTCGAAGTTTCGTTGGCATGATGGACATAGTGGTGCATCTGCGTTCTTATTCACAAATTGATGGAAAGGGATTGTTAAAGGGACTTCAACTCTGCTTTGGATCTTGACACAGCCGCCAAGTTCATCATATTGGTACCGTTTTAACACAATAGGAAGGACCATTCGCGAATCGGGAAAGGATATCTTTGCTTGGGTAATGATCGTTTCGCCCTGTTCGTTCACAGCGCTGTAAAACGGAAGTAATTCGAGGACCTGCCATGCTGCCACATCAACTTCTTCTCGACATTCTACTACACCGGTTTTCTTTAAGGATTTACTTTCTGTGCTTGTCGGCGATGAAGGAACAAGTTCATGATAATCAACCTGCCTTCGAACGCCCGTAACTGTGCCGTTATAGAAGTGATCGATTAAGACACTTTCCAATTTACTGGATAGATTAGGTGGAATGGCCAGCGACAAAGCTCGTTCGGTCATGACCCTGTCATCGTCGGCGTCCTTATTAGCGCCATGAAATAGCCGGCTTTGAAACTATGACATTCAATTTTAGGCAGTGTGGTTAACAGCAAGTACCCACCGGAAGATAAGGTAAATTTAAAGTTTCTGTCAGGAATAAAAATAACTCGCTTGCATCTTCTTGACTCCAATGTCCACTAGCATCTTTCCCATGCCACGATAATTCTTCCAGCGTTTTACGTATCCATGACACAAAATCATCTTTAACAAGATGTCCTTTACGTAATTTGTTGACGAAAAGACGAAGTAGCGTTTGGAGCTTTTGTTTGGTTACTTCTTCCGAAGGAATGTCGAACGTTAACAATGGCTCAAAAGCAGTGATGGAGATAAACCTAGCAATAATTAGCTAGGACCCAAAATAACGATCACCAATAACACCTACATGGCGAAGAGTAAGGAATCAATGTAACAGCTAGTTCCTTGATCATTTTCGCTGCCAAGTAAAGCTTGTTGAGCCGAGGGCAACGGACGCAAAATGCCATGTGCTGCTTCCTCGTAATCTTCCAGATCAGCAATAGCGCTTTTGAGGTTCCAATCGTTGGCTATTAGAACGCTCTGAAATGCATTGTCATCCAACATTACAGCAAAGTGTCGTTCAGCATAATCAGCCAATGTAGTGATTTTAGCAAGCTGTTCGTCTTTACTAATCATCTCTTGCGTTTTAAACGAGACATGCTTCTTATGGTGATGGTGAAAGAAGAAGTTCCATAAGCGCGTGCGTTTTCTTTGAGCTTTGGCTTTCGTATGGATATTCAAGTCTTCGTCGGTCGATAAACTCGATGCCATTGGTAAAGAGAAGTTCCCGTGTGGAAACCTAGGCAAAATTACCGACTTGTCCTGTCAAAAATCATTAGGGATGATCACAGCTGGAAAGCCCGAGTTCCTATCGATAGCCATTAAGTGTGATAATGCAAGTTGTTGTTATGATGGCCATCAAATACCACGATGGAAAACTAAAACAAAACATATGACAATTGTAGAACGTATTTTTTTTAGCAGAGCGCCCAGTTCTTGTCTGTAACGTCGAGCATTTTCTTCATTGCTCTCGACCTATCAGTCGCTCCTGTTGGTATCTGCTAAGGAATGGAAACCCTACATTGGGTCGCTAACCTTGGCGAGCAAACACACATAAACAACTCTCTGTGTCACACGATTGTGGCCATCTGAATCCAAGACCAAAAATAGGGCTACGGTCCGCATAATACCGTGGAGCCTTTTACTGCAGCAGCTAACTTGGTTTGTGTATTTAGACTGCAAGTGACTCAGGGTCTGAACTGGACCATCATGGCATGGTTCGGTTTCTGGTCCGAAGAATGAACAAAATCCTTGAAGAACTGTGCTGATGTTTACAAGAAATACTGTAAATTATTGCCCTTACAAGAAATAGCAGAAGTTTTTAATCATCTAGCATTACTTCGTCATTGCTATGTTTGTTATATTATAATTGCTAAGTTAAGTAAACTTTACACAAGCCCAGCTATCTATGACCGTCCCGGAAAGCCACGTTTCGTGAAAAAGTCAGGTTGGATTTTAGCGTTAGTGATTTCAGGGTAGTATTTGGCCGGGGGACATTTGCTCTTAATGCATTGTGCGACATTGGCTGCTGTGTCTGCACCACTCATCCATGCACCTTGCAAAAAGCCATATTCCGTATCGCTCATAGCTTCGCCAGCAAAGAAGACGCGATTCTCAAGGGGTGCTTTCATGTTAGTATGATGTGGCCCAAGTTCTCCAATTGGCCAGTTGGAGTATGATCCTCTGAAGAGAGGATCGGAATGCCATCGAGGAAAGAGAATATCAGTAGGCTCGGGGACATGATCACCATACATGGAGCGGAGGACAACCATGATCTCCTGCTTGACTTCTTCATCTGTCATCGACTCAACATCATATGCCTGATCTTGGGTAACAGTGACGAAGAAAATGTTGGTAGTGGTGTTCTTGGGATAGAAACCAGGAGCATTCAAGTTCTGCCATGCGTTATAGTATCCACGGCGACCAGGATCAGCATAGACAGTGAACTGATTGTCGTCCCAAAATTGGTAAGGGAAGTTCATAAAAATTTTGGTATAGGTAGCCATGTTAAAACCATCGAGGCCTTCTTTCTTCCAACTAGGTAACGGGGGAGACCACTTGACATCGTCATTTTGCAGAACACCAAGCCTACATTAAAGGTCAAAATTACTTTGAGGAGGGTATGGTATCTTACGAGAAGGTAACAATAGCATAATCGGCTTCAATAAGTTCATCTTTATCTGTACATATTTGTACTCCCTTTTCGTTATAATTGATTGTCGTAACTTTTGTATTCAGTTTAAGCCTTGGATCGTTTTCTTCCAGCACCGTTTTTGCTTCTTGAAGGAACGGATATTTGAAACCTCTGTAGTATGTTATTATGTTAAAACTTGAGTCATAGTGTACCTACCGTGGGTCAAATACAAAGAGTTCACCATTGCTACCAGGACCAAAACCGAAATATGTAGCATTGCCACTGATAGTAGAATAAATGGTTGAAGCTGCTTCTGGAGTGTGACCGGCCACCCAATCTAGAGCATAGTATTCCACAGCTTCCTCCATGGGACTCAAAGGTTTCCATCCAACCATCTTCAAACCAGTACGGATAGAGATATCTACCATGTCATGTTTGATTCTGTAGTCTAATTCAGTACAAAAGTAAGCATAGCATTGACATTCCGAAACAACATCAAATTCGCTTACCTGCTAACTTACCCAGCGCCTGATACGCTTGGTTAAATCTACGGAGAGTCAGAACATAGCCATTCTAACCAAATGGTTACTCACTTCTCATATTGATTTTTTCCTTCTGCTTTGCCGTGTTCGTTATAAAACACAACATCATCACCGTTTGTTCTAGCAGTCTTCAGATCGTACTTTTTGCGTAGCTCATTGATCGGATTCGTTCCCAGACCTTGAACCCAGTTACATCCTTTTTCGACCGATACTCCAGCAAATTGGACGTTCTGTGCTCTTCCTATAGTGCATTGTTATAATTTTTCGAGGTCAATAACAAAAAAGGGAACACGTACCACCCAATGTATCTCTGGCTTCCACAATGACAAAGTCATCGATGCCATTGCGTGTCAAATTTATAGCGGCATGGATACCGCTAACACCACCACCAAGAATAGCAACCTTGCGACGAACGATACTTTTCGCTGCAATCGTTTGGCTGAACATAGAGAGTGCTACAAGCAAACTTGCGGTTATCAATGAGACTGTCGCTCGCATTCCTTTACTACAGACGTTGCATACATACAACTCCTGCTTATTTATACAATGAAAGGCTGCAAAATAAATGTGGTGTCATATATCGGCATTGTGGCAGAATTCATGTATAATGTTGATTTGCGTAATAAACTAATACCTTGTCATATCTGAACTGTACGCAAAACGATAAAAACGTTTGCTTCGACCGAGACTGGAATATTAATATGGTCCATGTACGTGTGTTTGTGATGCCCAACTTGTATAAATCTGTTACAATAGTATATCATACAGACATATAATGAAGTTCACTAGATCGACACCAACAGTTAATAATTACATTGTGGGCATGCTTTTAGGATGAATATTTAAGCCTTCAAGTGATAAGGCTACACGAGCGGCACGCTTCCAGTAAATCATACCCACATTGGCGGACTTCTACTAGAACGAGGAAAACGCAGGAGCTCGCTTATATGCAAGTATTTAGACATTGCGATCTGCTCTGATAATATAGCCAGTACTACGAAATGTATGTAAAATAGCAGTTTAAGTTGGGACATGTTATAATTCAGTTCTTGCGTCTATATTAAGGCAGAAAATATATATCTAAAGTTCTTTAACGGAGAGGAACGTGAAACGTCATGATATCGATGGCTATGGGTACCCCATGTACAAAGCTAATGAGGAATTGATAACTTAGAGAAATGTAATTAATACGGTAGAAATCCATCTAATGTATGTCGAGACAGTCACCGTGCAAGTATATGCGCTTTCCACTATTGCTTCTGTTTAATAGATTTGATATTGTATACGGTAGCTAAATTAGGCTTTAGACAATGACATGGAAACATGTTTATGTAGCTCGCATGAAGAGGAAAATAATAAACATCTGGAGGAAGATGACGAAGGCATAGGATACATAACAGTATCAACTTTCTCCCGCGCCGTGGCAAAACATGAGAGTACTTTTTTCTACCAAACATATCAAAGAATACTATCACACGTACGTTGGTTGAATTGGACTACATAGGATTAGCATCATATCTCAAATATTTATTGGTTTACACATTGGATGATAGCGCTGCATCCTTATGTTATCAATGTGACCATAATCTTTATTACAACAATGAATAAAATCATAGGTAATGAGGAACGTATTCTCTCTTTGTGACAAAATTAGGTTGAATTTGAGCATTAGTAATTTCAGGGTAGTATTTGGCCGGGGGACATTTGCTCTTAATGCATTGTGCGACATTGGCTGCTGTGTCTGCACCACTCATCCATGCACCTTGCAAAAAGCCATATTCCGTATCGCTCATAGCTTCGCCAGCAAAGAAGACGCGATTCTCAAGGGGTGCTTTCATGTTAGTGTGATGTGGCCCAAGTTCTCCAATTGGCCAGTTGGAGTATGATCCTCTGAAGAGAGGATCGGAATGCCATCGAGGAAAGAGAATATCAGTAGGCTCGGGGACATGATCACCATACATGGAGCGTAGGACAACCATGATCTCCTGCTTGACTTCTTCATCTGTCATCGACTCAACATCATATGCCTGATCTTGGGTAACAGTGACGAAGAAAATGTTGGTAGTGGTGTTCTTGGGATAGAAACCAGGAGCATTCAAGTTCTGCCATGCGTTATAGTATCCACGGCGACCAGGATCAGCATAGACAGTGAACTGATTGTCGTCCCAAAATTGATAAGGGAAGTTCATAAAAATTTTGGTATAGGTAGCCATGTGGAAGCCAGAAAGACCTTCTTTCTTCCAGCTAGGGAAAGGAGGAGACCACTTGACATCGTCATTTTGCAGAACACCAAGCCTACAATACAGTTTAGATTTCCCCAACACACGATGATCGACTTACGAAAAAGTAACAATAGCGTAGTCTGCTTCGATAACTTCGTCTTTATCTGTATAGATCTGAACTCCGTTTTTGTCGTATTTAATCGTAGTGACTTTGGTATTCAATTTGAGTCTTGGATCTTTCTCTTTCAAAACTGTGTTTGCTTCTTGAATAAATGGATATTTGAATCCTCTGTGACATGTTAATTCAAATGCCGGTCAATATAGGGCATTCATACCGCGGATCTAGGACGAAAAGATCGCCATCACTACCAGGGCCAAAGCTGAAGTATGTAGCATTATCGTTGATGGCGGAATAAGCGGTGGAAGACACCTCTGGTGTTTCGCCCGCTTCCCAGTCAAACACGTAGTATTCAACGGCTTTTTCCATGGGAGTTAAAGGCTTCCATCCAACCATATCCAAACCCGTACGGACAGAGATATCCACTATATTGTGCTCGATTCTGTATTCTAAAGTAATAGAGAAAAGGACGTCAATTGTTCTATTACGTAGCAGTGGCATTTGCTTACTTGCTAAATGATTTAGTACCTCGTATGCTTGGTTGAATCTGTCAAGTGGTCAGAAGATGATTATCTCAATTCTCAATCCTATTGTTGCTTACTTCTCATATTCTTGTTCTCCTTCTGCTTTGCCGTGTTCGTTATAAAACACAACATCATCACCATTTGTCCTAGCAGTCTTCAGATCGTACTTTTTGCGTAGCTCATTAATGGGATTTGTTCCCAGACCTTGAACCCAGTTACATCCTTTTTCGACCGATACTCCAGCAAATGGGACATTCTGCGCTCTCCCTGGAATGCATTGTTATAAATTTTCAAGGTGAATGATGGAAAATGGATACAAACCGCCCAGTATATCTCTAGCTTCCACAATGACGAAGTCATCGATGCCGTTGTGAGTCAAATTTATAGCAGCATGGATACCGCTCACACCACCACCAAGAATAGCAACCTTCGTGCGGACTGTCGTTGCCGCCTCTACTAAGCCGTTGAAGGAAGAGGCGGCAAATGAGAGGGTGATAGTTAGCGGCAGTAACTTCAAGCGCATATTTGCTTGGGACACAGTAAATACAAACTAAGGAATCTACGCTTATTTATATAACTGGCGTCGGTGAATTAGTTGTTGTTGTTGTACATGCGTCTAATTCCTATTTAAGAAGAACGCCTCTCTGCACTATGTACGATGTAACAAATAGGAGCTGCAGTGGCACAAACAAATCTTCCTCCAAAAGTTAAGATACAGTTAGCGATTTGTTACTCTTTACTCATGGCACTTCATGCAGTAAGCGAATCTCCTGACTGTAGGTTTATTTTTTCCGCGACATGGAACTTTACGCTTCAATTTGGTATCCTATATGCATGCCTAACGCACAGCATTCAAAACCTCTATCACAGTGAAATACAAAAGGATCCATAACTATAGCTAAGTTTAGTACGAAAGGCTATTGTCATTACGGTTCGCATAAGGACTGCATGGCGTAAAGCGGATTGAGTGAAAAAGTAGGCACAAGTAACGCCACAAAAAATATCTATTTGGTAGGAGTCACAGAAATGGGCGTCTCCAAAATAGGATTTCTATCCCTTGCACGAAAATGGAAATCAGATCAATCACAGTAATGCAGGAGGTCGCTGTGACACCCATAGATATATCCTTGGTATTTTTCTGATACAATCCATGGCAACAGAAGCATGAAAATCGGTGATTACGAGTGATAAGGTAACTGAAACTGCGTTTGTTGCTATATCATGTAACAGGTATGGTTCTGACTACAGTTGTTCGTTGTATGCAGCCCATGACTTATATAAGTTGTAGCTTATTTCGGTGACGATAGCTAATGCTATCTTTGAGGAGATACCATGAGGAGCAGCCATCCGATCCAAGCAGTAAAATAACAGAATATAAACAAGGATGGCAATAAGTTAACTTTCCGATATTACCGTTGTTCAACGTATAAGAGACGTATAGGTTTCCGACTTTTAGGAGATTCCGCCAATTGCTACATACGGGTGGCACAGAAGTGAAACCGGTATACAAACGGCTGTACGGCGTAAAAGCCATTGATGAGGGTGATGACTTTATTAAGTGGCAGACTCAGTTATAGGTAATGTGGAACAAAGCCAACTCTGCGGATAAATTCTGGCTGTAGTTTGGCGTTTGTGAGTACAGGATAGTACTTTGCGCGACGACATTTTATCTTAATGCATTGCGTAACATCACTGGCTGCGTCTGCACCGCTAAACCATGCACCTTGCAAGTAGCCAAAATATTCGCCATGCATATGTTCGCCTCCGAAGAAAACACGATTATGTAGAGGAGCTTTCATATTGACATGATGCGCTCCAAGTTCACCAATAGGCCAATTAGAGAATGACCCTCTGAATAGAGGGTCGGAATGCCAACGCGGAAACAGGAACTCCGTTGGCTCAGGTACATCTTCACCGTACATTGAACGGAGAACGGCCATGATTTCACCCTTGACTTCTTCATCCGTCATAGACTCAACTGCAAAAGACTGGTATTGTGTGACAGTGACAAAGAAGATGTTGGTAGTGGTGTTTTTGGGGTAGAACCCTGGCGCGTTCAAATTCTGCCATGCGGTATAATAACCTCTACGATTAGGGTCGGCATAGACTGTGAATTGATTGTCGTCCCAAAATTGGTAAGGGAAGTTCATGAAGATCTTGGTATAAGTAGCCATGTGGAAGCCAGAGAGCCCTTCCTTCTTCCAACTAGGGAATGGAGGAGACCACTTGACATCGTCATTTTGCAGAACTCCAAGCCTACAATAAACATCAGAAGTCCCCTTGAGATGCAGGTAACTTACGAGAAGGTAACAATTGCATAGTCGGCTTCAATAAGCTCACCCTGATCTGTATGGATCCGCACTCCGTTCCGGTCATATTCGATTGTGGTGACCTTAGTATTCAATTTAAGTCTGGGGTCATTTTCTTTAAGAAATTTTTTAGCTTCTTGAATAAAAGGGTACTTGAATCCACTGCAAGGGGCTTTGTTAGCGTTCTAGCCTTATCTGTTTATATCATATACCGTTTGTCAAGCACAAAAAGATTGCCTTCGCTATTAGGGCCAAAACTAGAAGATGTGGCATTTTCGCTGACAGCAGCGTAAATGGCAGAAGTAACTGGCGGATCTTCAGCCCATTCATAATCAAAACCATAGTATTCAGCCGCGTTCTCTACAGGAGTCTTTGGGTTCCACCCCACCATTTCAAAAGCTGTACGAGCTGAAAGGTCAACCATATTTTTAGCGAGTCTCTTCTCTGTAGTCCCAGTGAATATCTGTGTGAACAGGATCTTTTTCGAGCAGTTATCGGTTTACCGGCAAGTTTGGTCATTGTATCATAGGCGTTGATAAATCTACTTATTGGTTAGCAAATGACGACTTGCGATCTTTTTGCACGCACCTATTATATTCCTCCTTGCCTTCAAGCTTTCCATTTTCGTTGTAAAATACCACGTCATCGTTGTCTGTTCTAGTTGTGTTCAGATTGTACTTTCGACGAAGCTGATTAATAGGGTTGGTTCCAAGGCCTTGAACCCAGTTGCAGCCTAGCTCCACTCGGGTGCCTGCGAAGGCAGTATCTTGTGCTCTGCCTATGAAGAATGTTACCTTGGCAAGGAGATATGGACATAATGACAAATACCACCGAGTATATGTCTCGCTTCCACAATGATAAAGTCATTAATGCCATTCTGTGTCAGGTTACGGGCAGCACTGATACCACTGACACCACCACCGAGAATAGCAACCTTAGTTCGTGTCGTTGTTACTGCTTCTGCAGACTCCCAGAAAAGACCAATCACAGCCAACAGACTAGCGGTAAACGGTAGGAATGAAACAAACATACTTGCGTTGAGATACAACAATGGAAGACGATTTCAATTTATAGGGATATTGACATACGTAACACTAAGCGTTCTTCAAGAAGCGCATATTTCAACTTTCTACTGACAATAATGTCTACAGGCACTTTTCTTCTACACATAAACCATTGTTGGGTGCTTTAAAAAGATCACTAACGCCAGTCATATTGAAGCATCCTATATATTATCTTCCTTTACATGGCTCATTATCATCCAAATGGGAACAAGAAAAATTAACATCGCTTTTAAATAGGTCTACTCCGATTGAATTTCATAAGAATTCACATACAATCGCATACCATTAAAGCGCGTAAATTAAAAAAGGAAATCTCATAGAACAGTGAAGGACAAAAGACAACTTAGGTCACAATAGCAGGTAAGGATTATTGTTTACTGTGTTTTTCCTATTTCTCTGCGCGTTTCTATTTTTTATTTGCGGTAGACTACCCTTATTCGCGCAAAGTTGTGTCCATGTCCACAATCACTGAGATAGTTTGTTTCAACCCACAGCAAGACGAGTTTATTTAAAGAAGTGGTTCTCTATTTTTGCATCTAATAAAAAGTCTCTCGGAGTGTCTGATCCATCCTTGACAGTCTGAGCGCTTTACTTTTCGCGCTGCTTGAACAATACGCTCTTGAAGGTTATCGTCAACTCGTAAGGGCTCCCTTCTTACCCCAACCTTCACTTTGGCCCAAAACTCTTCTATTGGGTTGAGAAAAGGAGAGTCGGGAGGAAGATAGAGACATTTATATCCTCTTTCTTCGACCAACTGCTTAACCTTGGCTGGTGTATCGATGGGCACATTATCCATGACAAGATAATAACCGTTCCTCCGGTGGCAATCCAATCTTTTTGTGATTGCCTAATAGACAAAGTTTAAGATACAATAGAAGAAAAGGAGAACATAACTACATGCAGGGAAAATGAAAGTGGAATGTAATTCAATATAATTGAGCAGAACCGGAACTGGGTACCATTGCCCTGATATCTTCTGATACCATAACTGACAGGCACGGATATGATAGCATCAATGACGTATGGAAACGAACGAAGAGGGTTTATTTCCTCTATAGATGTTCCATTCTGTTCCAGACCTTCTATCAGACCAAGTCCATTTTCACTCTTGGGAAAATTGTTGTCTTATCTCTGGACTGTTTTCATCCATAAGACATCCATCGAATTTCTTAAAAGCAAAGGAACAACACATTTTGGCTCTTTGGCTTTGTTCTCCAGAAACATCCCCGGTATGTACTTCGCATTGATTATATGTACAGAATGACTGATGTTCCTCTTCTATATCCTTTAGCCTGCATGGCCTCTGTCCCGAGCCACCTTGATTGTGTGAGTAAGCTCCCTGCACTCCACTCGGTAAGTGAAAAAGAAATGTTGTCTGTTTATGCACAGTGTCATTCATTATCTTCTGCTTCCAAATCCTCGCCAGGTGTTGCATCGCTTCAAGTCCTCTGCAGTGCGTTACCTTCCAACCAGCCACTCCTAGATGCTGTTGTCTCTCTCTCGCCGCCCCACCGATACAGGTGCGGGGCCGGCCCCTACCTTTGGGTAGGATTACCCTTCAGGGGTAAGTAAAAAAGGATGTCAAGCTATCCTTACATTTACTAAGCATGAACGTATTTTTTACGCTGCTCGAATGAATTTTGTGTCCACTGGAGGACCAAATTGACGTGAGCAAAATATATTTCCCGCATAATCCACTTACTAATGACGCTTATTTATATCCCTTTTAGCGCAAACTTGATCCTTGCATGGACGCAAAATTTACTTAGAGTAGCGTAAAGAAATGTTCAATTAACAGTAAATGATACAAACTATGTTGCCGGTACTGAAGCACCATGGCACAACACGTTATTTTCGCTCCTTTTCGATGTCGAACTTCTTGCAACGAAAACGAGTTAATCGATGTATAAGAACGTCTGCGTGTTGCATATCGGCGAGATATAACTTGTAGAACCCGTCCCTCCATTCAATTTACTGCTTCTGCACCTGAACGTTAGGTAATACGATATTTTTCTTCATTGCACACCTGAGAAAGTGAATTGTAAATGCTGAGGAACTCTTCGCGTTCTTCTTCAGCCACTTTTGAAGCGAAGAGATATAAAAGTCCTCTGTCATGCTACCAAGTAATTGACTATGTCAAATTTTCTGTACCCTGTTAGCAAAGAATAAGCATACAGTCCAGTTCATATCTAGCTTGGTATTAAGGATCAGAAACTCTAGTGATGGCAACATATCGCTATTGTTCAATATACTGATGCTATACAACGCTGCCGGACAGGAATGCAGTTGTGGTTTGGTAGATGTAATGCTACAGTTTATTATGCAGGGTAAAAAAATAAATAAGAAATGAATTAAATGTAGCCTGGAATGAATCCACGCTTGCGAATAAAGTTAGGCTGCAGTTTGGCATTGGTAATGACAGGGAAGTATTTTGCACGAGGGCATTTGCTCTTGATACATTGAGCAACATTAGCAGCAGTCTCCTCACCGCTCAACCATGCACCTTGCAAAAAGCCAAACTCTTCGTCATGCATAGCTTCGCCTGCGAAGAAAACACGGTTATGAAGGGGTGCTTTCATGTTGACATGATGCTGTCCAAGTTCGCCAATGGGCCAGTTAGAGTAGGTTCCTCTGAACAAGGGGTTGGAGTGCCAGCGAGGAAACAAGAACTCATTTGGTTCGGGAACGTCATCACCGTACATGGAGCGAAGGACATCCATGATTTCATCCTTGACTTCTTCGTCTGTCATGGACTCTACTGCATAGGATTGATCTTGGGTAACAGTGACGAAGAAAATGTTGGTAGTGGTGTTTTTGGGATAGAAACCAGGAGCATTCAAGTTCTGCCATGCGTTATAGTATCCACGGCGACCAGGATCAGCATAGACAGTGAACTGATTGTCGTCCCAAAATTGATAAGGGAAGTTCATAAAAATTTTGGTATAGGTAGCCATGTGGAAGCCAGAAAGACCTTCTTTCTTCCAGCTAGGGAAAGGAGGAGACCACTTGACATCGTCATTTTGAAGGACACCGAGCCTAAAGCAAAAAGTCAGAGTTTATCCTAGAGAATCTATGGTAGACTTACGAGAAAGTAGTGATGGCGTAGTCGGCAATAATGATTTCGTCCTGATCTGTATGGATACGGACACCTTTCTTGTTATACTCAATCTTGGTTACTTTAGTGTTCAGCTTCAGTCTGTGATCGTTCTTCTTGAGGAATTGATTGGCCTCTTGAATGAAAGGATACTTGAAACCGCTGTAAAATAACGTTAATTCCGGCCCTTGGCCTCACTTTACGACAGTGCTTACCGCTTGTCAAGGACGAAAAGATCACCGTCACTGCCAGGACCAAAGCCATTGTAGGTAGCGTTGTCATTAATAGCAGAGTAGATGGATGAAGACACTTCTGGATTCTCGGCAGCTTCCCAGTCAAATACGTAGTATTCCACAGCCTTCTCAACGGGAGTCTGAGGGTTCCAACCCACCATTTCCAAACCTGTACGGACGGAAATGTCGACCATGTTATGGTTAAGTCTATATTCTGCTAACTTCGACAATGCTTCGTATGCCTCGTTAAACCTAGGAATAGGTTAATACATTTCACGATGCTTCAAAGTAGACTACGCGTACCTGTCGTATTCCTTCTTGCCTTCTGTCTTGCCATGCTCGTTATAGAACACGACGTCGTCACCTTTTGTGACTCCCGTCTTCAATTTGTACTTTTTACGGAGTTCGTTGATAGGGTTGGTGCCAAGGCCTTGAACCCAGTTGCAGCCTAGCTCCACGCGGGTGCCAGCAAAGGCAGCGTCCTGTGCTCTGCCTAAAAGAGATGTTACCAGACTGACATAGCGACATGTTCATAATGATAAATACCACCAAGGATGTGTCTCGCTTCAACAATGACGAAGTCATCAATGCCACTGTGTGTCAGATTACGAGCGGCACTGATACCACTGACACCACCACCAAGAATAGCGACTTTGGTACGAATTGTTTTTGTTGCATCAACTGTTCCGACGAAAGAAGAGACCGCCACTGACAGACTGACAGCGAGCGACAGAAAGTTGACGTGCATGCTGGTTTAAAAAATGAATGCAATGTAGGAGATCAAGGTTGCGGCACTTGACATGTATTTATACTAATCTGTAGCTGGGAGGAAACGATGCGGTTTTTGTGCTGTATGTCCCGCTTTCCTTTTTTACAAAGATATCCATTTGTGGGATGCATTGTACTACCACCTTGAATGGAAAGAAGGATCCGAAGGGAATATTTTCTGGCCAATGAATTAGGCCGGAGCTGTCCATTTCAAGGTTAGCTAGAACTTTGTTATTCATTTACTTATCACACCTCTTTCACTTTAGCAACAACCAAAAGAGAAAAACAGATATACCGTAAGATCATTCTCGCAAAGAGGTTAATTATTTGGCTATATTGCGGAAAGCTAAACCATAACTTTAATCTCACATGCTCGTGTCACATCCTACAGGTTTTCGGGCACAGATCAGGGATGTACAGAAAAGACCCTCATGTCGATTTAATCATTAATTCAACGATGTTTAAAAAAGAAAAACTTGCTCCGCTATGTGGGAAGTCCGAAGGCAGACTTGAGGGAGGAATTGCGTCCTATAGCACATCATTGTCAATGAAAGCAATCCATGATGAGAATCAATTCGAGCAGCACTTTACCACTAATCTATTTATTATTCATGCCTTCAAGGGAAAATGATGTCAAAGAAGTATATGGAGAATAAACCTACAGTCACACAGTTTATCTTAGCGGGTACAATGGAAAGGTATGAATTGAACCAGCTTGCCGTGGAACGTTGCACTCTGCTCGGGAAGTCTATCTAATCCCAAAATTAAAGTTGCATTGGCGTCTTTCTTCTCTTCTGTGCCCGGCAATGGACTATCTTGGTTGCCGAATGTAGTAAGACCCTTCTGCCCCTGAACTTGTCTACTCCGAAGGATAGTCTATTCAAAAGAGGTGCAAACGCCGAGAAACACATAGAGCGTTGAAAACAACATCTTGGCTTGTTTTTACTATGCTGCAAGACATTGGTGCGAACGTAAGGTGACCATATTCTGGCTTTCAACTAAGTTTTCCCGCTCCACATTGCAATTTATTTTTTAATGAACAAAGGCTGTCCGAATAAACTCGTACGAGAGAAAAAAAGATAGCCCTTGTTGTTCACGAGCTTCTTATACTACATAGTGGGAAGGTTTGCATGTTTGGCCATTTGCTCCTTGTATATACCAACGTATAAGCGTACTACATGAACTAATGATTTCCTGTCAGTTCATGGGGCTGTGCGATCAGATAAGGCTAACTTAAGTATTGTTGTTGGTCTCTATTCCAAACTCACTCCGCTACGATCGCTATGCATCGTACCCACTCCACATTGAAAAAATAGTCGAATTGATGGGTGTCATAATCCTTATGGCCCCTGCTTTCTGTCTGAAGAATTGCCTTACGATGTGCTAATTGAGAAACAATGGGCAATTTCTATACACACAGGACGGCTTGCGCTGTTACCCTCCAAAAAGGACAAAGAATGACGTTTATCAATGTCAGAAACGGACTTACACGCTAACTTGGCCATATTATATATGGCATTGACAACGCTTAATATCTGTACTATACTGACTTAAAACGTTTTGGCTAGGGCTCAAACTTGATATAGATGAAAGGACTCTGATGCAGCGACCAAAAACCAGACTATAGCATTGACTCAAAAGAAAACATCAATCCCGTTACAATTACAAAATTTTTTCCGTGTTTGCAACCCTACGTAATCCAAATTGTTGGTTCACAGCGTTGAAAAATATCTCATACCCTAAACTCCGTCTACGGAATGCCGTTGCAAATGGTAAGCAAACCAAGCGGAGATAGCATTAAATGGCTAGACCTTTTCGAACAATGCATGACAGATCGACGAATCTTACCTCAGCCGCCGAAAGGGTGGTGACATAGTGCGTGATATGAAGAGACCATTGTGTGGCTGTTACTGGTAAGATAGAATGGACACTTAATTCATGCTCGTGTTGGAAACATTTTCTATGATTATACCGCTGACTTTTTTGCAAGCAAAGCGATATATAAATTTTCACGCGTCCATTTTGCGTTCCTGAGCGAATCATTCCTTGAACCTTGTAAAATGATCGCAATAATTCTGAGCTTAGCAAACCATATTTGTGCTACGTTGTCTCACCTTCCATGCAAAGTATCTGCAAAAAAAAAAATTCCACGAGTCCGTAGCAAGGTTGTACCAAACATCATAGTACTATACTTTCTAGTTTCGTGTCCGTCAACATGCAGCATGTCAAAATGAACGACTTTGGTTCGGAACTTACTTTGTGCACCAAAGGTTACCAACAGTTGTGCACGAAAGTCGTGTCTCGTTTTTGCAGTAATGATTAAATCTATACCGGCATTTAACTTTCTCATTAACATAGATTACTTGACCACAACTAAAGGTTCCGATTGAAACTATGTAACTGTAAGCTCATGCTTTTGCGGCGTGATACATTTTGCGCAACCTTCCATTGCTCAAAACCGTTCGTTTTGGCTTGCACAATCTCTACGATGTGTGTGTGAATCACTCGCGTACTGCACAATTATCCACTTGAACATCACAGCCCATCTAAATTTACTGGTTTAAGCACACTGCACATGTTCTGTTATTAGCTTTCGCTTATTAACCTATGCTAGGTAATCCGTTATATTATTATTATGTTTCTTTCTTAACTATTGTTATCGTATTTACATAATGATACATGCTCTACCATTGCCTTGGCGACTCATTCGTTGTAATTGTTGTTCTGAATAAACACGGCCGGTCATCGCCTGCACGTCTTCTATTGCTTGTTCTCGCTCGTTGTCTTTCTTTTTCTGTTTAATTTCTTTCGGGAAATACATCATTAGGAAGTTCTGCATGGGTACGTCTAGGTTGAGAGCACTGGCCGTCTTCACAGCCGTCGGATGGCGACACATCGGACAATTGGTCATGTGTTGGCGTTGCTGCTTAATTAGACACCGGACGCAAAAGATATGGCCGCATACAAGTCGGATTGGTCGCCAGGCGATGTTCATACAAACAGGACAGGCTAAATGCAATGCTTATCAGCAATACAATCCTTTTCTTCTTAAAAGAAACAAAATCAGAAACTACCATAGTCATCAGGTTGTGGAACAATCGCTGTCAACTTTTCCATAATGGAGGCACATAGCATTGTAGCCAATTTTGGGCTGAAAAACTGATCTGCACCCACAAATCGAGGGAAACTTCGACTGGCCCTATTCAAGGTTTACAGAAATAGTAAGTATCAGAGTTTTGACACGATGATTCCATTTCACATACGTCAGACCACTTCGTTTGTCATGCTTCTTCAAAATCTTCCTCATAGCCGTTTGATTCAACACCTGATAGTGTTTGATGGTAATCAATTCGGTGTTGAGAGTAAGAAATCGTTTAAAAGCTGCTTTCGATGCTTGGGATTTCAGCTTGGATACCTTTCAAAAGAGCAGGATTTAATGTATGCGGCCAACCCTACCAAGAACTATACCAGATGAAGACGTTCTAATTGAGCAGAAAACCATTCCATCTGTTGTTTCGCTTTTTGTACCGATCGCATTGTTCTGTCTGATTCAAGCTGACCTTGAAAGACCTGAGCATCCATATAGAGACTGAAAATTTCCCTCCAGGTATACATATCCGATTTTTGTTGGGGTGCAGCCTTGTAGTAAACCGATTTCAGTGACTTCTCCCTTCTTTTCAAATATATACTTACAGCTTTGACCATCTCCGTTTCCAATTCCTGCACGCTAGTTTCGAATTTTTGTGAAGTCTTATCTTGCAAGGAAACTGCTTGCTCCAATTCGGTCATCAAGACTTGAAAGAACATATCGTCATGTTCTAGTTCGATAACCAAAGTGCGCATACGCGGGATGTGATCCTCAATATCGTCTTCTTCTTTATCATTCTTCTTCTCTTCCTTGTGTACAGTCAAATCCATCAGCTCTTTAACCAATGCCGCAGTAGCACTTCCACGGCGACGAATCGTTCCTTCTGGCAGTTCTGTGTCCGGAAGGGTAAAAAAGTCGGTATCATTCTGGCTCCACTTGTACGTCAGTTTAGGTCTGTCTTCATCGCCGTGTATCAATCGTTTAACAAGAGGTTGTATTTGTGGTTGATTGCTGTCGTAGGTGAATTGAATGCAAGGACGAACATTGGGTACTTCGCCTTGATAGAAACGTAATCACAGATTAGAATCACAATGGCAACCGATAGCCGGTTACCGGTGAAGTAATATTTTATTCCTGTTGGTCCCTCATCGTTACTGTTGCCTAAGCATTCCCGTAGTACAGCAGAAGAAAGACCACGTCTTTCGATTTCCTCGGCAACATTGGCGATCAGCTTCTTCAAAGCCTTATACTGAATAAGATATGGCCTCCATTCAGACGGAATGTCCTCTGCTTCGGATTCCAGCTGCTTCGCAAATTTCATGATTACTCCATTCGAAGAAAAAGAGGAGATTGAAAAATATGTTTTTGTTTCTTTTTGACTCTTTATTTTACTTTTACCATAAAGCGCATTTTTCCGCTGGGTTCATGGGCGCTCCGTTGGGACATTGAAATGTTTCCGAAAAATGCTTAGAGTTAATCAAGGGTCCGTTGACCCGCCATCGGTCCGGAGCATACTTATTTGTGTAGACCTGCATTCACCATATGAGACCACCTTTCTTGCTTTTTAAGCTTGCATACCTCATGTACAGCATTCTCAACCGTATGCTTACTACATCTCATACGACCGAAGTTGATATAAAATAGTTGATCTGGAGTCCAACCATCTAAGCCAGGAAGCAGCACATTGTTGTACTCTTCATTCTCAAACCGTTCCCGCCATATCGCATAGGACAAAGATAATCCACCGTGATCTGCTATGTTGTTGTCAAGTGTTCGATTTCCGTCCACATGATATATCTGACCTTCTGGTCCCGTTACTGAAAATTTTGAATATTGTTCTGCGTAACAGGCTGCTCTTTCTTCGTATAACTTAGCCGTTTGGTTGGTCCACCATCTAACCCTTCTGCCTTGGTCGTCGTACCAACGAGCCATCTTGTCGAACCCATGCTACCACAAGGAAGATATCGTTGGTCATGGTAAAATGTCAGATGAGTTGGAACGTACCAGCAATTCATGGCCAACCATGGACCCAAGCGAGCCGAAATTTAAATATTCCGGAGCTGTTACATCAAAGACTGGACTTAGTAGGACGCCAGCAGGTAATATGAGCTGCAAAGATAGACATTTAGATTGCATAGGTCATACAAAGAGCCATACCTGGTTGAGCTCTCGATTATAGTAGACAGAAGTATCTTGAGGATTCTTCTGCCATGCCTTTCTATCGATGGCTGTGCCTAATTTAGCCCAGGCCTTTTTCACACGCCATGCACGAGCGCTACACAAGTTGCCGAAAAAGTCGTCCACATCGGCACGAATACCGTTGTAATATTCTGCAAGAGAAATTGGTGATCGTATATCAGGTGTGCTGACGGGATAACCCATCTGAAGATCCATCGTTCGCACCTATATTTTTGTTTCCATATTAAAAACCTTTAGTTCCTTCGTTTATAACGTGCCTTTTCCTCGATATTCTCTCTGCTTTCTTCGTCAAGCCATTGCAGTTGAGGTAATTTCTTCAAAAATGATATGATGATCTGCTTCACAAAATCCTCTGCAGTTTGTCCAGTTTCCACAACACGATTCCGCTGCGTAAAATATCTCCCTAACAAGAACCCCCAAACATTGTTTGTATGCGCTAAACAACTTTCCCATCGCTCCGGTTCGATATTCACACGTTTGACACCCGTAATCTGCGCATCCAATCTTCGTTTAGGCTCCACAAATTCTTTGTCTAGTGCGTCCAAATATCTCCACAGAGTTCGCCAGACGAAGTAGACATGTAAGGTTCTGCTATTCGCTTTTACTAATGCATTTTTCGAGAAATGTATAACTGACGAAGAAACTGATATCTGACGAGGGAACGGCACTCCTGCTGGAATCATGGAACGTATTATCATCGTCCAGTTCACATTAGGTGCTTCTTGTTGTAACTGGTCAACGGTATACGACTCCTGTCTTTCTGTTGCCGACAATGTATCTACCAGGTCCTTTTCAAAATCAACTATCCGTCGTGCCGTAGCAATAGGACTCCACTGCTTCCAATCGAATTCCCCTGTGTCTTTAGAAAACAGTCGACCCAAAATTTCGGAAGTAACTTCAGTGTAAGAATTGACAATTGCTTGATCGCCATATTGTTCACGCGGCTGCAACGAAATGTCTCCCAGACTGATCACAACGCTTTCTCTGCCTGTCTTGGTGTCAGGCTGAATAACCAATTTAAACAAAGGCCATACATCATAACTCCCGAGATAAGCGATTGCTTGACTCAGACCATCTTTGTCTTCACCATGGTAATAACGGTAATCTTGACGGATATAGCGTCGAATATTTCGGAAAAGTGGGTATATAGGTGAAATGTCGCGCCGATTGATCAAGTCCTCGTTCATGCAAGATCGATAAAAGTCGGTGAGCTTACTGAACAGCTGCTTATCCACAATGTTATCTGGACTTGGTAGCTGGTCAGTATCTAACCTGCTACTGTCAAACTCTCGCGTCAGGATCTGACGCAGTTGCTGCTTGATCGCATCATCCAACAGGCTTTGTGCGCTGATCTTTGACCTGGATACTGGCAAAATGTGCTTATTCTGCCAGTTGTTACCTATTAAACAGCACGGCACTTCAGATACCCTTGACATAATCCTACGTGGTCATTACATGTGTATGCATAAAAGTCGTCACAGGGGTCGATATCGGGATTCACGTCCTAAACTCCATACCCCTTATCAGTGCTTTGAAACGCGCTTACGTTCATTTGGTTTACCTGCAATATATAAGATGCTGTCAAAACGCAGTGAGGTTTCATGCATATGGACTGTAAACATAGTTATTGACTGGTGAGCAATATTGTATCGGATGGATTCCGTACCTTTGTATCGTTTCCTGGAAGCGTTGGTGTTTCGGGTGGGGGATTTACAGGTGTAGGAAGTGGGTTCTTCAAGCGGTCGTCAAAACTGCTCCGTGCATATAGTCCCACAAAGACAAACAAAAGGATCAGAAGAATGGAGCTCACGAAGAACATGAGCTTTTCGACAGAAGTGAATTGGCCTGGTTGCAGGTACAGTGGATAGCGGTACACTCCGCTTCCGTAATCGGTTGTTGACACTGCTTCAGCACTGTTTTCGGAACGTCGATCAGCGTCTTCTATACGGTCTCGAGCTAGCAGTGGTGCCCTGTCCTCGGTCATTATGCGGAGACTTTTAGAAAAAATCGAGTACAACCGACAAAGCGACGCAGGAAGGAGATGCGGACTCATTATTCACCGCCAGACAGCAAAGTGGCGTAATCCATGAAAACGATTGGGCAATCGTATTTTGCCATACCTGACAACTATGAAGCATGTGCCTTCAAAGTTCATCGTCTTATGCCCGCAAATCCGATGCTTAGCTAAGAATGGTAGAATGATCTATTACATCGTATCCTTGAAAGGAAATAACAAATAATAGTACCTCGGTGAGGGGGATCCCGTTCAAGAGAAAGCAACAAACAATAACGCATGATGTGGGCTGTAAGCATGGACAAGCATTCTTCTTGCCAATCTACGCAACCTTAATTTGGCGGAGAAAGCAATCTTAACCGATCATGAAACAATTGTTGAGACTAGAAATATATACTCAGAAATAAAGTATCAAGTATTAGAGTATTTCTTAATATCAGGTAAATGGCTTGCTCAGTTATCATCGCTCGTAGTCACATTCAGTACTGGGAGACCGTTTCTCTAGGGCAAACCTTAGCACGTCCGGATGCGTAGGTCTGAGTGTGTCAATTTCTTTTTTCATTGACTATGTACACTTCAAGCAGAAGGGAGCACTTTCTATGCATAGATGCAAAAAAAAAAAAAAAGCTGATGAGTAGAACAGCGGATATGTCCATTGTGTACTACCTTGTTGACTGACAGCAATAAGCTCGCTTAACGAATAATTCTCACACTCAGCGTTTGCAAAAAGAAACTGTGGAGAGACCTCGGACTAACGGAATTCAAATTGATAAGCCTAAAGATTAAGACTTCCATATTGGATAGGCCACGGAAACACGTATTTGTAGCTTCTACATGCTTAAAGACAAGGCTAATTTTTGTATTGACAATTTAGACTGCATGAGTAGTTGTGCTGCAGCAAATCAGTAAATCAGTTTCGTATTCACGTCCGTACAGACAGAGGTATTCGTCGGACAGTATGACGGAATATCCTGGCAGCATCTCCGAAAGTGCTAAAAAGTATTTTCACACTCTGCTTGAAGTCTATCATTAATTTTATTAGTCCTAAAGCGTGAGCATCTAAGGAAACAGCCCGACAGTTTTAAGATTGCGCAGTTCTGCTGTTCCGCATATGCGATATTTCCCTGTAGACACCCGGATTTCTTTCCATAGAATGCGGATTTGATTCCGGGCAATATGCGACGCGAGGTAAAAGGAGAGGCGGCATCAATTTAAACAGTGTATCTCGCTTAGTAAGACAGGCCTTCTCATCACAAATTCTTCGAAGGCAACAACGGAAAAGGTAGACGATCTATGAAGGAGCGTAAGAATAGAGGACTTTACGAATTTCGAGCAAAGTCGTGTCCTTTATCGTTACATTCTCACAGTGTTCTTTTCATCCTTTTTCATCCAAAATCATTTGAAGATTCCGCCCAAAAATTGTTTCAAGATTTGGAGATAAAAGTTTTAAAGAATTTGCCAATAGTTGTCGGTGGGTATCTTCCTATTAAAATGTGATAGAAGGCTTACCGATGCGAGCATCTGCAACAGATAGTCGTTAATAAAATGATCCTAACTGGAAATATTGCCTAATACTTCTACCGTAAAAATCTAAACGCTTTCGGGTACTGCATTCGTAGTGGTGATTTGCGTCAGCCGGCAGAACGCGTCAGGGTGCCCATGGCTGTTCCGTATAGATTGAGCAATGTAGAACATATTCTTACTTGCATTGGTATCACGATTCTATCGCATTCTACAGGATTTGCAGTCTTGAATGCCATGGTGTTTAATACCATCTTCAGTAACCACATTGCATAAGGTTTTCGCTTGGCAGTTGTGATAAATCTATTTGTAGTTCATGTTAAGTCAAACATGGATGAAATAACATTGCCTCGGTTACCTGTGATGTCAACTACTCGTCTAGCCTCACTACAAACACCTCGCCACGAGCCTCGCGTCTCTTTCAAAATCCTCCATAATTTGTTAACGGCCGCTTTTCGATGGCTTTTGTGTCGGCACTTGTCCTTCCCAAACATTTCCGCCCTAAATACAAACAATGGCATCTTTCCATTATTATCCGGATTTGGCTAGGATTGCTTCCAGCTTCTGGCTCGACGGATTTTATTTACTATAGAACGCACGACAGATAATGGTTGCTCGGGTTTTATATCATTGTGGGAATAATTAGTACTTTTATCCTGACATCTGTTCCTTTAATGTCTTCCAATGTTCTTATTCCTGTGCTTTCTAGGCTGCTCGCGATTATTCTTCCGTTTCTTTCGGTTTGCACAACGATGATTCCATTTCCGATGATTTATGGTCTCACGTCTATCAAAATATTTATCAAATCTTCTGCCGCTCGTTGCCTGTCTTGATGGTCGCGGAACCGCCTTTCTCGGTCATTTGTGCCCGTAGAAATTGATCAACGCAGCTTTGCGCAGGAAAAAGTAATCCACTCGTCCATTGTTTTGCGGATATCGTATCTTCTTCCAGTTGGAAAATTACTCTCGATGGTATCAATGCCCTGATGGTTTTTTTTTGTTTCAGTAGCTGCTGACCCCTTTGAGGCGACCCAGTCATGTAGTAGTACTCTGCCGACGAACAGCGGCGGATTTCATGCTCTGTTTCACCAACACCATATGACGCAGTATGTAGATGCCGCACGCCAGGGTCCGTCCCACACACGCTATACTATCTGCTGATGTCCGCAGTGGTAAAATCTTCGAGTTCAAGCTCAACTGTCTTAGGCTTTGCACCGCGAGCAAAGCGAAAAACAACAGTAAAACCGTCTGTGCAGATTTCATTTGTGAATATTCCTCAACTCATGCTAAAAGTGATGCTTAGCTTCGTACACTATTCTCAAATAATAGGTAACTGACCTTCGGAAGCTGTACTTGTCCAAGTCAAAGACTTGGTTAAAAATCTCCAAGTTACCTTCGTAGTCGTTTGTATTGTTTTTGACTTGAACCAACGCCTTCAATGCCTTTGCTTTAATGGTGACGAAGCAAAAACGGAAGGAAGGTTGCGGTGCTAATGAAACAGCCTAGGCAAATTACTTGGCTCCTCATCGTCACTCTGCTGGTGCTCTTGCTCGTATATCTTTAATATAGCACGTAATACAGGGATACCCCAGGTCGTTTAGATAAAGCCTCGAGAGTGCACCTTTGGGGCATCAACGGAGTAAGAAAACCACGGAGCAATCATTTGACAGCCACTGTCAGTAAGGTTTCATTTACCTGATATAGGACGATGAACCAGGTGTGTATGAGATCGGAATAAATTCATCTAGAGATGATGCGGGTATGGTATATCATTGTGGTCATCGTCTGCTCAACAAAGGGCGATTGATACTATTCTTTGTACACTCATTGTTAACTTTACCACTAAAACACGTATTCATCATTGTGTCTATTAGAAAGAATTATCGAACTTTTTTCTGATATGCATTATGGATCATACTTTATAAACAAAACAGTGTTATACTTAGTGGACCTGTTTAAGTCTCATTCTCTAATTTTCTATCACTTATTCTTGTGATCACTAACTACACTATGAATAACGTTCTTGGATAGGAAGTGCTACTTTCATTAATTCAACGTAACGGAGCAGCTATGGATGAGACCTCACGTATTGAGGAAGCTGATATGGTAGAATAGTCAAAAGTTGCGTGATCATTTTGTTCGTGACAAAATCCACAGGATATTGAGAACAAGAATCAGATGGTTGAGGAACCATGGCTTGCTTTAAATATCGCGTAAGCCTCTATGGTTGTGTTATAAACTTTAGCCGAAAGTTGAAAGTAGAAGTAGAATTGAAAGCTAGCTGTTTAGTTAGTCTTTGCCTAGAAGATAAAAAATTCTTTCAACCATATCAACCTTGACCCTGGAATTGTAGCCCTATTATCCTCTACTACGATCCTAACCTAGCAGTCGATAACAGTATGTCTCGACATAATACTCAGTAATTCAAACTGTCAACGTTTATAACTATCACTGATTTTCTTTTTATTGCCAGGATCAATGACATGTTTAATGAAATTTAACCTTTACTTATTGTATTTGCATACATCACACAGGTATCTGGTGTTTTGCATGAAACAAACAGAATCGGTACACTATTTTTGCTGATATTTTCCCGTACCTTCAACTGTTTTAAGCATTGGATTGTTTAAAATTATCTTCTAATTAGTGGGATGGGTATCTATGTCTTCGTGATGGAGTTGCGCTTGCCCCTGAACGAGAACACGTTTTTGATTCAAGAGCTCTTATTGCGAATTTTCATACTTTGATTACATGACCCTTCAAAATTTGACTCTCCGATACTTCAAACAATCTTGGAAAAAAAACCAATAGCTCAGAATCTATCAATAGTAAGCACAGACACACAGATTGCACTCTGTAAGAAATATTAAGCGTCTTTTTTTATTTTGCAACAGACCAAGGTTGACAATGCTGTTACGGATCGAAGCCGGATATACCCAATACCATGTATCTATAAAGTGTATAAGTATATTTCCACGTTTGATATTAAACGTTTGATTGCTTATATACTTAGATTTACGAACAGTATGATGACACCCTATTCTGCATACAGGGTAATAACACGTAATCATCCAGTTTTACGCTTTATAAATAGCAACCGCCGACAGCTAACACCTACCGCCACTAACAATGGCCCGATAGACGCTTAGGACAGATTACTACCGTCAACCTGGTTGAAGTTAAACAACTATAGCCCAACCGTCCATGCTATGAGAACATGGACATGCGGCTGCTAATGGGCAGTTGCAATAACATCCAGTAACAACAGGACTTACGACAGATTGAAATCATAGCCTGTACACCACAATGCACGTAATCGTCCAGTTTTACGCTTTATAAAAAGCAACCGCCGACAGCTAACACCTACCGCCACTAACAATGGCCCGATAGACGCTTAGGACAGATTACTACCGTCAACCTGGTTGAAGTTAAACAACTATAGCCCAACCGTCCATGCTATGAGAACATGGACATGCGGCTGCTAATGGGCAGTTGCAATAACATCCAGTAACAACAGGACTTACGACAGATTGAAATCATAGCCTGTACACCACAATGCACGTAATCGTCCAGTTTTACGCTTTATAAAAAGCAACCGCCGACAGCTAACACCTACCGCCACTAACAATGGCCCGATAGACGCTTAGGACAGATTACTACCGTCAACCTGGTTGAAGTTAAACAACTATAGCCCAACCGCCCATGCTATGAGAACATGGACATGCGGCTGCTAATGGGCAGTTGCAATAACATCCAGTAACAACAGGATTTATGATAGCTTGCATTGTGTGAATAAGAGTGTTGTTACTTTCCGTTGTTGGCTTGAAGTATTAAGTGACTGCGCGTAGTACCATTCTCCGCTATAGTAATGACCAGAAAGGAAAGTCCTTTATGCCACTCTCACAATGCGTAATATGAGTGTACCAAAATTGCATGGGTTGAATCCTTCGTTCAAGTTTGACGAGGACACTTGTAACGCTCTTAAAGTTGACATTTCCTTGTCGCTATTATCTGCTATAAGCTGGTGTAATGTTGACGATTTAGCGGATGCTTTCATACGACATCACGCCGATAGTTGTTGTGATTCAACTAAGGTGCTCTCTAGGTTATGTAATTCATTCAAAGCAATCGCCGCGAAACGATCGAAGCACTTAGCGTTAAGTTCCTATTGTACTGAGGTTTACAAGTATTTGCAACAACAGCACGTAAAAACCAAGTTTGTCAAAATGTTCAAGTTAAAACTCAAACAGCTGGAACGGAAGGATTTGGATATAGAGGCTCAGCAAGAAGGTTATAACAACGGCATTCGTTTGGCAATTATTGGGAGCAAGGCATATGCAAGGCAGCTAGATGAAAGTGGTCGTCCTGGAGGTGATAACGATACACAGGTGACAAATTCTTCCAGCAGCGCAGAAACTCAGAGTGCTACTGCCCTCGGAAAGGTAGTAAATGTATAGGACTATGACACTAATAACTAAGAAATACATAATGAATTTTACTTCTACTTTGTTTAGCGTGCTCATGACGAATTGTCCGATCAATGTAGCGACGCCACCGGCCAGCCTCTTCGCAAACTTTCAGTTGGCGCTATCATCAGGAAGCATGCATTGGAGAGGTACGACTTATATCATCAAGGTGTCAAACTGACGGTAGAAAACAAGAAGATAATGAGGTAATAACAACATAAATAAGAGTTGGTTGTGCGTGGTTCCCAACCTTGGATGCCAGAAATTCATCTAGTAATCCCTTTCAAACTATACCTAGTTCAGGTCTTTCATCGATTTTAGATCTGGTTGATTTGTCAAACGATGGACAAGCATCCCTCTTTGGAGAAGATGAATGGAACAATATTAAGAAACGTTTCATGGTGAAATATCTCATAATGGATTTCGCGCTTCCACGCAAAGTGGAAGAATCGTGGGAGACCGTTGCTGCTGTAGGTATCTATTGAAAAAATTTCAACATTTGCCTAGATATCTGTTAACGTAGATATCGAAATCCGATAATGGGTTTCATCGTGCTCGTCGATATCTGTCGAAGTTGAAAGAATCAAAATCATATGTACCATATACCAAATTTTTTCGTGTCTTTGAAATTGTGTACGTGGGTAATTACAGACATCACAATTAACTATGTCTAGTGCCGCAGAATATATTTGGATTGATCTGACTTTTTAATCAGGTTTGATATCTTGGAAGATCAAAGTGTGTTATTCAACAAAGCTCTCTCGATTCGCGTTACTGAGAACGACTATCTTCTGAAATTATGGGGTCCTTTATTAGAAGCGATGTTGGCAATCAACGGCAATATTGTACGTCTAAAAAGGTAATAGTTTCTGAAAGGAGGTGTATATTTCCTGATAAAGTTACTCAATGTTACTTATATGCTTCCATTATGTTTTGATCAAGTGGTGAAAAGCGTCAACAGTACGACAACGCAAATGAAGCGGGAACAATACAATAACGACACCAGTATCGGATTCAAAATCGACATCCGGTTTGTGTATGACGGGCATGATGATGAATACGACGTAGGCACAGGTGAAGTAGCGAAAAACAGCGATGACTGTAAATTGTATCGTGACTTGGGGAAATTGGTTCGTGAGGCAAAAGACGTATTAGATGGAATGTTACATATACTTATGGACGATGGCCATGCAAGCAAGGCCTCTGCTTGGATGATTCAGCTATCTGGCTTACAGGGACAAATATCTTCCATTCATCTAACCAGCGATGGACTCTATGTTGCGATTCCACAAGGCAAACTTCAATTTCCAAGCAGTATATCCACTCTGGATAACCTTTTGGATACTTTGAAAAGTCTGGCTTTGTTTGTGGTGAGGACCGAAGATTATCTATCATCGTACAGCTGTTCTCTGATTCTTCCACTTTTCGTTTGCATAGACAAACTTGGAATTGTCCGCCCATAATATGAGGTCGTCGATAGAAACGTTAGAAAACCGTCGCATATCCATGGGTGAGACTCTTAATAGGCCAAGACCCACCATGAAACCAAACTGCAAACAGAAATGGATGCGACCGACTTGGTACTCTCCTCGACGTGATGAACAAAAGTCCTCGCAACTTCCTCCGAATTTCCCTGTTTTAGAAACCATCTATGAGAAGGATAGAGATTCTGAACCTGGATTAGATGTGAGCGATGAGGAAGAAACCTTGAACAGAGCATCAAATGAAGCGGACGAGTTCGGCTGGATGTCCGTGGACAATGCATGGTACAACGTTATTTCCCGTAAATGGTCGGATTCCAGCCCTTATGAATAAACTTTCATTCATTCCCTCATTGTGTCCTGTTGATTTACTCCCGTTTTTGTATGTATGCCTGGCAGAGACTCGTGTATGGGTTTTTTCGTTATGCACATATAGCTCAGAGTAGATCTGTTGCTCGCTAATTTCACACTAATTATCTCCTCTTCCTAGCAGAAATCGGGAAAACGAAAATAAAGGCCATTGTATTGTAGTGACATGAAAAAGAAGGGAAAATGATCAAATCAGCACCGTAAACCATAATGCTCACATAATGATAACAGAGAGGACCCAATTCAAGTCTGGTTGCTAACGGGTCTCCATGTGAATAAAAGCAATCAAAGGAGGGATGATATAGCATAACATATACACTCCGTGTACGCGAAGAAGTTTATTTCACATGTTTATTCTTTTTTATTCCCTCTTTACTCGAGGTCTTCCAACACGGATCTGAAAGTGAAAGGCTGGAATTCAATACCGTCACCCATGTAAAATTTGCCATCAAACTCGACCCTAAACAAAATAGTATAAGCTTTATAAGCAATGTAGCGAAGGTCCTTACCAATGAAGACGTAGAGTGTGAAGGAACGCAGAAAGACCTTCCATACAAAGAAGAATGAAGATAGTTAAAGAGAACCACATGGCAAAGCCGACAACCAGTCCAATTACGGCGATAGTACCAGTAAAATTGAACCAGATTTTCAGTGTCATGTCCCATAGTACACTTGACAATTCTGGATCACAAGTAATTAGACAAATCAGTAGCCGTATTCTCTCGACTTACGTGCGTGGGCAAGGGACAAGGCCCAGAGACGAAGATAGGAAGCTGTGTTAGAGATACAGTTCAGACAGAATTCAATGGTATGGATAGTCTGATGGATCATCTCTTCACCAAAATCAAACTGATGAACACCGTTAAATATCTGATGGTTGGCTTCTGTTAGAGTTACCTCTTCTTCTCCTTCATCCTCTTCATCTCCTTCAGCTGCAGAAGCACCATGTTGTTCTTCGTCGTTGTGATCATCTTCAGCGACGGACTCGTAGTGATGCTTGTTGTTCTGATGTCTCAAATACAATGGCTTGGCGAACCACATCCAAGGTACGCAAATAGCAGCAATAGCAATCAAAAGTCCTTGAATGGGACCCTATTGTACGAATTAGACAGTTGTTCTCTCTAACAAATCCCCATTTTACCTGTCCGGGATAAAGCTGATCTGCCGGATTCACTTTACCGGGTGTAAGGAACATGTAAATCAACATATTGAGAAGATTTGGTGGGGAATTATGGATATGATGACCATCTGCATCCAACTCCCACCAATTCACACTCCATTTGTACATGATACAGAAGACAAGATAGCCAAAGATGGACTCCATAAACAGAATTTGCGGAATGAATTCAAGCCAGACAAATGCTTTCTTGCCGTAGTAAAGGTGGTTAAACACGTTCAAGCAAATGGCAAAAGACATCTATAGAAAAACAGGTCAAATCAAAGTTGGCTTGAAACATATTTTGCATACGTGGATGACACCCAAAATAATGGCTTGCTTCATCTTGTATGAATTGGTGAAACGCAAGAAGTTCTCAGATCCATGCCATGCCTATATGCTCTAGTTAGTTCGTGGATTCATGTACTACAATCCAAACGTACTGGATCAAGGCCAAATGCATAGACGTTTCCGTTTGGAATACCAACAACAGTCTGATTTGAGGTATACTCGGTAGGCCAGTCAAATCCTGACTTGAAGATATGGAGAGATAGGGAGAAGATATCGTTATAAATAAAGCCGGTGAAAATGGAGAACAATCCCATCAACAACATCATGTAACGACCAGCAAAGAACATTTGGAAAATCTACAAAAATAAAATAAAAAAAAAGGCGAACCGCTCAATATCGTGATTCTTTCGGATGATCAGTTACCTCGCCTTTGTTTGCAGACAGCTTCTTCTCATTGAGAACAAGATACAAAGCAAACAAGAACATCAGAAAACCGTGTCCGATATCACCAAACATAACAGCGAACAGGAAGGGAAATGTGACAATAGTGAAAAGACCGGGATTGACTTCGCGATAACGAGCAATACCATAAGCATTGATGACGTTTTGGAAACCCTCGGTGAACTTGTTGGTACGATGATACGTAGGCTTCACCTTGTTGGTGGAGAGCTCTTTCAAAACCAAAGGTAAACTGGTTCCGGTTGCCGCCTATAAATAACGATGAGTAACTTGCGTCTACCGTTGTACATGCGGGGTTTCTGGCGTACCGCAGCGTCTCTAAGAGACTGTTTGATAAGTGGCACATCATTAGAAGCGCACCATCCTTCCGCTACAAGACACTTGCGGGTTTGGTCATAATTGAACAAGTTCATTGTGTGGTATATGGCCTTTTCTTTGCGAACGATAGTGGTCCAGGCAGTCAGTTCATAAGAGATCTTTTCCAGCTCTGCTCTACGTGTCTGATTCGTAGTCGCAAGAACCTACATAACCATTCGATATCACTTAGTGTGCTAGCGTCCTTATAGGCCAGGGCCTTACGGTATTCAAGTCTTCTATACGAGAGTCCAACTGTCTTAGTGCATCTCTGCGCTTATCCTCATTATCATCGACGCTGTAGAGAGTAGCGCCCATACTCTCGGAAATCTTTCTAATCTTGTTGATGATCTCTTTGCCATGAGCAAAGATAGCAAAGACGTTCTTGTCTACGACCTCATCCGAATCGGGATCCACGATCTGTTCATCGATCTCGGCCCAGTTCATGTAAAGATTACCGCGCAGAGAGCGCCACAAGACACGTTCAAAGATCTGCATTCGCGATCGAGCTATGACACCTGTCACGTATCCTAAACTCAGGCTATTCATCTCATAATTTGCTTGTTCCACATCATTGGTCAATAGAGGGGTGGAAGCATCGGCTTCGTCAAGAGAAGTGCGGCTGGCATCCTGGCGAGCTCCGGCCTTGATGACGGTGAACAGGACGTTAATAAGTTCTCCTGCTGACTACGGACATCAAGTTACCTGTTGGAAAAACGTGTCCGTTTCACGCAAGACATGTCGAAGTTCGGTCAGCTGCAGATAGTTGCGCTGGAGGTTCTCGTATGAAGCGTTCATTTCTAAAATGCGTTTCTCATGCTCTCTCAACGTCTCCTCCAAGTCATCGATTTCTTGCGTGGAACGTGCACGGGAGAAAAAGGAACCAGAAGTTGGAGGACGAATAGGAATCTCGGCCTTGGTGACCTGAGCATGGAAAAAGCCTATCGACAAGCGTTTTAAGGAGTTTGCTCTGTTTCAAATGATTCTATCAGCACTACGTACGGCATTGACGTTCCATCTCGTCCAGTCTTCTGATTTCCGTCACGAATGAGCGTTGGAAAGCATTCACTTCGGGGTTGAGCTGTGTAGAAGGTCGGTCAGCTCATGCAGAAAACGAGTCTCTCTAGCGAAACACTTACATCTCTAAACTGAACCTTCCCGAGCTCGCCCAACTCAGCAACGCAAGGTTGAGCAACCTCTGCCGGAATAATTAGTTGTATAAGGGACATCTCTTCCGAACGGAAGAGTGTAGTCGGCGCCATGGTTAAAGTCAACGTTGGTCTTTCAAAGAAAAAAAGTCGCCAAAACCCAACGGGGAAACCACGCAGCCCAACCTTTCATACTAACGGGGAAAAGAAACTCAGAAACGGCTCACGTGAACAGACCTCAGGTCCGGTCCGCATTTTGCCCACCTGCCCAGTTTGCTAAAAGGTTGGTACGCAGGCAGGAAATGAAAAAGATGAGGAGTTAGTGACAATTCATAGTGTAAGTCATATAACTGATACTGTATCTTCATTTTTGTATTCATCGATATCAAAGAAAGCCTGCATGCGGAAAGACTTCATATAACCGATCGCTCTGCGGCACTAAAAGAATATGCTAATTTCCATTGTCCGTTTCATCCATGCGCTATAAACGAGCAGGGAAGAAACGCATCTCTATGTTTATCCCACTGCTCGGCTGTTCGATGATCAGAGGCCTCGAAGCGATATAAACATTGTCAAAGGGAAAATCCACGAAGAGATATCATTTTTTTTAGGAACAGACGCCGCAAAGGGCTGCTTATAGATCTGCTGGTCATCATATGCAGTTCCGTCCGGCGTCACTAAAAGACGTTTTCGATTTCCATTACTTCTAATTTGGTTGAAGATATAGCTGGTGCATGACATACGATCAAAAAGCAGCACGTTGTGTCTGAGACAGTGCGTGCGTGCTAAGATATATTACACGTGACATTTTTGTTTCCGATAAAAAGGAGGGCAAGTTCGCTACTCGTTTCCTACAGTGCTCTTCCAGGTCATGATTAATTTCGGCAAATTAAAGCAAGTGAGTAGAATCATAATTCGCAATGGGTTGTCAACGGGAAGTCGAAGAAAAAAAAATGGAGAAAGAGTGTCAGCAGTCAATGAGAATCGTGTACAGGACGTCTGAGCAATGACAGGAACGGCTGTGATTTGTTAGACATGCTATTGAACTGCAGTCTACGTTTGTGTTGGAAACACGACATTGCACGCGGATGCACACTTGCAAACTATGTTTGTCATTGTTGTTCCTTTCTCTTTTCCTGCATGCTTCATCACAAACTTCTCCTTTGATTATCTTGAGTCGGAGTTTTGTATTCATGTGTCAACTGAACCGTCAACTGTTCTTTTTTTCTTTTTTCTCGTTTCTTTTTGTAGTGGACTGGCGAAAGATTAGGTGCTGCAAAGGCTACTTTGCAAACAGAAGACTTTAAACGGCTTGAGGCTGAGACAGAGAAAAGACGGGAGGGTTTTGAGAAACTATACGAAGCGGCCGAGTTGACGCATGCCTATCTGTCTAAAAAGAAGCCTTCTCCCGGGGATGCAAAGACAAAGTCAATGCCTTTGGAAGCCCTTGGTCATTGTTGGGTTTCCCATGGATGTGTTAAACCAACTGATTCGGATCTTGGTATGTACGCTTAATTTTTTCTTTTGTGGATCGATAAAGAGAAACGGTGCTAATGCCAAATCAGGTCTAGTGTTGATGAATCTGGGAAACGCAGAGGCAAAAATCGCTGCATTTCAGGAGGAATTTTCGAATACGATCAAGGATGGTTATATGGAAACGTTAGAGCACGGATTGAAAGAATTCAAGGAATACAGTGCGATGAAAAGGAAACTGGAATCAAGGCGATTAGATTACGATGCCAAGCTCAGTCGGCTCCGAAGCGCCAAAAAGGAAAAGCCGGAGTGGGAGCAAGAAATGCAGGCGTCCAAGATAAAATACGAAGAAACAGAGCGCGATTTGATCGAGAAAATGGAACTATTACAGGAATACGAGGTTTGCCCTTTCAATACAAAGCCTTTCCCGTTAATCTGAAAAGCGGTCCTCGTTTCCATAGGACGATCATCGAAATGCATTGTATCAATTTCTAGAAGCGCAATATACCTACCACCTGAAATCTTCGGAGCTGCTGAACGAGGTTCGGACGAAACTAGCTGCTCATTCTTCGGAGCCAGTGATGCCCATAAGCACCATGGATGAATCCGTAGAAAGTATGCAAGCGATGAGTCAACCCACCATAGCAACCACTGCTACTCCTCAGCCAACGTCAACACCAATAACGGCATCAGGAACAGCGACAGTGGCAAGCACAGCAGCGTCTAATACTCCGCCTAGTTTTGATAGCTCTGTCGCAGAATCGACCCAGACTAGCGAAACCAGTAAAGGAACATCTTCACCAAAGTCGGACGTGACAAGACCACAAGGTATCTGGTCTCGATACTAAAACTGATAGAGAAAAACATTGGTAACTGATGGTTTGTAAACATTACTTTCGGTACGACAGATCAAGGAACGGCTATTGAGAACACTTACCGGAAAGCACTTTATGCGTTCCAAGGCGAAAATGAGAACGAGCTGTCTTTCCAAGCAGAGGATTTGCTTACAGTGATTGAAAAGCTGGACGAGGGATGGTGGGTGGGCGAAATTGAAGAAGATGGAACCGTACGTAGAGGCATATTTCCTGTGAATTATACCGAGGAGGTCAGCGCCATTCCACCTTCCAGAAATCGTTGAACCCCGAGAAGGAAAGCCTGACGCAAAATAGCGCTAACAAAAAGAAAAGGTTCGCTCAAGGGCGACAGAGTATACCTAGCATCATTTGACCCGCTGCCGTGTCGTGCTATTACACTTTCCTTGTATCAACGAGCACACAGAGACACACATATACATATGCACAGAAAAAGAGAGACAAAGAGACAGAGAGAGAGAAACGGAAGGGGATCTTTCTGTATCTCCTCTACAGCATCTAGCAAGGAATTGTATATTATTAAACAATCAGAACTAAAAACTTTGCTTATCATCACTCTAATTTCCGCTTATGTTTTTACATGTAAGAACACTTCATGTCTTGTCTTAATTCATATAAATTAGTACATTTTAAAGAAAAAGTATGAGTAACAAAAGAATACAAGGTTATAGAGTCCAGTTTTATATTGTCGGACAGTTGGAGTTGTTTCTTTGAGTGAGATGGGCAACGAATGAACTACATCCCATGAAGAAAATGAATGATGGTGCATATAGAGATATTTTATGTTCGACAAAATAGAAAGAAAAAATGTATATATTTCAGCATCTTTATACAGAAAAAGAGAGAGAGAGAGAGAGAGAGATGTGATGGTTCTATCAAGTATATAGAGAAATAGAAATAAAAAAAAGAAGATAAAAGAGAAAGAGTGAGAGAAGCAAGCAAAGAAGAGAAACACAATGAGATGAGGAAGAGGAATAGACTTTTACAGTTGTGTTCGTCGTGGGGTGATAAACTTGGTATCCTTGATTTTGGCTTTGGTCATCTTTACTTCAACTCGGTTGCCTTCGTTATCCACCGTGACTAAGAACTTGTTGCCTTCTTTCACACCATGTCCGTAAGGGATAGGGGATATGCCTCTGTGATAGGGTGTCGATCGTGATTCTCTCAAAGGACCTGGGGACGCGCCACCGCCACCCCTGATGGTCACCATCCCGTTCTGATGCGCATTGACCCTGCCCGTACGCAGAAACGCCTCCTGGATAGCCCCGTCTTTGGCTTGATCGGGTGCACGTGGCACAAAATTGCCACCTTCCAGCAATGCATGGTCTCTCAAGAATTGAGACAACTCCACCCATCCACCGCCAACGCGTACCATCACCATACGGCTTCGCAGAATACGACAATAGGCCAGTTTTGGATTGACTTCACCAAACCAGTATTTCCCCACTTCGCCAGGAACCATCTTGACACGGACTTTGTAAGGAGAATCATTGACGATATGCCCCAAGGCCACGTCCAAATCATTCTGAGGATCGGCCACATAGGCTTCGGGCGTCTTGGCTTTCGTACGCTGCGCCTGAGCAAACATATTGCGGACAGCCACCCTTCGTGCGGTGGGTGATGCATGACCCGTCGTGGTACGTCGACCAGGGGAAGGTGTGGTCTTCCCCATCAAACGCGGTGTGGATTGCATCGGTTGTGGTTTCGGTGCTCTGCCGAGTGGAGGTGCTGATTGCCGTTTGGCTGCTCTCTGGCCACGTTCATGCAGATTCGTGCTAGGGTTGAAAGACCCAAATTGGTCACTAAGAGGTCCAATCCGTGCAAGCAAATCGGCCTTTTTGGCGGCGGCCTGCGCCTTGAGTTGTGCCCATTTATCTGCTAATGCTTGCAATGAATCCACCACGCGCTTGTCGTTTTTCAGCTTCTCTGAGACTTCCTCAGCTTCCTCCATCAGCTCATTGATCTTTGGTTCATAGTACCGATAGCGCGTGTCTAAATCGATTAACATCGCCTGCAAATCGGCACGACTTCGGACACCGTCCACAATACGCGCATATTCAGGAGATGCTCGGTCAATCACTTCTGATAACGCGGATAGTAAGACTTCCAACTCCTCTGTGACAATCAAAAACCCTTCCATTTTTTGCGCTTCGGCAATGGCGTCTCGCTTTGCTTTGACCAAATCCGTCAAATTGCGCATGGCTTCAGCAATCTCAGCCCGTTGGCCGGCAAAAATCTCTTCGTTTTCGATATTACTCTTCAGCATAACATCCAGATCCGCTACGGTGGGTTGAAGACGCTGGTCGATATCACGCTCCAGAATGCCAAGCTCCGCTTTGGCCACGGCCGTCTCCCGTTCAGTAGGAAGCATTGTCAAAGGACAGGTCAAAATGAATTTCAGGTCTCTTCCATCCGCCTTTGCTGGATCGTCTTGAGCAAGAGCGCTACAGACACGAACATTACCGACACGATCTTTCAGATCCCCAACAAGCATTACAATCTCCTTGATTTTGCGCGCAATCTCCACTCCTCTTCGCGAAGTTTCTATGGACTGCTTCACTAGTTCCAGCTGTCTTGACAAATCTGCCCATTCGGCTAGCACCTTGGCCTCTCGCGTCTTCACCGCATTCTTGGTTTGATCCGTATCGAGACAGATTTCTCGCAGATCGATGGGTTCTCCGTCCTTACCCAAAAATATACGTGCTTCCATAGCCTGAAATGCTTGTACTGTTGGCTGAATATCAAGCAATTTTCGTTCTAATGCTTCCACCTCTGCCCGCAATTCAATTTCATCCGAGACGCACACATCCGTGGGCAATTGGGTAATCGCATTACTACAATGATTGATCCAGGTGTGCAAGTCACCCGCTGCTTTGGCATGAATCTGTGCTTTCCGTACAAAGCCTGCCTGTCTTTTTTCCAGAGCAATAGCATCTCGCAACTGTTCTAAAGCTTTTTCAATCCTTTGCGCAGGTTCTTCCACGGAGCGGCTATCATATCCCTGGATTTGTAATTGCTTTGCTTCTTCCCAAACGCCTTTGAGTCGTTGCCGTAGCTTTTGAGATTCTATTTCTGATGCAGATGACGCTGCCTGCGTTTCTCGGAATAACCGCTCCATAGCATGCATGTCCTTGCTAGCAAAATCGCTTTCGCCTGCCGCTGTCATCCTCCTGTTGATCTTTTCTTTTTGACTTTCAACATCAGCAAGAAGGACATTCGCCTGTCCGAGATAGACACTGAAAGCCAAAGCCTTGTTTGCATTCTTCTTCAACATGTTTAGGTTCGCAAAAGCAGCCTGTGCTTTGTTCATCAAAAGCGAGTGTCGGTCCCGTGCACAAGAATAATTGGCCGTCTGCAGTGGATCTTCCTTTGTGTCAGCCTGCGCGAGTTCCCGCCCGGTTTCGTTCAGGATATCAAAAGCCTCTTTCACTCTGGCCTCGATACGTTCCAAGTCGGTATCAGTCCATCCAGACTCTGCTAGGTGAGCAATATCTTCGTTCAACCCCGAAAGAATATTGTTCTCAACGACACTCAGGCGACGCTGTCGATCGTACCATGCTTTTACAGCTTCAGCAAACGATGTAAGGTCTTTCATTTCATCAGTCAATTGTGCCCAATTCTGTTCCAATTCCTTCTGAACCTGCGTTGCTTCCTCCATATCATCAACATCATCCGATGTGATCAGCTTGACATGAGCGCACAGCGCATCAAATTGCTTAGCTCGATCTTTGTAGGCTGCATGGAGTTCGTTAACAGTATTGTACAGTGTCTCGTACCGCTGCCGATCCTGCTCTTCAGACTGGCCTGTCATGAACCCGCATGTATGTTTCAGGCCCGGCATTGAAGCGCGTGTATCGTATATAAACGCTCGTAAAGCGTTGGCATTCTCAAGATATGTGTTTCCGTCTTCCAGCCTTTTTCGCAGAGCTTTCAAATCCAAACCGTGCTCCTCCAAGGATTTAAGTAATTGATCAAACTTTTCCATTAGATCTTGTGATGCCTCCTTGATGGCACTAGCGTTGATTGACGATGCCTCCAGCTTTTGGACATTATCCACCAGTTCTTGAATCTTAGTGACCAAATCGACTACTTCGTCTTCTTTCCCATTTTTGAGTCTTCCAAGCAAAGTCTCTTGATCTCTTTCTAATCGCATGAGCTCCTCGATGGTTATTGTGTTTGTATCCGTACTGATATCCACCCTTGCTTGGCGCAAGCTTCGAGAACGGGTATCTGCCCATTCACTGAGACGCGAAGCTTCTCCCACCAATTGTCTTGCTCGGCGATGGAGATGCAAAATATTTTTTAGTTCGTTTAATCGTCGATCGAGGTCTTCACCAAGCAAAACGAGCTCCATTCTCTTTTGTCCTATGACATCGCGAATTGCTTGGTTTGATTTCTCATTCTCATCTTTGTCTTTGCTTGCCAAAGTATCAGGAAAAGGAATTTGACTTGCTGTAGACGTAACAAGTTGCACCATTCGTTCATGCATTCCTTGTACTCGTGCAATCATGTCTCGGTCGTTGTCATCTGGACCGACTTCGACAGCTGCTTCTTTCAGCTCGTCCAGTAGCTGTCCTCCTTCCACTTTGAGAGCACCTGTCTTATTCAGAAAATCCATCATGCTCAGTCTTTGCTGCACAACCTGACGTGCAAAAGCAACGCGATTCAGCAGATCTTCAAAGAGTTGCTCACACCGATTCTGTCGTGATTCAAGCATCTCGGGAAGCTCAACCTCTGATGTGTTATCCAAGTCTTGGAAAAGATCAACCGTAGTGGTGTACTGAGTCTTGTCAAAATCAGCCAGTTTATGTTCCAATGTGAGCAGCTTCTGGATCACAAGCTCTTGGAGTTTCTCCTTAGCCTCTCTGTTATCCACGGTATCGTTATCGTCTTCTCCTACTTGCCATCGGGCAGTGGTCTGAAGAAATTCTTCTACTTCCAAATCTGTAGCGTATATCCAGTCCATGGTCTTTTTGTATTCTTCCTCCCATGCGACACGTCCAGTTAAGACTTGCAAATCATAACTTTTGCGGTGGAGTGAATGCATCAAGTTGTCGAGCGTTGTGAGGGTTGTCAAGGTAATTTCAATCGTTGTTGTGTCTGCGGGACTAATGTCCTTGTCCATGCGGTCCGCTCCGGTGAGCGCCTTAACATGCGACCGAAGCCGTCCCATGTCTTCCTTGCCAAACATTTCAATTTCTTTCTTGAGCATGTCATGAGCAGCATTGAGTTGATCCACCTCCTCTCGTGTCAAAGGGGGCTCGACACAGTTTAACGCTTCCGGAATTGTTGTTTCACCTAGCTGTTTGAGACGAATCTCGATCCACTGACGGATACGCTCAGCTTCTGCAAACCATATACGGACTTCTTCTACCCAAGACCGGACAAGCTCATTCTTTTGTACTAACTTCTCAAGTCTGGCAGCATAAGCATCATCCTTTGTTTCTCCTGCTGACACCATGTTGTCATCTGGCTCGAGCAGATCTGTAAAATTTGATTTTATAGTTTCAATAAGGGCAGTTGTCTTCTCGACACGTCTTTCCAGATCTTGAATGTCTGTATCAGTTGTAGTGGATTTCACCATATTTGTCTGAATAAGATCTAAACCGCTTCGGACCATGCCGCATTCTTGAGCAAACGAAAATCCACGGCGAAATACGGCCAGTTGCCGATCTCCTTTTTCCATAGCATTTACTAATGCACTATGAGCGTGTTCTATCTGAGTCATGCGGGTCAACACTTTTGGATGATCGCGTCGTTCTACGTCCAGTTTTTGTATGTATTGATGAAAGATTGTCAAATCCTCAGAAGCAAGAGATTGTAAGGCCGATTGCAATGCCCTGAAATTGGTATCGTAGACCCTTAAGTCTTCCTCTGCTGCTCGTAGCGGATGAAGCATTTTAGCCTGGTCCCCTTCGGTGGAACGTGTCGATGCCTCTCCATCATCAGAAATCAATTCAGGTGGAATATCGGATGTTGCCGAGGTTGGCATTGAATTGTAATTGGATGACCGCGTGGGAACGATGAGGTCTAACCGGTTATGGAGAGCAGCAATCTTTTCCAATATTGCAACTGCCTGCGACTCGAATTCTTCCAAATCTTCTGGCACATCACGGCTGGTTTCACCAGATTTAGTTGTTGTGGTTTTGGTGATTCGTAACTGTTGCAACGTATATGTTGAAGTACGCATTGTCGACGTGCCGGAAGGCTCCCCGTCCGATGCGGTACTACTTAGTGATGGCGTATCCGCCGGGTCTGGATCTGGTGACATACGAGCTTGTTTCCAACGGTCAATGTCACGTTGCCTCTTCTGCCTATTTGCTTCCTCAAACGGATTTATATGACTGACTGCCTGAATGAATTCGATCAAATAGAGCATGATGGATTCTTCATCGACGGTATCGGCTTCTACTAGTGTATCTGGTTCAAGCAACATTGGCACGTCCAATTTGTTGTAGGCAAGTTGAAATGCGGTGGTAAGTGTATCGTGCCATTGATTTCGTGATCTGTCGTAGAAAAGATCGTCAAGGTCTGGAATAAGTGTGCTGCAGTGAAAATGTACAAGAGCAAGAAAATACAGTCCGTCTTGCCACGATTCGGCGCAGTCATGGATCGGTGGCAAAATAGACGCATGTATGTAATCGGCCAGTATTTCTTGAGCCCATGTCAACAATATTTGTTGTATATCTGTTGGCTTAATTGTTGTGTTTTTGGGTATGCTAATATATGGAATCTAATGCAGCATTAAGATGATTTGCGTAATTTGTTGGTTTTTTGTTTTTGTTTGGACTAATTTATTTGCTGGGTTGGTACCTACATTTTTACGGATATATGCAGTTGGGTCTTCTTGCAGAGTACAAATGATGTGTGCTTGATAGTGTGTCAGGATATAACATATGAGAGATATCATTTGATCTTGATCGATATGGTGGTCGTCGAGGGATAATGGCAGTTTGTGACCAACCCACTGTTCGACTTTCGTCACCATGGTATTATTTTGCATGTGATTTTCTTCATCTGTGAGTGGTGCTTTTGGACCGGGCAGTTTGTCAATCAAATCCAGTACAGTGTTTTCGCTTGCCAGTTGATCGAATGTCTCTATGTGTTGCTCAATGTGACAGTTTACCCAGTTTAATAGGGTTTGTTCTCGTAGATTACGGCATTTAGAGGATAGGTTATAGGGAGGTGGCGTGGAGGGTGGCTCTGTGAAGGATCGGTCGTATGTGGATGGTGCATGGTTTAATGAGCGTAACTTTGAATTGGGATCAGTAGGTAGTGTTTCAACATCAAGGTTCGCGGACATTCGTTGACTACGGAATCACTCACAAAAGAGTAAAAAGGTATAAGAGAAAGGAAAAAAACAAGGTAAGAGTTAAAAAAACAGAAATATAAAAAAAGAAAGTGATATGTACACACGGTGACAAAATATAAAATGTGAGAGAGAGAGAGAGAGAAAGAGAAGAATAGACGAGGGGGAGAAAGGTAAATTGCTATTGGGCGTTGCAGAGGAGCGAAAGTGGGAAAATAAGGGGGCGTATGGTGCAAACGACTTGAAAGGAAGTTGAAAGGGAAGTAAGAAAAACCAACAAACTGAAAAGGTGTGCATTGCCCTCCGAGATACACTGTGTGGCACAACCGTTCATCGGAAAAACACGTTCTTACTGCACCATAATAGGCCTAGGTACCTGTCTCTGTGCAAAAGCGGGCAACCTCAGCTGAAACCGAATCCTTGACCCGTACCACAACACTATAAAAAAACCCATCACTTCCGAGCCGATCAAATTGTATATAACTTATTTTTCTTCTTAGTTCATGTACAAGCTCATGTGAATAGGTCCGCTAAACACCCTTGTGAACATGTGACGACTTGCTTAGTTGTTTTGGCTTCTCTCTATGCAATAAATAATGACTTTCAGCTACTAACTTGCGGCTCTTAAAACATCATGAAGCAATAACATTGTATCGGATGTTCCGAAGTCTCCATCAAAATAGTGACACGAAGTGATTTAGGTCATGTGTGAACATGCTTCGCCTAAATGATGGAGTGCCGCACCGAAAAAGCACACATTGTCACTTCGCCATTCACTTTTTGTTTTTCCTCTGTGAGACATTACTGAACCAACTTCTATGCATTGTATACATCAACCGGTCAGTAAATGATTTCATTTTTGCTAAAACAGTAATAAAGACATTTATAAACCCATATCAAGTTTTATTCCTACAGCTACCAATATATAGCTGTGTTAGAATGCTCAACTGCGTATCGGTTTATCAGCGTATTACCTGCATGCACCCACGGTTCCCCTAATCTTTTCGCACTACTTTTACATACTTTTCTTATTCAAGGAATTGCTTCTAAGAATACAGTAACTTTGGCTTTGCAGATCCCAGCGGGTCAATGCGCTGTCTTTTTTTTTTTTTTTTTTGGTGTGGAAGCAGAAGAGTGAAAACGTAGTAGAGAGGGAAGGAAAAAAAAAGGATTTTACTACTGTTGTGTAGATCTAAACGTGTTCAATCTCAGAATTACACGGCTTTTTAGACCCCGTGTCACAAGCATCTTGATTCAACCACCTCTTCTTCCTTGTGTCATCTGCTTTCTCCGGTATACTCCTCCTCCCATGACTACCAGAGATCTTGACGCCTTTTCATGGCTTACTTTATCGGTGTTTATCATCATTGTATTCTTTGTAACTTATCCGATGAAGCTGCATGTTCGTCAGTTCGGCATAACTATCCGGCTGAATCTTTGTACAGCACCCCCGTTTGGTGTTCTTTTGCTGTTAGCTTGCCAAGCATTAGATTTTAGAGCCATTCGCGACGGACTTTTAGGCACCACCGCCATGCAACCCTATTCCATTCTGATACTCTTTTATTCCCTTGCTTATATCTGCATTTCTCTGGATCTTACAGGCTTCTTCCAGTTCTGCGCCTTCTGGGTCGCACGGTATGCCGGTACCCGAGGCCGATTGACTTTTACTCTTTTTTTTATTCTTACAAGCCTAATGAGTGCCTTGACAAGCAATGACGTGGTGATCTTATCAGCAACAGTCTTCTTGTGCTATTTTACACGAGTTTCGGATATAAAGCCCACTGGCTTTCTTATGAGTGAATTCACCACGGCTAATATAGGTAATGCCAACTTTAAGTCAGAGGGATAACCAGCTCCTTATCTTGTAAGGCATCTTTACTGTTTAGCATCCATGGCACTTTACATTGGTAATCCCACGAACGTAATCGTATCCGAAGCTTACGGGATAAGTTTCATTTCCTATTCTGCCTGGATGCTTCTACCTACCTTTGCCTGCTTACTGTTAGCCTATGCCATGCTGCGTGTGCTCTTTCGTCATGACTTGCCACAGCACCTTCAACCACCAGATGCAGATCCGCGAGACATGTTGATCGATAAGAAAGGCGCTGTGTTTTGTTTACTGCTCTTGGGGCTATGTTTGGCCACTCTGATTGGTACGTCCTTTGCTGGCGTCCCCGTATGGATGGTTACCTTGCCATTTGCAGTAACAGCCTTGGTCCGTGACCTTTGCCATGATATCGAAGTACGCTTTAGACTTACTGCGCGTCGCCGTCATAGCGATAATGCCATGTCCACATCAAACACAGATATCCCATTGGAAAATAGAGCTAATTTAACCATACCAGCTGCGCAACTCACGGATAGTGACAATGAAAACGCAGTAGATAGTACCGGTTTGCATCCTGCCGATTTGGACATCGTATCGGGGACTGTGCGTCAGAAGCGGTGGCTATCTAAGATAAAAGATAACGTGCGGGGATTTATCGGTTGGGCGACCACGCGATTACCCACTGCATCTGCTGTCATCAGGCGGTTGCCGTGGACCGTTTTGCCCTTCAGTCTTAGTATGTTTATCCTAGTGGAGGGATTGTCTGATGCCGGATGGGTCGGTATTTTGGCTTCAGGACTCAGTGTGATAGCCAAGAACTATGTGATAGCTGTATTTGGGACAGCTGGTATCTCTATCCTGGCTTGTCAGCTACTGAACAACTTACCTATGACGATATTATTCACGCGGATCGTTCAACATCCCCATTTTATGGCCAATGTGCATTCCAAAGCCGTGATGCAAGGTATCTTGCTAGGACTTATCATGGGTAGCAATCTTGCAGCTTGCGGGACATTTGTAGGTAGTTTAGCTGGTATCATGTAAGGAAACCATCCGCTTTATATCTTTTTTGCTGTCATGGTAGCTCATCAGGGTTTCAAATAGGTTCGATCATATACTACGAACAAAAGGAGTCCATACTTTAGGGTATTTCACTTTTGTCAAGTGGAATATGATACTACTGCCGGTATTAACAGTTGGTGCTGCGAGTGTGATTGTTGCAGAACTAAGATTTGTTTACGCGTCCGAAATCGCCCAGTCCAGCGTTTTTGGGGGGAAATAGCCCCAATATGCTGTCGGATTTGGAATTAATTTTTTTTTGGAATACAAAAGTGGGGTAGGAACAAAAAAAATAATACAACACACCTCTTTCTTGTCTTTGCGATGGAGTCCTACCCAGATACACAGCTCCTATTGTTTAGTCCACATTATATGCATCATTTACAGTGGTCAAATCTTGACGAGTTGTCATCCTTATGGGCAGGTAAATGTCCTTGTCTGTTGTGGGGAGTGCATTTTTATGCACAGAGTTGTTAGATCGATGTATCGTCTAAACTATGTATCCGTTCTTTAGTCTTGACAAAATGCAAACGAAACTTGAAAGATGGTTGTCGTCTTGAAAACCTTTCGTGGAGGATATGGTATCGCCACGCCATTATGATGAAACAGACCGCACCCAACACTGCATCAGATCTCGCTATGCCAACATCGGTTCCTTTGACCCGTACTCGTTCACTCCCAACCTTATGTGCGCCAACCATCCCAGATCCGTCACCTTCACAAGAAAACTGTTCTACTGAACGACGATCGAAATTTTATATCGATCAGTCCGATAGCGAGGAAGAAGAAGAAGGATTTAGTGACGATGACGAATGGGATATGGATAGCAGCAATACCGCATCTTCTTCTGATTTCTCCTTTGAAGAAGAAGACGATGATAACGATGATAACGATGATGACCACTTGGAGTTTGGGAAATACGAAGCCTCTCTGGTGTCAAAACCCCAAATTTCAATCTTATCAGCTATGCTTCAGCAAAATACCCCTCACAGAGGTCTTCGTCGGTGCCAATCCCGCTATCATCAACTTGCACAATTAGTTTCATCCTGAACACAAACATCAAACGAGGAAAAAACGCCCACTGTACTACCGATCTTGTTCTTTTTTTCTGACAAGCCTAATATTTCCCACACTTGAAACTATCCTTTCCCCCCTTCCCCTACAATCATTTGTTCGGGCTGTATTATACCCTTTTTACCTTTCAATCTTTCAGCATATATATTTGTCCATTTCGTAAATAAAGAAACTAATCGACTTTTACACTTACCAGATCGGATGTTATTTGAGAAAGAAGAACAATGCCCCGATAGCCACTCAATCTGACACACTTTAGTTATTATTTGCTGCAGGAAACACAAACTTTATTGTTTATTTGTCAAGTCGTCTCATGGCACCAACAATGTGGGGAACGTTTTTTTGACTAAATTAGGACAGTAATGAGAGGGTATTGGCGAACGCGCCGTAAGTATAGATATATGGAACCAAAAGGGGTTGCGCGCAACGCTAAATTTTTTGTGAACTTGTCAGAGAGACAAAGAACAAATTCTTGCGATTTTTGACATGGTAATGCATACTTCGATAAGCGTCTCGGGATATGCCGTCTCAACGTCGCACGATAGAAAAGAAACCTTGTGCTCTATCGTTGTATAATGGAAATAAACGGAATATAGAGCATATAACAGAGAGAGAGAGGAAAATACAACCGTTGTGGCACACTAAACAACAATAAAAAAAGAATCAAGTGTGAGAATCTCAGGTGTATGCTGATAAACAGACCTGTGTCACTAACATATCCGGCACCTTTTTTTGGAGTCTCCACCTCGTTTTTCATCGAACATAGCCAACTTAAGCCAGACCATGCCAATTCCAATCAAAACGAAACAGACTCTCATTCCACTTACCTAGAGGTACCGTGTTCTCTAAATGAGTTCGTTAATAGATGTTTTCTATAACTGTCACCATAAACAAATTGCGGATAGGACGTACTCTTACAAATCGATTACTACAGATGAATCCATATAGAACGAACAGTTCCGTCGATATCGTCGATTCGGTTGATATAGTAGCAAAGCTATGCGGCAAAGAAATCAAGCACTGTATAACGAGGGTGGGAGTCCATGGTTACCGAGTACGTATCGATATGTTGTAGTTACGCCTTCCCATGATAAGGAAATACGCGTCTCTATCGCGAGCTGATCTATTTACTACTCGCTTTTTGACTATAAAAAAGGTGATGTACTGTTAACCTGAAACACAAACATTTATGCACTTCGCCGGAAAGATACCTCTTACGAATTGGGTAGGATGCATCCATGAAAGATATAGCAAATCTCCTACTAGTTCTTTCCCGTACAGAAGGCTGAAAAAACGGCATCGTTCATATACCGTATGTGCCCCTTTCTGTATTGGTGAGCTTTCATGTTTGTCTCACTTCACGGTTAGATAAAGCGCCTGCCGATATCGGCAATCGTGAAGCACACTCGTCCTTTTTCCACAAGAACCAAATTACTATAGCAACGGAAACCAAGCAGCGAACATTGCTCAAAAGCGCAAGATGCTGTTTAATTCCATTGAAACAAGTCATGACAACAAGCCACGTGAATAGAGGACGTTTAATATGAACAACAACCATCAGCGCTGTTCAGTGTAATCAGTATCTGATTTATATGTGTCTTTGCGAGCTAAAAGAAGACTATACTTTGATATACCAGGCTAGTCAAACTTTTCTCAACCGCTTTATATTATCTTACACAGATACTGTTCGCAAAGATCGAAAAAAAAGACAGAACTGATTTACTGGAAAAACGACAGTGTCTGATGACCGCAGATAAAGATACATTCGCGTACATTTGGCTTAGCCTTCAGGAGGGTCCAGTATCAGTTATTTTTTTTACGTCACGTACATACCTTACAGTTTATGCATCTATAGGTTTTCGTTGCAGAGGTCCATTTTGGACACAAGTTTTGGGGTACCATACTTTGTATTACCCTTTTGGTTGCTATAACATTCGCTTTTACATTCAAGGAAACGATTCAGCCTGCATTGGCTCAATAAGAATTTGGCTCTGAACTAACTCCCCGTTTTTTTTGCGCCTAACAACAGGGGCCAATCATGAATTATCTTAAACAGAACCAATGGAAGAAAAGCTTAATAGCTTCATGGAGCGTGAAATGCCCACGATAGCAGATCAGACATACATAATAAGCATACAAGACAAACTACTGGTCCTAGATCGATTTGCGTTCCAATACCATGTACGTTCAAACGGTATACCTTTCAGAATATACTATCTAGAATGCTCCGGATTCTTTTCCGTTGTAGTTTACTGGAGGTGACCGAAGTAATTCCAACCAACTTGGGTACAGCTCAGTACCTGACATTGTTTCACACAGTTCCGATAATTTTTTTGATGCCCGAAACAAATCACCACGACAATCTGCAGCTGTACATCACCATTTATATATTAGGTCAGGTTAAAAACAACTTTTTGAGTGTATAAGCATCAACCTTCAGTATACGCAGTTAACTGTGTAAAGCATACAATTCTGATCAACAAGGATTTCAGACTGGATTTCACTGAACAAAACGGTACGGCATACGATGTCGATGAAAGAAGCCAGGGATGAAACATTATGTCGCAATTTCTTACTGCTAACGAACAATCACTAAAAAAAGAAAACCAGAACGTTTACTCTAAGGAATGGACGGGTGTGGCTCAAACAGCATTCGTGTCACACGCACCATCCACGTTTTTTGCCAAGATTGTCTTATACTCTCAAGTCGGCAGGCGTTTTTCAGGCGGCGCAGAAATGATTTACCCAGAAGCGTAAAACAGGTCAAAGATCAAGAGAATGATTATCGGAACTAAACTCAATGGCAGTGGAGACGTATTTCCGACAGGCAATAATCAGACCGTATCAGGCTCAATTGCCTTGATTTGGTTTTTAACAGGCTCTTCTATGTTGGTAAGAAGCTGTTTTCTTTTCTCGACCGTGTGCCATGCAAGGGGGAATTGTGGCGAAAAGAAAACGTAAGGATAAAAGGGAAGCGGTGCTTGAAGCTATTTTTCTCCTGTTTCAAATATGTCACCATATCACGGGTGGGTGCTACTAACCGCAGCCAGTCAGGGCAATAACTCTCTCTTTCTCTCCAAAACCCAAGAAAAAACCTCATCATCACCCACTGCAGTCCTCCTCATCTTTTCCCATTCGCCCTTGGCTTTGTAAACTTCGGCATTGGATGGTTGTATTATTTATTAAATCTCGTTCCTGAGATCAGATGTACGGAATAAGATGATGCGGTTGTCGAAAAGATTGCTGGATCGATAAGGTGGATTGGAGTGGATACTAGCAACATGCGTCTAGGACACAGCAACAAAGCATACCTGCCAAGCTATTTTTTTTTTTTTGGTATCGAAGTTCAGCCATCGAAAAAATCAGCGGACGATGATCCAGTTAGAACTTACCAAGCAGTGCAGCAATCCTTGTCATTTTGTTGAGGTTGTTGCTGGACAACGACAGTCTGTGGAGGAGGACTAATTGCCAATCGGATGTTGAGCATGACACTTTTTCAAGATATCGATATCTTTTTTTTCTCTAACTTACGTTGGCTGATAGTAGCCGCCCTGTTGAGGAGGATAGTATCCACCTTGAGGAGGGGGAGGGTAGTACCCACCTTGCTGAGGAGGGGGAGCGTAGTAGGCACCGTTTTGTGGAGGGGCGTAAGACATGGAACAAAGGGAGAGAAAGGGAAGAAAGAGAAACCAAGAAGAATAAGAACAAGAAAAAACAAACTCTGGACCTAAAATATGGAAACAACTTCGTTTGATGACGATGATCGTACAGTTTCGGACACCGCCCGTCTCCCAAGCCCTAAGGCCTGGACCTTATAACTTAATTGACTCTTTGCAGCCCATTCCCGTAAAACTGCATGTCCAACACAACTCAACCTTCTCCCAGGCCTGGACACTCTCGGTCAACCTCCATCACACAAACAGGACGCGGGCATTCACATCAGCGCAAGCCATCTTTAAATGTCGCTGTGCCCAATCCTCATCTGCTCGGCATCTCCGAGAAAAACATGCACGCTGCACAACCACCCGTTTCACCTGCGCTCACCTCGCCCTTGGATCCTCTCTCTTCCTCAAGACGTGGTAGATCCCTTCCCTGGTGGCGACGCTACATGACAAACCTCTCCGTGCGTATCGATACGTTATTAGATCAGCCTGGACCTTTGCTTCCTCATGATAAACACGGCCTGGCATTCGGCGGCACTCAAAAAAGAGGCAGCTTTAGCTTCTTTCGTTCACGCTGGGTGCGGTTTTTAGCCTTATTTTATGTCGTATTTTCTGTATTTCTTTCGATCAATCACCTATGGAATTGGGCCTTGGCTCGCCCTTTTCTGGATCCACGGTTTGGTGATAACTGGGTACCGCAAAGAACATATGATCAAGGTAAGACAACAACGACCCTTACCGTGGAAGTTTGAATTCTCGTTTTTATTTAATTGAATTTGTATGTAGACAAAGAGTATTCCATTCTCAACAACATGACTCATGGATTGAAGATGTCAAAAATGTTTTCTAAATCGTACTACCAAGTAACGAACGGCGTCAAACCTTATTGGCTTAAAGCATCAGAGACTCCGGCTGAAGAAGATCTGACGATCATTACCACCGTGACACCGACAACATGGCCAGAACTTGTACGATTAGCGGACCGTTGGCAAGGTAAAGAAAAAAAACGAACAGATGGGAGTTTTATGCAAAATACGATCTAAACTGGACGGAACGACAGGCCCGATTTCGGTGACGCTGCACGCGACGGATGACGACGAAGGCACATCTGCACTGCAAGCCATCGAAGAAAGTTATCGAGCGGAATCTAAACTGTCGAAGTATGTTGATGTGCATTTGCATCGTTCCCCTCAGTCACAGGTTTCTGTGACGCTGCCACGGAATGCGGAAAGAAACATTGCCCGACTTTATGCACGATCTGAATTCATTTGTGATATGCCATCCAACATGGTTCTTGCTACCGACTTGCGACGCACGATGGAAAGGAACAAAGAAATGTTTGACGATTTACTGAGGAGAGGAGACATGCTCGTTGTGCCGACATTTGCCTTTCCACAATATGATAAAGATACCTACCACGTGCCTAATCATAAAGCCAAACTTGCCGAACTCATTGCTGACGGATCTATGGTGATGTCAGACAAACACTGGAAAGCCAATGATGGGCCAACCGATTTAGCAATGTGGAAAGATGCTACCAATTTATATGCTGTTGAAAAATATGAATTTCATTACGAACCTGTTGTCATTGAAAGCAAGCACGTCCAACCTTGGTAAGGCTTTATCTATAGAGAGAGATTCTTGGTAAAACTCATTTTTTTTCCATAACAAAAAGGTGTTCAGAGAAGTTCTTGGACAGTCGGTGCGCTTGTCTTTTCTCAAGTTATTTGGCGGGTGCTGAATTATGGGTGTTACCTGACGACTTCGTGGTGCAATTACCCGAAAGCAAGGAATATGCAATTTCGGACTTCGATGTAAGTTTATTGTTTTTTGGGGGACTTTTGAACGTGAGAGCAGTACAAAAAGCATGCTCATGGCCTTTATGATACGAATAGCATGTGATTGAGAATCGGCTTTATGCAAAGTTTAAGTGGGAACAATGTGTTCATCATGCACGGCAGTTGGATGCTCTTGGACAGTGGAATGGACGTCAATCGAGACATCTACGAGCACAGTGCTCCATGGTAATTCAGAATTGGGGAAAAGGATTGATTGGCAAGCCTGAATAGATTGTATCTATGTATTTCATTCATACCAAAAAAAAAATGCCATGACAACAAAGACGCCATGCTAGACTTTTTTGCCTTCTTTTTGTTATTACCATTTCAGTAAAATTTTAACCGACTTTACTTCCGACAAAGCTGAATTTTTCAGTCTTCCGCTTTACCCTTTTCCTTTTTCTTTACTTTTGTCCTTCTTTTCCATCTCACCCAAAGATGTCCAACACTGCAAATCAACATCGCGATATGGCTTCCCGTCATTTTGATTGCTTCGAATCACACTATACACATAATGTTCAAGGAGCACCTCCATATTATGACGCCGTTGGACGGCCACACCAACCGCAACGATTCCAGGAACCAGCAGCGCCGCCACTACCAGTACGATCCTCATTTGACCAGTCTTCTGATAACCAGAACGAAGACCGAGTAAACCAGGAAGCTGGAACATTTAACCCGCCTATCGAGGCACCTCCAAGAGAACTATACCCACAGTGCGGTCGTATTGGCTACGACGATCGAGAAAAAAGGTACATCCATGCGCGAAGCGTGCATAGTGTGTAGTCTTGGACACGCACCTAGTATTCCTTTTTTTTACCCCCTTTTTGTCTTAGGATCGTAATAATGGATTAACCCATTCTATTCTTTTAGAACGTATGAATTAGTCGTCTGTCAACAGCCTCTTCATGCGAGAATGTGCGGTTTTGGAGAAAAAGATCGTCGACCCATTGATCCCCCTCCTATTGTTCAACTTATTGTCCAACAAGATGGCCAAAGAGGTCCAGTCGATGTACAGTATGTAAAAAAGCAAAGAATGCTGAACAGCTAAAAAGGAAGCTAATTTTACCATTAGAACGTTACAGACCCCATTTTTTGTCCTTCATGTAACCTTATGGTCTGCAGATCAAGAAGAAGAACGTAATATCATTTCAAACCCACCAAAATGCACTCGTGTACTTATGGTAAACAATTTGAGGTGGATGCTGGTTAAGAAAAGTGGGAGCGATGGATGGATCGCGCTGATGTTTCAAATTTGATTTGTTGATTTAGGGCTCCTTGGTCAGTTCGCCCAGTTTACTAAAAGATCCCAGTGGAGAACAAGGATTGTACTTTGCTTTTCCCGACTTAAGTATTCGAACTGAAGGAAGGTATACGTTAAGGTTCAGTTTGATGAAGCTTGTTAGGTAGGTGAACGAACAAATCATAAAAAGTTCACCCCCAATCCTTAACTTTGATTGTTGTTGTTATTAGTTCCGATTTCCAGACAGATGCCAAGTCTAGGATTATTGCGCAAGTTTTCTCAAATCCATTCACGGTGTATTCTGCTAAAAAGGTAATAGACTATAGTGAAGAAATTTCATGCAATGCATAAACTAACAAAACAATGCTTATCACGCTCCAGTTCCCTGGAATGACAGGTAAGATGAATTATGCTTTTGTTTCTTCCTCTGTGTTATTTTGCTGATGCTGTTGGGCTTTTCTTAGAATCGACGGAGCTTTCAAAGGCCTTTGCCAAACAAGGGTTGAAAATCCCAATAAGAAATAACGTACGAGAGTCATCCCGTTACTCAAAATCAGACAGCCTTTGATTTACTGGTGCTTGCGATTTCTTTCTTTATTCGCGTTGGTGGGCAATCGATAAACTGTATCTATCCGTTGAATTAGGAAAATGATCTGTCAACCACAGACTATTTTGTGCGAGGAAAAACGAAAGGCAGATCGTTCTCACTATGTTCACTAGTTACTGAAGTGTAATCTCTTTGAATATCTGTTGTTTTTTAAAGCACTAAAGGCGTCTAGCACATTTTTGCACTTTGCTCATGGAAAATTAGTCCATTTTCTTCTTGGCCATGTTCTCTCTTCGATAAGCAACCCAGCCTCAGCATAGAATCTCATAGTATATTTTGCAGAATGAATACAGGCTGTGATATTATGTAACTTTCCACTCTTCTTTTTTTTTTTGTCGCAACCCATGAGTGCTCTTTGAGTTCATTTAGCGAAGGGGGTCACGGTTTTCCGAAAATCAGCTGCTGAGAAGGTACTCTTATCCAAATCAGGAATCTTTTGCAGCAAGTAAGGGAAAAAGTAGCGAAAAGAAGCAGGTTAGGAATGTATATAGTCACAAGTCTTAAAGGCCATTCGACTCCTTCTTACTGATTATAATTGTTTACGTAAGAAAACGAAGAGTCATCTAAAGAATATGAGTCAGGTCTAGTCAGTTACTGCGGCAGGACTGCACGGTGGTAGGACAACAAGCTTTTTGGATACCCACACAAAGCAAGTAGGTATGAATCGAGTTATGATTGGTTATTCAATTTGCGGTTGCAGCCCTTTTTTGCAACCGGCAAAGTCCGAGTCAATTGTGACTTGTCGAAAGTGGGAATTGTATAAAAAAAATAAAGCGAAGCCGCCAGACTTCTTTGACCCTGAACGTCATGTCAAGTCAAATCGAACAAAAACAAACCGAATTGAACGCGCCTGCTGCAGAGCAGAAGCCGCAACAACAGCAACCCGCAAAAGCTGATAAGAAAGCGAAGAAAGCAAAAGCAAACGCAGCCGCCGATGCCGAACATCCCCTGGAGGTATGGACAAACGCCCTTTTTCTTTCTCTGTACGTTGTCGTTGACAGACGCATGGATAACCCTTCAATGCCTTTTTAGTTGAACCCTCCTCCAGAGTACCTTCAGCATCGTATTCAAATGTTTGAACGTCTTCGTGCCGAATATGATGCAGACGTAAAGCGTAAGTAGAAATCAAAAGTCTACCGCGTTTCCTTCTCGACCCAAGTCCAACCGTTTTTATTGTCAAAAAGAAAAACCACGCGAACCTATCACCATTACCTTGCCCGACGGTTCTGTCAAGGAAGGCACCTCATGGGAGACCTCCCCCATGGATATCGCTCTTGGTATCTCCAAATCGCTGGCCGAACGTATGGTCATTGCCAAGGTGGATGGAGAACTCTGGGATTTGGAACGCCCATTGGAAAAGTCTTGCCGTCTTCAATTGCTGGATTTCGATAACGATGAGGGCAAGCGCGTTTTCTGGCATTCTAGTGCTCACATGATGGGTGAGGCTTGTGAAAGACATTATGGCTGTCATCTTTGCATTGGTCCTCCGCTTGAGGATGGTTTCTACTACGAAATGGGTATCAAGGATCGGTAAGTGCAAAAAAAAAAAAAAAAAAAGAGAGAGG